>JAOTQQ010000041.1:67023714-67048806 GCA_026546715.1 Gallinago undulata
GAGCTGCTCTCCCCTCTCACCTTTTGCAGCTGCCGCAGCTCCTCCGGGGCCTGAGAGCAGTTATGTGGGGCGAGGGGAGCGGGCTCCCTCCTGGGGGTGAGGTGGCCCGGAGTGGGAGTTGGGTAGCCCCAGAGTAGATGAGTATGGAGAACCGGCTCCCACCCTGGCCAGGAGGAGGAAGACGTCTCGCTGTCCTCAGCTGACGCGCTTTCCTCTCGCCCCCGTCTCATGTGCTGCTTGGGCTGGTCTTCTCCCAGCAGAGCTCCCCAGTCCCGGGGCTGCCAGCTCCTCTCCTGGCCCGGTGCGGGAGGGAGACGGTGGCGGTGGGCGGCCGCCACGGGTGGCAGGGAGTGTGTGGAACTGCAAAGACGAGTTTTTCCGACCTGGAAGGGTGGGTCACCCACCGGTGGTGTTTGCATGCCGCTGGCAGGCCCCTTGCCCAGTGGAGTAACGCATTCCTGCGAGCGTGTTGCTGCACGCCGAGCTGCCTGCCATGCCTGGCGCAGGCGGGCTCCGGGAGGGAGGTGTCATCTGCCGCCGCCAACCGGGGTCTGATGGGGAAGAGGGGGACAGCCAGGGGGGCCTCTGGGAGAAACCCTCTCTGATGTGGGCAGGCCACCTGCTCCAGGCTGGATTTGTAGCCCTCCTCCTTCTCTGCTTTCCCCCCCCCCACCCCCCAGCTTTTTCCTGCGCGAGGGAGCTCCTGGGGCCCCGCAGCTCTGCTCTGGAGCGTGGGGAAACCTGCTCTCCCCTCATCTCTGCTCAGTGTCTCCCCAGCAGCTGGCTTGGGTGGAAAACCACTTCCCTTCTCTCTTCTCCCTCCCTCGGTAGCGAAAGGAGCCGCCCCGGGCAGGGTGGGTGGATGGGTCTGGGGAGTGAAGCTGCTGCCACAGGCTCATGTTGTGAAGGGGGCTTGTGGCTTGGCTTCTCAGGAATGTCCCTGTCCTGCCTCTGAGAGCCTTGGGGACATCACAAACCAGGGGGGACAGGGGGAGATGGGGGCTCTTTGTGTGTGTCCGTTGGCTGGTGGAGGTGTGTGAGGGGAGGCTGGGGAGCAGCCGTCCCCCCTCACCTGCAGCCTGGGTGAGCAGAGGTCATTCTGGAGCAATGGCATTAGTGCCACGGTGGCTCTGCAGGTGATGAGCCCATCGCTAGCACATGGTGGGCACAGATGTGTCCTCCTGGAGCTGGTAAACAGCATCTTCTGTGATTCTATCTTCCACTCTCTGCTTGTAGGGTATTTCCAGCCCTGGACAGGAATGTGATACCACCGTGAATAAGGAGCCCTCATATGTGTTTCCCAGAGGCAGGACGCTTCCAACAAGCTGGCTGGGCTCTGGTCTCCTGGGTGGACTGTGCTGACCTGGCTGGGCTGGCGGTGCTGGTACCCGTGCCTGCTGTTCCCAGCCCGGTTTCAGGGCGTCTGCCTGCAGGTTGGGGCAGCAGGGAGCGGCCCTTGGCAGGACGTCATGTTTAGAAGCTTACGGGAAAGGGAAGTCACGATGTCATCTCCCGTCTGACCAGGAAATGCAGGTTTCCTTCCCTTCAGCTTGTGCAGGAGCCTGGGAAGCCGCTTCTCTTGGGGCAGGTTGAGGGAGCAGTAGCCAGATGTGGCACCAGCAGCAGTTTGGGCAGGGGCTGGGGTGGGATGATGCCCCTGCTCTCCCTCTGAGCACAGCCAGCCCCTGGGTGGGCAGTACGGGGACTGGGAGCACCACGAGGGACATGCTGTGAGGGTGCCATGGCCCATCACAGGGCAGCAGCCCCCTTCCCTGCCCCCAGCCGTGACTCAGTCCCTGGCTCTTCCCTGATGCCTCTCCAGTGGCTTTTCTTCACCCATTCATTACTGCTCTTGGCAGGGCCTTCCAAGTGCTCTCCAAGCGCAGACGCATGCATGCAATTAGCGAGCAGGGCACCTGATGAGGTCATGCCGAATGGCGCTGGGGTTTTCAGCCCGGCCCCTGGGTGCTTTGTGCTGTGACTCAGCCCGGCGGCTGCCCAGCCTGCTCAGGGAGCCCAGGCTGGCTGGGGGAGGGGGCACAGGGGGTCCCATTTCTGGGCTGTTCCCCTGGGCCGCCCCTGCGAGGGCGGCTCAGCTCGCTCTCGGCAATTTCCTCCTCGCCGCTCCCGCAGCAGGCATTGCTTCACCGCTGGCCTGTTTGCTCAGCCTGGGGAGGGGAGAGGTGTGGGGCTTCTCTGGCAGAGGGAGGGGTGCCCTGTCTGCCTCTGGGGTGCCCTTGCAGCAGGGAGACAGACCCTCATGTGGCATTGCTGGCATGAGTGGGTGGTCCCAGGCTGCCGCCTCTCTTTGCGTTCCTGGTTCCTTGGTGACCTGGGTGTTCCCTGCAGGGAAGGTGGTTAAGGCCAGCGCTCCCTGGAGGAGCCTGCTGTGTGGCTCCCACCCTGCCAGTGGTGGGATTCCCAGTGTGCTTCCATCCCCTGTGCCCTTCCCTGCTGGTCGGAGCCAAGTAGCCAGAGCTGAGCTGGGCCCTGGGGACCATCCTGGCTGCAGGTGTCAGGAGAGGAAATGATCTCAAGTGGCTTCCATGCGAAGAGGGATGGGAGCTGTGGTGAGGCCGCTGTGCCAAGGAAGGGGCCCGAGTCCCTGTGTCCGGGTATCGGGCTGGCACTGGGTGGTGCTGGCAGGGGCTGCTGGTGGCGGTGAGCTGTGGGTGCTTGTGCCCATGGCCCCATGGAGGGAAGCTTCCCTTAATCCCATAGGGAATGCTGGCCACTGACCCGGGGGCAGCCAGCAGCAGATGTGAGCCCTCGAGGAGCTAAATTTGCCCCTGGGACAGGGTGCCAGAGCAGCTTTGCCCCATCTGCTGTGCCTTCATCCCTGCCCTCGGGCTTGGGGGGTGCGTGCAGCTGCTGCCTCAGGTTTAATAGAGGGGGACTTTGCTCCCTGGACGCTGCCAGCACAGCCCTTATCTCTGCAGGGCCTGGCCACTGTTTGTTTTCTCTGCGGGAGAGAGGCAGCTGAATGGGAAAGTTCAGCCAGGCTGGGGGGGACGGGACGGGACAGGGTGAAGGGCAGGGGCCAGGCGTGGCTGAGCCTGGGGGCAGCAGAATGCTGGGGATCCCCCCGGCATGGGGACGTCTCATGTCCCCCATCGTGGGGGCTGCCATTCTTTGGGCACAGCAAGGAGCTGGGGGCTGCCCTGCATCCTGCTGGCTCTATCCTGCTCCTGGGGCTGGGGTGGCAGAGCTGGGGTCTGCTCCTGCCCCCCCCCCCCCTCCCAGGCCCAGGAGCCCGCTGGCTGCGGAGCGCGGCCGGCCCCGGGAATGCTCTGGCCCCATTCCCAGAACGCGGCGCTGGGTGTTTGTTTGCCGCTGCGCCCCTGAGGCCTGGCGCTACCGTGACAGGAAGCGGGAAGGCCGGGGGGAGAGCGGCCGGCCGGGATGGGCTGTGAAATCCCTTTGTCCCCGCCGAGCGCTCAGCTGCAAATTCCCACAGAGCAGAGAGAGCCGCCTTTGTGCTGCTGAAGGGCTCCCAACAGGCGGATCTCCCAGGCCTGGGGGGCTGCAAGCCACGGGGCTGGTGCCTGCCTTCTGCTGAGGGGTGGCAGGAACCCCTGCCCTGTGGCTGTCCCCAGGGTGGGGGGGAACCCGTGGGGGTGTTTGGGGTGCAGCGGCGTGCTGCTGGTGGGAAGGCTCTGGCTCCATGGCCGTCCTGCTTGGGGACTGTGTGGGGACGGTGCCCTCCTGCTGGGAGGGACGCTTGTCCTCTGTCTCCCTTTGTTCCTCGTGGGCTGCTCCCTCTGCCCAGAGCAGGAGCTGGGCAACTCCCCCGTCCCCCCAAGGGGTCTCACTCGGGCCCAGGGCCCAGCCAGGAGGGAAGGGGCTCTTCTGGTGCCATGTCTGTGCTAGGGAGAAGGGTGACCGGCCCCCCTGGTGAGGACAGCTGCCCCGCGGCCGCATTGCCGACATTCCAGCACAACAAGCCTGGCTCTCTGCGGCCGACCCCATGCTGCTCCTTTCTCCTGCTGGCCCCGCTCCGCTGCCTCGCCCTCTTCATCCTGCTGGGGTGGCCAGCAGCACTCGTCTGGTGGCCTCAGCTGGGCCAGGGACAGTTCCCGTCCCGGGGATCGCCCACTGTGTTTTGCAGCCCCCAGCTATGGCCGGACCCATCCTTCAGAGCCGATGGGTATGGCGCATTCTTGAGCTTCCCCCCCACCCCGCCTCTTGCTGGGGGGGAAGGACAGAGGCTGCTTCTTCCCCTCCATTGCCCCTCCCTGCCCTTATCGCTCCCTCCTTATCGCCCGCTCCCCTATATGGTGCGGTGCTGCCTCCCTGCCTCCCTCTCCGCAGGTGACTCCCTCAGGAGGGAGGCTTTCCCAACACAGCCAAGTGGCCTTAGTCCCTGGCACTGGGGGCGGCGGGTGAGGTTGCCCAGGTGGCGATCCCGCTGCCGGTCCGACCAGTTGGGTGTGACAGGCGGAGGCAGCTCCTTCCCGCTGACACCTGTGGAAGGTGGGGCCCCCTCTGGGACAGGTAGGCGCCCAAGGCGGTGTCCAACCCGCCTACAGGAGCAGCCCTTTCCTGGCCAGGGAGGGACGGTGGCCACCCACCAGCCCGGCCAAAGTCCGGGTGCCTGCACTCTGAGACCTGCCTCCGAGGAGAGCCCTTCTCAGTGGGGCTGGGGGGGGGGGGGGGGCAGCCAAACCCCTCGTGGGGAGGTGGGAGAGCCCTTCCCCCTGTCAGATCAGGGGGGCTGCACGGCCTGGAGCAAGGAGGCATCTGCCCAGGTAGGGGGGGTCCCTCCCTGGTCTGCACTGGGAGGGAAACAGCCATGGTCAAAACTCTCCTTCACCCACGTGGGGATGTGAGAGCTGCTGCCCACCCTCTGCCGTCCTGCTGCTCCTGTGGCTGGGGGGCCGTTGCACCCCTCGTCTGAACACAGCAGCAGAGAAGATGGGGATGAGCTCGGACCCGCGGGCGCTCTGTCTGCTCGCCTGCTGACCTGCTGCTGCTGTGGCGAGCGTGAGCACTTGCCACCCGGGGCAGGCTGAGGCCTGGTGTGTGAGCCTGGGCCTTGTGTGCAGGGGGGTGGAAAGATGCCAAAGATGTTGGCGCATTTATTTTTCAGCTAATTGAGACTGACCAGAAGCCTGTGGTGAATTAGCAGGGCTGTGAACCTGTGCAGAGCCAGCAAGTGCAGTGCCCTGCAGGCGCTCGGACAATCGCAGGCTTGAATTATTGATAGGGTTTCTGTTTTCCCGAAGTGCATCGTGATGGGCAACTGGAACCAGGAGAATTTGTTGCTTCCTCTCTCTCCGGAGGCCGGGGCTCTGGTGCTGGGAGCTGTTGATGCTGGCTGTGGTGGGGCAGGCAGCCAGCTGGCTCTCCTGAGCCCCTCACACTGGTAGGGCAAGGAGAATTATTTGAGCAGTGCTGCCGTTTCTCTTTTCTGGCGGGTGCTGGGGAGGGTGGTGGAGCAGGAGTGAGTTCCCTGGGCAGTGCATCCCCTCTCCTCGGCCTGGCAGGACCCCAGCGCTCCTAGTGTCCCCGCAGGGGCTCAGCCCACCCGGGCGAGGAGCCTGGTCCCTCCTGACCGTGGCCCGTGGCAATGAGCTGGAGCAGGGGTGCTGCGGGGGGGTGTCCAGCAGTGGTGATAAACCTTGCCACTTGCTTAACAGATGCCCGGGGGACACAAGGGAGCCACAAAGCTGCAGGGAGGGCTGGGACTTGGCAGTGGGAGCCGATCTGATGCTGCCCCCCTCCCCGGTGGCAGTGCCTGGTGTGTCTCAGCAGGGAGCTGGGGCAGGGCTGCTGTGGCAGAGGTGGCTTCTGGCATGTAGGTGCCTGGGTTGAACTTTGCCCAAAATCCTTTGTACTGAGGGAGTGGCTGTAGCTCCAGGTTTCCCAGGACCTGTGTGTGGTAGCTTTCTAGGGACTCGAGGCATGGAGTGGGGTTGGAGCAGGTACTTGGAGGGACCCAGGCAGGGGGGCTGTGTACTGGGGATCCCCTGTGCTGCAGTGGGTGCTGCCTGTCAAACCTCTGCCCGTGCCTTATCTGTTGGATCTTTTCTGTTCTCCCCAGCCTGTGGGGTATGATTCCCCCTCTGCTGGCCTGGTCTGGGCCCCTGGTTAATCCCTCTGTGGCTGATGGGGAGACACTCCTGGTGGGGAGCCTTCAAGGCCTGAACTCCATGCCCAAGCAGAGGAGAGTGCAGGTGAACTCCAGGTGGGTAAGGCTGTGGGTTGCCCCTGGAGATTACTTTTCTTGTAAAAAAAAAAAAAGGTACTTTTTTTGTTCCAGGGGAAGGCAATCTGCCCAAGGAGAGGCCAGAGGTTTTGGAAATATATGCCATGTCAGAGCTGCCCCCAGTGGAAGAGCTTTGGGGGGCTTGGTCAGGGTTTGGGGTGTCTTTCAGGCTGCTACCAAGCCTTTAGTCCAAACAGGAAGGTTACAGCAGGTTCCTGTGTGGGAAAGCTCTGTTTGTGCAAATGAGCCTCCCTGCCTCTGCAGCTTGGACATCTCTGATAGAGCTGCTCTGGCTTCAGGACCTCTGGGCGCTCCATGGGCTGTGCTGGTACCAGGAGGCTGGGAGTTGAGATAAAGCCATAGGGATTTGGATGTAAAGTTTTCTGGGTAGCTGCGTTGGTCCCCGAGGGTCACCTCTTGCTGGTAGTCATTGGGGAAGTCCTCCGGTGCTGCTTCTGCCCTGGGGCAGAAGCTGCTCCGGGGTGTGTTTTTTCTTTAGGTTTTTTGTTTTGCCCTGAACAAGCCAGCTGAAATATTTTTGGCTTGCTGGGGTTTTTAAGTAACGGGTGTGTCAGCAAGTGCCTCTCTCATGATGAAAAGGCTTTCGTGCAGCCATCCTCAAAGATGGTCAGGGTCTGGCTTTGGAAAAATGCTCTGTAGTTGTATCTTCAGAGGCTGGGAAGGAGGAGGGGGGAATGGGCACAAAGCGATCCCTGGAATTTCACCCTTGTGGGATCCGGCGTGCTTGGCTTCGAGCTGTCACGAGCATCTTGCTGGCTGAGGCTCTCCTGCCTCCCCTGCCAATTGTGCTTCAAAGGTGACCGGTGCCCGAGCTGGCTTTGGGGGGTGTGAGGGGCTGTGCCATGCCCAGGAAGCCCCTGTCCCTGAAGTGCTGGTGCATGAGCCGCTGCAGGAAGGGTTTGGGGCAGATTCTGCACATCTGGAAGGGCGTTGGGCTGAGTGGCTGTTTGGGGTTTGTGTGTTGGCCAGCAGTGAGGGAAGGGCTGTGCTCCAGCCTGGGATGGTGCTGGCGTGTGTCTGCGGGGAGAGCTGGGGATGGCGCTTACTAACCTCCCCGGGCCTGGCACCCCACTGGGTAATTATGTCTTTAAGGCTGGATCGACGAAGACTAGATGGCTGGAAGGAGAGAGGAGGGAAGTGGTGCATCCTGGTGGTGGAGGCCACGGGAGGAGGGCTGGGTGAGCCCCCTCCGTTCTGCTGGCACCCCTTGATGGGATGGAGGTGTGCTGCTGCTGAGGGCAGGAGTGACAGCCGTGCATGCAAGGCGGGCTCCAGGCACCCAAAGGGTCTCTGCCCCACTCCTGAACATGGCCTGAGAGAGGCCATGGCTGTGGAGAGACCCTCAGGTGACCACTCTTGAGCATCAGCCAGTTGGTGTCGATTGGTCTGCAGAACGGTGGGGTCCACTCAAGGCTTCCCAAGAGCCCCTTGGCTGCCTTCTCTCCCAGAGGCTTCCTGCCTCAACCTGGTGGCCTGTGTGTGGCCCCACACCTCCTCCTGCCCAGGCTGCAGGGACATTTGTGAGTGCTAGGGGACAAGGAGAGCTGGCGGGCAAAGAATCTGTCCTGTTCCTTCCCTCTGCTGTTGTGTTTACTCCCCATGGAAGGGACGGGAAGGAAACAGCCTCACAGCTGCTCTGGCTCCTTATCTGGGGCCCTGAATGGCCCTGCAAGTTTCATTGTTAGCTTCCACGTTCTCTGGGCTGTGTTCCCAGGGGAGGTGTGGAGATGGGGACCTGGGGCTGGGGAGGCTGCGGGACCTGCCTGGCAGTCAGGCGGGGATGGAGGAATCTATGGGGTTGCTGTCTCTCCTCTGTGTGCCTTCCCGCAGAGGAAAACCTTCTGCTCTTTTTCTCTACCAAGGCTCCTTGCAACCAAGTCAGCCCATTCACAAGAGCAGGGGCTCAGCTAAATTCTTCCTTGAGGCCAGCATGCTGGCTCCATCCTCATGCACCCCAAAGACATGCCTCTTCTGCATAGAGATGGCCGAGGGCAGGCTGGGCAGCCATTACGTGGCAGCATGGCTACTTGGGCAGGGCCCTGTCATGGAGCGTCCCTTCTCTGTTGGGGGGTGTTCCTGTCTTGAAAAGGGCTTAGTGAAACACTGCTCTGGAAATGAAACGCAACAAGCCAGCGGGGCATGTGTCTGGGGTTGGGGATGCTCCAGTAGTGGGGGGTGTCTGGGTGGTAGGACCGTCCCCTGACCTGCTGCAGAGGTCTGGGATGTGGCCGGGAGCTGCTCCCCCTTTCCTGGGGGAGAGGGGCTGGGTCAGTGGTCTGGGCTCCTGGCTGGCTGCAGCAGCCCCCCTGCAGTGGGTCTCCGTGGGGCTGGGCCATGCTCTGTGTCTGTGGGGAGTGAGGATGATGTTCAGTGAGTCCCAGAAGGTGGAGGATCTGCATCCCTGCTTGAAGCGGGCGGTTGCCCACTGAAGGTGGGAAGTGTTTGACTCAAGGATGAGAGGTGGTATGTGTCAGCACCCTCCTGGGAGGCACTGGGCCTCTCCTTCAGATGATCTCTGCTGATCAGTGGGGCAAGTGAGACCTGGGAGTGGCGAGGGTCAGAGCTGTCCCTACATTTCCATACAAGGTTTGGGGAGTCAATCTGTTGAAAAAAGCCTTAGGGCATACCTGTTGCAAGGTGGGAGGAGTGGAAAGCTGCGTGCGTGAGCCAGGAGTCATGTCTGGGAGCCTCAGAAAACCTGCCTGGGCTCCCGAGCCAAGAGCAGTGGGCTGTGTTCCTCTGGGGCGAGAATCCCAGCCCACGCTGGGCTGGGGCAGGCACTGGGAGCTGGAGTGGGTGTCCAGCCACCATGGCTTTGTCTCTGCTGGGCACCACATGGGCATGGGGAGAACTGGATTTTTTTATTGATGAAGGCAGATTACAGGGTGGCAGTGACCAGATGTTCCAGTGTGCTGCAGGTGGCCTCCAAAGCACTTGAAAAATGTTCACCCTGCTTTGCTGGGCTGAGCCATGGTGGTACCATGGTGTCTGATAAGTGCCAAGGCTGCCAGTGTCTAAGAGATGCTTTTGAGGGGCAGAGCAACAGGGAGAATTGGACTCATTGGGAGTGGGGAAGGCATTTCAGGAAGGATTTGATCTGGATACATTTGAGATAGTGTGGGAAATTAAGAAGAAGAACCCAAAAAGCCCTGCTCTGAGCTGCTCTGAACCACCAGCTGCAGGCTGGGGCTGGACAGGCAGGGCGGGCAGGGGGTGTGGGGCTGTGGGAGGTGGATGGTGGGACAGGGCTGTGGAGGGCTGATACCGCCCATGCTCTTGGTCCCAGGTCAGCATTACAGCCACGCCGGGGCGGTGGCACAGGGGGGTGGGCAGAGCCAATGCTGGAGACCGTGGGAAAGCAGTTTCTGTGCCGGCTGCCTGGCTGGAGCGAGTCCCCACACGCCTGCCTCGGCTGCTGGGGTTTGGGAAAACCTCTGCCGGGCTTGCCGGGACTCGGCTGCGCGGGGGGCGGAGGGCTGAGCCCTTGCCACTCCTCTCTGCCTGCTGCTGGGGGGCTGCTGTGGGAGCAGCGCTGTGTTTTCCACCCCACCAGCCCTCTCCAGACACTGCCCTGTCCCTCAGAAGAGGGGGTGGGAGAAGAGCCCATTTCACCCCTCTGTTGCCTGCCATACCTTCTGTTTTGAGTGTGATTTTTTTTTTTTTTGACCTCCTCTCCCGCTGTCCCTGCAGCTCTCTTCCCTCCTGCTTCCTCACTGGTGGCTGGGCTCTCTCCCCCATGACTCTCTGCGCCTAGACCTGGCTGTCCCGTGCCTTTGCCAATCAAACCCGAACTTCCTCCTCTAACAGGTCTGTATGGAAGAACATTGCCTTTCTCTATCAAAATATGTTGATTGTGGTGTGCTCGTTTGCTGTTGTCCTGTGGGGAGGGGGTGATGAAAGGGTCTAAACCAGTGCCTGGCCCTAGATCTGTGGACTGAGGACCTCCTGGGGTGGCTGCAACCCTGAGAGTCCTGTTGAGAACCTGGAGGGTGGTGAGGTTTGGCAGCGGTCGAAGGGGCTTGTGGGGTCCCCTTTACGGGGATCCCGTCCCACTTCATTCCCTTTCCTGGGTAGAAAGGAGCTGAGGAGCTGGGACTGTCTCCCTACCTCTTGTCACACCCGGGCGGAGGGAGCAGATAAGTGACACAGCCCTCTCCCTCAGCCTCTCCCTGGAGGAAATAATGGGATGTGAGTCACCTACTCTGTGGAAGTGTCCCCTGTTTGCCCCAGGACATGCTCTCCCCTCCTGCCACCAACAAGCAGCTTTTCCTTGTAAGGGAGTTTTTCCTGCAGCCTGAGCAGGGCCCTTGTGGGAAGAGGGAGGGCACAGCCACTCTTCTGAACCTGGCTCAACCCCAACCGCTTGATGTGATGGGGGAGGACCTTCTGTCCCCAAAGTGCCACTTCTCCAAGCTTAAATGCTGGGGCAAGGAGCATCTGAGTCTCACCTAGGGCTGTGCTGCTCTGAGACCCTCTTGCCAGCTCTCTGGTGATGGGTGGGAATGGGTGTTAATGCCATAAGAATTTTTTTTTCTTGTTCTGAGAATCTGACTTAATGAAATCAGTTTCTTCTGACTGCTCTTCTCTCCTCCCTTCCTCCCCCAAATCATGTGCAGTGGAGAGAGGGGCTCCTGCCCTTCTGGGTCACTTTTCTTCCCCTCACCTTGACACCAAGCCGCCTCTGCTTGTGCCTCCTTGTGCCCCCCGCCTTGCCCGTCCTGGGCACCCATCACCCATGGACGACTCAGAAGTGGAGTCGACCGCCAGCATCCTTGCCTCTGTCAAGGAGCAGGAGGCACAGTTTGAGAAGCTGACCCGGGCGCTCGAGGAGGAACGGCGCCATGTCTCAGCCCAACTGGAACGAGTCCGGGTCTCCCCACAGGACGCCGGCCCGGGCTTGGCCAACGGCACGCTCACCCGGCGGCACCAGGTAAAAAACCCCCTCGGCAGAGGTGGGTGTGGAGGCTCCAGGAGGCCCCGTCGTGTCTGTCCTGGGCCTGCTGTCCTCCCTTCGGCTCTCTTTGGGTACATGAGGCAGAGGAGGGCTGGGCTGGTCTCGGAACACCCATGGTGCTGTGTGCGCTGGGTCTGGAGGTGGTCTGGGGACATACCTCGGCAGCAGGAGTCTTCTGGGGAGGAGAAGCCAGCCTGGAGTGTCTTGCTACCAGGTCAGCTCTTGTTTGGTTTTGTGAAGGCTGGAAGCTGTCTGTGTTCAGCATGTGGGCATCTTTGCTTCCCATCCCACCCAGTTCTTCAAAAGTGGCTGAAACACAGGGGCTGGTGTACAGCTGTGGGGGAGTGTGTGTGTCTCCCTCTTGTGTGACAGTGGATGACTCCCTGCAGTCTTGGTCTATCCCCCAAACAGCCAAACCAAGGCTAGGAGAGATCTCTTTACTCTCCAGGGCTGTAAATGTGGTTTCATCTGCCTTGGCTTGAGGTCTCTCTCCTGTTCTCGCTTTCCCGGGCTGTTTTTGGGGAGGGGTTCTAGTGGTGGTGTGCCTTTCCTGCAGGTGGAAAGACAGGTGCCTCCGTCTGTGGAAGGTGGTGGTGCAGGGAGAGATGTGTGGGTCGGGGGAAGGAAGGGGTGGGCAGAAGAGGAGTTCAGGAGAGTCAAACAGCACTCTGCCATCGGTCACTGAGCATCATGCTGTCCCCTCGCAGCCCTGGGGGGTCTCTGGGACGTCGCTTGTGGTCCCTGCGTCAGAAGGTGTGGAAATGTGGAAGGTCTCCAAGGCCATGCTGGGGAGCAGAGAAGGGTCTTGGCTGTTCTATCAGGAGCATGTGGGCACTGTGGGAGAGCTGGTCTGTCTGGAGGGGCACTGAACGGTGTGTCCTCCAGTCCTTCCCCAGGCTGGAACCGGGGCGTGGTTTGCTGCATGGCCCCCAAGGAACTTTTCCTTCTTCTGGGAGGGACACATGGGGTTCGCATTGGGTGTCTCTACCAGACACAGGAGATATCTGTCCCTCCTGTTCCCTGGCCCTGAGCAGACTATGTGGGATCCCAGCAGCGGGCGATTGGTCTGGTAACGGGCCTGCTGTGGTGCTCTGTATTTCAGAACGGCCGTTTCTTGGGCGATGCTGACCTGGAAAGGCAGAAATATCCAGATCTGAAGCTCAACGGGCCACAGGTAAGGGTGCTGCGAGCTGTTTGCTGGGAGGGGGTACAGGGCAGGACTCCAGTGTCCTGGCCTGAGCTGGGAGAGGAGGACTTTTGTCTCTAAGGTGGCCGCCCTGGCTTGAAGACGATTTGGGTGTGGGGTTATTGATACCTTCATGCAAGAGGGTATCAGGGCTCCTGGGGAGGTGAGATCTCTTGGCCAGCTGGCTGCAGGGAGGCACAAGTTGGCAGGGGGTCTGACTGCCCGGCTCTCGCTCCCCTCAGGACCACAGCCACCTCTTGTACAGCACAATCCCCAGGATGCAGGACCCAGGACAGATTGTGGAGGAAACCTACACTATGGAGGAGGACCCAGAAGGGGCCATGTCAGTCGTGTCTGTGGAGACATCAGATGACGGGACAACCCGGCGTACAGAGACCACGGTACAGGCATGGGGAGAGCATGGAGGGACAGGGCTCTGGCCAGGGACCCTAATGGCTGGGGTGCTGCAGCCTCAGTGTCTGTGAGCTTGCCATGCTATGAGCTGAAACAGGGTGTGAGATCTGCCTGGAGAAAGGTGCTGGGCTGGAAGGGGAATCTGGGGACACAGGGATGTGGTGGATTTCCTGATGGGAGCATGTCCTGCATCCATCCCTCTAGGTGAAGAAAGTGGTAAAGACCGTCACCACCCGGACAGTGCAGCAGGTGCCAGTGGGGCCCGATGGGTTACCTTTGGAAACCTCCCCCGTCACCAGCAACTATGTCCAGACCATGGACAGGAACTTCCGCAAGAATGGCAATGGGGGCCCTGGTGGCTACCTGAGCCAGCCAGGCACAGCCACCCTCCCTCGTAACTATCACTACCCTGATGGCTATGGCCGCCCCTATGAGGACGGTTACCCGGGCAGTGATCACAGCTACGGCAGCCTGTCCCGTGTCACCCGCATTGACGAGCGCTACCGTCCCTCCATGGACACCTACCGGGCCCCCAGCCGCCAGGACATCTATGGCCCCCAGCCTCAAGTGCGTGTCGGAGGCAGCAACATGGACCTCAACCACTTCCACCCCGAGCCATATGGCCTGGAGGATGACCAGCGCAGTGTGGGCTTTGAAGACGTGGACTACGGGCTTATGTCTGACTACGGCACAGCCAGGCGGGCAGGGACCCCTTCTGATCCCCGGCGGCGGCTCAGGTATGTGCCAGGAGGCGCTGGGGCTGGGGGTGCCGTGGGGTCCCTTTAACTTCACCCTCTTCGGAGGAAGGAAGAGCACAGAGACAGTACCCTGAGCTGAGTCACAAGCAGGAGAAAACTTTGCATCCGCTTCTAATTGTCTGCTTAATTGGTGGTTAAAACTCAATGCTAATTGAGCTGGTCATCCTGCAGCAAGGAGTTCCACTGGGCGGTCAGATGTAGCTCCAGGCTCTTCCATCTCTGCTGCCTCTGCTGCTGGTGGGACGAGGAGCTCATCTGTGCCCTGGCCTGGCAGCTCTGCCTCATGATGCGGCCCCAGGAGCAGAGAGCAGCCCCAGGAGCGAGCTGAGCCTGGGGCGAGCTCAGCCCATGGTGCCCGGAGCCTTACCATGGTGGCCCTGCTGCAGGGGAGGGTGGGAGAAGCTGCTCAACCTGTTTGGCAGCAGCAGCTTCTCACCCTCCTTTGTCCGTGGGCGATCCGCGGCTCTTCCAGCCCAACTCCTGAGACACGCAGCCCCGCTGCTGCCCCCAGCAGGGTCCTGGTGGTCCTTTAACCACCCTGCCCGCCATGTGGCTGAGCCTCTGGGGACAGGACAGGCCTGGGGCCATGACTCTGGGCTGGTGCCCTGTGCCAGCTCTCCCTCTTGCACAAACCCTGCTGCTGCTGCCTGCTGAAGCCTCTCACGGGCTCTGCTTGGTACCTGGGTGTCAGGCTGTGCTTGGGGAGGTGCTGGGGGAGCCTCAGAGGGGGGCGAAGTAGGAATGGAGCTCAGGGCTGAGCCTGGGTGCCAGGACTGTGTCAGCAGGCTGGGGTGGATGCATACCCCCTGAGTGCCCTGCGGCAGGAGGGGGACAGGTAAGGCTGAGCATAGGCTGATTAAGCTCCCAGGGCATAAAATAGAGGTGGACGAGAGACCTGAGGGACAGGAGGCTCTTGCCAGCCTCTGCTGGAGATCCCCTGTCTCAGGGACACGTACTGTAAATCCAATTTGTGGCAGCTCCCAGCTGCTGAAGGGACCGAAGGAGGAGCTCTGTCTGTCCTTTTGGCTGTTGCCAGCACAAGCATTTCTGTTGCTGTGCTGAACCAGTCTGGGCAGTTCCTTGCCAGATTGATTTCCCTGTCCCGCCCTGCGAAGCTTTTGCAGGTTAGAGAAGTGGAGGGCAGGCAGAGGCTGCTGCCTCCCCTCGCCACCCGCACCCACTGCAGCCCCCTGCCAGAAGCCAGCAATAGCAGTTTCATGGCTGTCCCTTCTGAACAGCCTGGGCAGAAGGGGTTAAGCAGGCGGGTCCCACCCCTGGCTGCTTCTCTCCAGCCTGGGGCTGTGGAAGGAGCAAATGCCACCCAGGAGCTTGCAAACCTGCCCTGGGTCTGTATCCCCCCCAGCATGTGGGGGCAGGAGCCCTCCCTAGATGACCCAGTTTGAGCAGTCTTTGAGCCCACAAGTCCTCTCTGCTGGGCTGGATGGTGTCTGCTCCTTCTGCCCTTCCAGACCTTGGGGGACAGGAGTTACAGGAGCCAGATCTGGAGCCTGACGCAGGAGCTGCAGCTGGGTGGGAGACTTGGGGACTTGGGTCACAACAGAGAGAGAAGGTCCCATTTCCAAGCAAAGCCAAGGAGCAGCCCTTGTGCTGGAGGTGTCACCTTGTTCTGCAGAGATGGTTCAGGCCACGGAAGATGGGTTGGTGCAGCCTGTGAGCAGCTCTCCCTCCCCAGGCAGACCGATAAAGATCGCAGCAATCTCTGGAATCCAGGCGCTGTTGAGCTTGGCTTGTCCCCTGCCTTCTCAGTTACCATCCGTGCTCTGCTGCCAGGCTTGCAGGGATGGGAAGAGGCGGGATCAGCATCCCCCCGGCATCAGAGATGTTTGTCTTGAGCAGGGGCATGGCTCTTAATGACTTCCTTCAGGGAGGCAGCCTGCCAGCCACGCAGGAGGCGACGCAGCACCTTGAGCTGAGACACAGCCTGTGCTGGCTGCCATTGGCCACCAAGCGTGTGGGGTCCCCTCTCCTGTGGCTCTCAGAGGGAAGAGGGAGTCAGTGGCAGTGCAGGGTATGCTCTCCTGCTCCACCCCCACCAGCCCCTCTTGCCTGGAGGGGCAGGGGGGGTTGGCACTGAAGGATCCTCAGCTGGGCAGGAGCTCTCTTCCTGAGCGTGTGAGTCTCGGCCTGGGAGCCAGGCCAGCTGCTGGCCATGCTGGCAAGCATCGGGTGGCTCTTTGGCAGCACTGGCACTTGCCTGCATCTCACTTTTGCTGTCCTGCTGTGGGGGTGGTGTTGGCACACTGAGCACCGTGCACCAACACAGCATGGACTGACTCCCTGGAGCAGCCAGGGTCCTCAGCATCCTGTCCTCTTCTGCATCTGCAGGCGAAAGAGTTTCAGGCCCAACCTGGGTAAAAATCTTTGTTCTGGCCATGATGCTCTGAAATAACATCAGTGGCTTGGTCTGGCAGCAGCTTGTGTGTCATGGGCTGCTGGGAGGCAGTTGGAGTGGTGGGGTATGGCCAGGCAGAGCGGCCCAGAGTGGGGTGGCCTGGAGCTGGGCTCTGGGCTCGCTGTGCCTGGCAGCATGATGTCAGGCCCAGAGCTCCAGGGTGGTTTGCTCTACCAGTAATCTGCTGCGGTGTGGACTTGCCCTCTAGTGGCTACAGGGCCAGGTGGTCTTTCATGCCTCTGGGGCTAGCTTCTGCCTCCATGGAGGTTATGCAGAGACCAGGATCCAGCCTCTGACCCAAAGCTAAACCCAGTGAGTGGGTGGGAAGGGACTGGAGTAGCTACTGAGGCTGCCCTCTCCTGGGGAACAACTGCGTGCTTCCTGAGTAGGCCTGGGGAAGCATGGGAGGGGGCCTTCTATAGCTATGAACTCCAGCTGGACCCTCTGTGAGGAGCAGGAAGGTGCCCTGATGTGACTGGTTCCCAGCCCTGATGGGTGTTTGCCCAGCACATTCAGTGGGGTAGTGGTGACTAGACACTATGTGAGCCTCAGCCCATCTTCTGGTGGACTGGAAGAGGCACAGCATTGTGTGTGTGTCCCCCCCCAGGTCTAGGACTCATGCTGATGCCTGCTGTCTTCTCTCCTAGGAGTTACGAAGACATGCTGGTGGATGAAGTGGCCCCCGACCGGTACTACTGGGCGCCTCTGGCTCAGCATGAGCGGGGCAGCTTGGCCAGTCTGGACAGCCTGCGGAAGGGGGGTCCGGCCCCGGGTAACTGGCGCCAGCCAGAGCTGCCGGAGGTGATAGCCATGCTGAGCTTCCGGCTGGATGCCGTCAAGTCCAACGCGGCTGCCTACCTGCAGCACCTCTGCTACCGTAATGACAAGGTGAAGACAGAAGTGCGCAAGCTGAAGGGGATCCCTGTGCTGGTGGGATTGCTAGACCACCCTAAGAAAGAGGTGCACTATGGTGCCTGTGGAGCCCTCAAGAACATCTCCTTTGGCAAGGACCAAGACAATAAGATTGCCATCAAGAACTGCGATGGGGTGCCAGCTTTGGTGCGCCTGTTGCGGAAGGCCCACGACATGGACCTCACAGAGGTCATCACAGGTAATGGCACCAGGGAAGAGTGGAGGGGCTAATCTGTCGGTTGAGGGATGCACAGTGCAGGTTTTCTAAGCCCATGTGGTCTGACTGATCACCTCCCACTTGTGGCATTGCAGGAACACTGTGGAACCTGTCCTCACATGACTCCATCAAGATGGCCATTGTGGATCACGCATTACATGCTCTGACCGATGAGGTTGTCATTCCCCGCTCGGGCTGGGAGCGGGAACCCAATGAGGACTCGAAACCCCGCCATATCGAGTGGGAGTCGGTGCTCACCAACACCGCTGGCTGCCTTAGGTATGGGAGGGGGCTACCAACTGCTGGCAGAGAGCTGGTGTGGGTTGGGGCTGCTGTGATGCTTCTTCCTGGCTGCTCCTGGTAGCTCTCTGGGACAGTTAAAGGAGGTCTGTGGAGGAGCTGCTGTCCTAGGACAGCTACTGGTGATGTAGTCCTTGATTTTGGAGGTGTTTCTTAGTAGAGGGGGGCTACAGGAGTCTTTCTCTGGTTTGAGCTCTGCTGAGTGTGGGCTATTCCTCGCCTGCTCTCCACTGTCTCTCCTGTGACGGTTCTCTCCTGCCTGCCAGGAATGTGAGCTCAGAGCGGAGCGAGGCCCGTCGGAAGCTGCGAGAATGCGATGGACTGGTGGATGCCCTCATCTACATTGTCCAGTCTGAGATCGGCCAGAAGGACTCGGACAGCAAGGTACCACAGCAGGGGTGTTGTGAGGGCACATGAAGAGTTCTGCCCTTATCAGCCAGCTCTAGCAGTGCTCTGCTGTTCACGGTGGCTGAAGCTGGGTTCATCACAAGATAGATGAAAAGTGGCGGGGGGGGGCAGCTCTCACCAGGGAGGGGATTTGGTCTGACAGGACCAGCTCGAGGAAAACCCAGTCCAGGCTCACGCCTTTCCACGATCTTGGCTTGGGAAGTGATAGCCTGCATGAGGGGTGACCTGTTTGACCAGGAGGTGTCTGGCACTCAGCCTACAGTAGGAACGTTGGCCCTCTAGCAGGTGTCTGGTGGTGTGACTCATCCCCATGCTGGTGTCCCCTGGCTCAGGGTTCCCTCGAATGCCTTGACCAGGCATTGGCTCTAATTTTCCTTGAGACTTGCCGCGCACCTTTGGTGCTTATGGCAGAGATATTTTTGGCCCGGCAGAGTAAGAATTCATGCCTGCTCTGGGATGGGGGCATGCTCCAGCTCTGAGATGGAGCTGCAAATCCCTCTGGTCTCAGTTCACCCTTCCTTGGCTGGGCTCTGGGTTGCAACCTGTGACGGGGCCCTCATTCAGACACGTGGGGTGGGCATGGGCTGCTCCAAGTCAAACTATCTGGCTTTCTCTCTAGCTGGTGGAGAACTGTGTGTGCCTGCTGAGAAACTTGTCCTACCAAGTCCACCGTGAGATTCCCCATGCTGAGCGCTACCAGGAGACACCTCTGGCCCCTGCCAACAACACTGGGCCCCATGCTGCCAGCTGCTTTGGTGCCAAGAAGGGCAAAGGTTCGTTGGCTGGCAGCAGTGTGGAGGGAGGTGGGATAAGGACATATCCGACACAGTGGAGCTTGAGGGTGGTCTGGGGTCTCTGTGCTCCTACTCTGGCATCTCTTGTGTGAAGGCCAAACTGCAGCCCTCTCTGGAGGCACAGTGGTCTTTGCCTCCTCTGGCTTTGGGAGCTGTTGCTTAGCTTACCAAGAGCATTTGGCAAAAGCTAATGGTGGGTGTCTGTGGTGGTGGGATGGTGATGGATAGATGTCCACTAACTCCACGCCTTCCCTTTTCTCCTGTGTTGCCCCTTCCCCTCCCCTTTGCTTTCTTGCCAAATGATCTGCCCCATGATGCTGTCGGCACTTCTCTCCTCCTGCCTCCTCTCTCTCCTGTCCTTCTCTCCGCTTCGCCAATAGACGAATGGTTCTCCAGAGGTGAGTGCGCTCTTGGTTTTAATTTTTCCATGGTTCGATTGGGTACTTTCTCTAGCTCTCTTTGTTCCCTCCAAGCTGGGCATGTACTGCCTGCAGTGTATCTACTGCCCTTGACATCCCCTCCTGGGACATGCTGGCAGCTGAACTTCAGCTCACCTCTGGGCTTGTTCTTGTAGCAAGTGGCAAAGAGCTGTTGGGCTGAGATGGGCAGGGAGAGGAGGTGTCTTACACTGTTCTGCTTGCCCTTTGAAGGTAAAAAGCTTCCAGAAGATCCTGGTGCTGATACAGTGGATTTTCCCAAAAGAACAACTCCAGCCAAAGGTATGTTTCTGGGTATGTTTGTGCAAGGCTTGGGTGTGCAGAGCTGCTTCTCGACACACAGTCCAGGAGAAGAGCGAGTAGAGTTGATTTCCCATTGGAGTTAGCCTCTTAAATAGACAGAGATTTGTTTTGGAGCTATGTTTCTGGTTCCCCAGGTGTCCGTTAAAGCACTAGCTGTGCCACAGACAGTTGTGAGGATGCTTGTTGTGTTTGGAGGAGGTCAGCGCACCCTCAAGACGGGCTTTCTGGGGCTCCAGAGGGAACTATTGCCTTAGGGACTACAGGGCAGCATGGTGACACAGCCCTAAGAAGGGTAGCCCTCTGTGGTAGTCTCTCCTTAGCACAATTGCCCTCTTACCTGCTCTTCTCTCCTGGGCATGAAGAACAGGCAGGATTTAAAGCCCAAACCCCTTGCCCTAAAGTGTTCTCCAGCATGAGCACGAGGAAGGGTCATTCCAAGAAGCCTGTGGGGGCAAGTGTCTCACCATCTAGAGGGCTGTGAATCACACCCATCTCTGGCTGGCCAAGCATGGGCATTAGCCCAGGGCTTGAGTTCAGTTCCTTATGCCAGGGCAAACACATTGGAGGACCCTGGTGCTCCAAGGGGTGCAAAGAGTCAAGCTAGAAGAATCACAAGGAAACTCAAGACAGACCTGACCTTGTGAGCAGCTCAAATATGTGATGGTGGCTCCTCAGGCTGACCTGTGGGAAGGGTCAGCACCCATCTCTGGTGGAGGCCTGAGGAGCAATCTGCTTTGGGGGCTGGGGATATCCCTTACCACAGCTGAGGACAGGGAGGAAAATGGAAAACCTGGCCTTGTGACTGTAAACTGCAATCTCATCACTGCTTTAGAAGACACTTCTGGGCATGCACTGCCATCAAGAAGAGTTAATACTTGAAGGCCTGATCCCTGCCTGCTTGCTAGCATAGTGGAGAGCTGGAAACCTGGTTCAGTTTCTGAGGATGAGCTGAACCCAAGTTTCTATAGTGTGGTGCTGGTGGCTACTTGGGCTGAGCCTTTTGCTACCATAGCACCTGGCTGCCAGGTTTGCTGCCCCACCACATGCCCTTGCCTGGGTTGGGTACTTCTCTGCCAGGTGTTATACTGGAATTGGTTCTCCTTGCTAATGGCAGCAGTGCTGTGGCTCAGCCCAAACCTCTCTTGAGCTGCAGCAGTGTGTTGGGGACTGTGGGCGACAGCCATGGCATCCTTGATCAGGGCTGGGGTTTCTGGTACTGTGGGGCTACCTGGCTCCCTCTGTACTGAGGATCCAGCCTCCAGGGGGGCAGTGAGCCTGGGTGAAAGCTTCCAGCCTTGTCTGCCCAGCAGTGCTCCTTTGAGTCAGATGCTAGCAGAGTCCTTGAGTAAGTGCTTCCTACCTATGTTCTTCTGGCAGGCTACGAGCTCCTTTTCCAGCCAGAAGTCATCCGGATATACATCTCTCTTCTAAAGGAAAGCAAGACTCCAGCCATCCTAGAGGCTTCGGCAGGAGCCATTCAGAACCTGTGTGCTGGCAGCTGGACAGTGAGTGCTTTGTGGAGCTGGCTGTGTCCATGATCCTCTGTGGTGCAGGGAAAGGGGCCTTGGGAAGCAGGGAGCATTACCCCTGGAGTACCAGCAGAGCTGTAGATGGCCACGGCTCTGCCAGTTTAGGCTATTTGCTTTGTGCGTGGCTTATGCTTAAGAAGATACAGTTCAGATATGGACCAGGTCTCTCCTGTGCTGTTCAGAGCTCTGTGCTCCCTGCCAGCTGTGTCTTCCCAAGGGCTATCTGTCTGTGTCCCTCCTTGCAGCTGGCTCCCTGCCCTTCCTTCCTTTCTGTAGGCTGGGGATGAAAGTTTGGGGCTGCTCTACAGCCCCTTGACCTGCATTCTTCTGGCGTGTATGGAAAGACTGTCTGGGAAATCTTGCTTGCCTGGCCTGCAGGGGGCCTTTGGGTCAGGAATGGGACCTTTGCAATCTCATCTTGCTGTGGGTGAAGCTAGGGCCCCCAAGCTCTCAAGATAAGCCTGGGTGCCAGGGCTCCAGTGGTGCCCCCCAGCCCCAGGAGCGACCATGCTTGCCCAGGTGACAGGGTGTGCTCTGCCTCTCCCCCGCAGTACGGCCGGTACATCCGCTCAGCGCTGCGCCAGGAGAAGGGACTCTCTGCCATCGCCGACCTCCTCACGCACGACAGCGAGCGAGTGGTGAAAGCAGCGTCTGGAGCCCTGCGCAACCTGGCTGTGGACTTGCGTAACAAAGAGCTGATAGGTGAGGGCTGCGCAGGAGAGGACATCCTGCTGTCTGCGTCTGGCTGGGTTAGCCAGGAACTTCCTTCTGGTCTTGGTAGCTGAGAGTCTGTGGGCAGTGTCTGTCTGCTGCTCCCCTCCCAGAGTAGCAAGTGCTGAGCTTCACTGAGAGGGACATCAGAACTGCTCACCTGTCCCTGATCTTTCTGCAGTGATATCTTTTCCCTTGCAGTTCTCTTCCTCACTTGCTCACACCTGGCTCTTTCCCCTTGCCAGGTAAACATGCCATCCCCAACCTAGTGAAGAATTTGCCTGGAGGCCAGCAGACCCCAGCCAAAAACCTCTCTGAGGACACAGTGGTGTCAATCCTCAACACCATCAATGAAGTCATTGTAGACAATCTTGAGGCTGCCAAGAAGCTGCGGGAAACACAGGGAATTGAGAAGTTGGTGCTGATCAACAAATCTGGGTAGGCTCTGCTTGAAGGACAATGAAATGGGCAGAGAGGGGCTTCTCCAGGAGCTTCCTCGAGGCCATGGGTATTTCCAAACGTCTCCTCCTTTGTGGCTTTCTAGGAACCGCTCAGAGAGAGAAGTCCGAGCAGCTGCCCTCGTCTTGCAGACAGTTTGGGGATATAAAGAGCTGCGGAAGCCCCTGGAGAAGGAAGGCTGGAAGAAGTCAGATTTCCAGGTATGAGAATAGGGGAATGGGGATCTGCTGTTGTAGGTAGGGCCCTGTGGCAGGGAGAAGGGTGTTCCTGGAGCTCAGCAGTACTGGAGTTCTGGTGGGATGGAGACCCTTGCTGGATGGTATTGGAGACCCTTGAAGGTGTCCCCTTGGGCCAACCATTTATTTCGCAGTGGATGGCCAGCAAGAAGACTCTACTAAGGGAGAAATGCTCTGTAAAGCTTTAAGCCCTGTGTCCGACCTGTAAGTGTGCAGATATGTAGGTGTGAAAGTTTGTAGCACTAAAAACCACTGTGGCAGCGCTGAAGAGCAAGGTTCTCCAGGACTCGGATTCTTTCCAAAAAGCTGGGGCTGTCCTTGCTGCTGGGTGGCCTGCCCTGATCCGGTCGAGGCAGGCCATCCCCGTTCTTTGATGTGGGTGCAGCCGAGGGCTCTGGAGCACCCTCTGTTTGTTTCAGGGCTGTGGGAAGGTTCCTGGGCCCATCCTGGTCTTGAGGGCTGGAGGGGGTGGCATGTGCTTGATGGGGAAGGGGCATCTGGGCCAGGGTGTGAGCAGTTCCTGTCTGACACTCCAGGTGAACCTGAGCAATGCCTCTCGGACCCAGGGGGGCAACTCGTTTGATGACAGCACCTTGCCTCTCATTGACAGGAACCAAAAAACAGGTATGAGCCTTCACTTCAGTACCTGTCTTCGCTGTCATCCTTCTGCCTTGTGGGTAGCCAGAACAGCTTGGTCTTTGTCCCGTCCCTGCTTTTCAGCCCTGGCTTTCTTGGCAGCCACAGCTGCTTGCACAAAGCCATCAATTTGGGCTTTAGATGGCTTTTCAGGGCTAGAAATGATGCATGTAGTTAATGTAGCTCCTGTAGCATCCTTGGGTCACCAGTGCTGCAGCTGGGTCTGGGCTCTGCTTCCTGGGGCACGCAGTGGTTCCCCTGCTGCTCACGGCTGCAGAGGCTGTCTCTGACGTGCTGCTCTCCCATACTTGTAGACAAGAAATCCTCCCGGGAAGAGATCCAGATGAGCAACATGGGACCAGGTAGGAGAGGGACTAGAAGGGGGAGCATCTTGCTAGGAGGGGGCAGAGCTTCCATCTCCTATGGGGATGATGCTGCCTCCCATGGAGGTGACATGACTGACTGTCCCCTTTCCTGATCCAGACAACTATTCCACACTCAATGAGAGGGACCATAGCAGGACACTGGACCGATCTGGTGACCTTGGAGATATGGAGCCGGTGAAGGCAGCGCCATTGATGGTAAGCAGCTCCTCCTAACAACGGAAAATTGAGCAGGACTGGGGTGCAGGAGATGACACATCACTGTCCTGGCTGGCAGGAGGAGGGGAAAACTGGGCTCCCACCACTAACATCTCCACCCCGCTCCATCGCACCTACTAACCCCCATGTGTCTGCAGCAGGAGGAGGGGCAGGAACCGCAGCCTGAGGTAGTGGAGGTGGAGGAGGAGGATGCTGCTGCGTTTCCCCCCGTGTCGGTATGTCCTGCAGCGTCCTGCCCAATCTGAACAGCGGTGACAGATCCTGCTGCGCTGTTAGGGGTGCTTTGGCCAGCCAAATCCTGCTCTAATCACTGCTGCCTGCAATCGCTGCCTGATCCATCAGGGCCATGATCATGTCTCTGCTGCTTGCTCACTCTCTGGGTGTGCTAATGTCTCTCACTCTCTCTCCACAGCAGAAGATCTAGCTGCCGTCCCCGCCTCCACTCAGTTTGGGTTGATAATATATTATATATATAAATATATATATATATAACTCTTCGTGGTGGAATGGACTGACTTTTACCTTGTTTCATTTTTGGATTTTTTGCTGGACTGTTTGTGCCAACTAGCCAGCCAAATGACTGGGCCGGGTCCCCCAGGGACAGCCCGGGCCACTCTGCCTCCTCTAGACCGCTGCACCTCCCCGTTCTGGGACACCTCGACCAATAACTCTTCCTCCCTGTCCTCCAACGCCTCCTTCCTCCAGAGAGTAAAACCCTCCTGCCTGACTCTGCTGGGTCGACCGGCCTGGATGCTGCAAAAGGACTCTGGATCTCTGCCTTGACCAGGAACTGCCTTCTCTCCCATGCTTTTCCTCTGCTTGGAGACATCTGCAGGGACAGAGACTGGGACCTCATTCGCTGCGTTTTGTTTTTGTTGTTTATAGGATATATTTTTGTGCGGGATCACTCTTCAACCAGGGCCATGGGGACAATGGGAGTATCTCTCCCCTGGTCACAGTGGGACCAGGATGAGGGGGGGCTGGAGTCATGAGGGGGAGGAAAAACAGCAATAACTTCTCTTGCTTTGCTCTAGATGAGGCTTCAGGGGCATGGGAAGGGGGATCTGGCTCTGAATCCTGTGGAGGAGTCTGGACGGGGCTGCTGGCCTCTACCCGGTGACTGTGTGAGGAGGGATCTTGATGTGGTTGGTCAGTGTGGGGGGCTTGTGATGGACCTCCCTGCATGGGGGGCGATGGGTCCCTGTGGAAGGAGGAGACGTGGCAGGGCTTTTGGGGTGCGCTGCATGAGGAGCAGGCGGTGGCAGGGCTGCAGGTGGGAAGAGCCAGGACCCCCCCTCACCCCCTTGCACCAGCTGCCACAGCGGTGCCCCTTGGACTTCTCTTGACACGTGCCTTTCTTTTGCCACTGTGAAATAGCTCTTTGAATCGTACTGTCTGGCTTCTTTGCTGGGAAGGGGTGTTTCCTGGGCTTCTGGCAGGGCTGAGCGCTCCCTGTCCCTGCTGGGAGCCTTCACTGTCTGCAGTGGGGCTAGAAGCCTACTCTGGGGGGATCCTAGCCCCTCTGCCTCCTGTCCTGGAGAGACTGGGCTGCCACTGGAGCTAGGACATAAACATCCTCTTCCTCTCTGCTGCA
>JAOTQQ010000041.1:67048906-67067844 GCA_026546715.1 Gallinago undulata
CCCCTCTGCCTCCTGTCCTGGAGAGACTGGGCTGCCACTGGAGCTAGGACATAAACATCCTCTTCCTCTCTGCTGCAGTGGTGGGGGCACATATAAGTGCTGTGATCTTTTGGGGAGCCCGTGGGCTCCCTGTGCAACTGGAAGCCTCTGTAGGAGGCTGCAAACTGGAGGGGGAGCCCTCCCCAGCCTGGGACCCCCACTCCCCCCCAAACTGTGGGCGGGAGCTGGGGGGGCTGCAGCAGGCAGAACTGGTGCCTTGCTTCTGCCCCCTCCTCTGCCCAAACTCACCTCCCAGCTCCGGCTGAACCCTCTCTGGCTCCAGCCCCACGTCAGCTCACTTTGGTTCTGTTCTGGGGTCTAACTCTCCTCTTTTCCTTTAAATATGTAAAACACTAATTCCTTTTTTAATTTTTGATTCCAAATGAACCAAAAAAAAAAAGCTTCCCGCTCCTCTCCTCCCCTGCCCTGGTGGGGAGTGGAGCAAGGGAGGAGGGGAGCGGGGAGCAACAACCTGTTCCTTGTCTGATTCCTCTGCACACTCTTGTAACGCTTTTGAAACAAAATGATTTTTTTATATAAATAAAGTTTTTAAAGTGTGTCTGTGGCTGCCACCTTAGCGTTTTTAGCTTTGCAGTTGGGACCAAGTGTCTTCCAGGGGCTGAGCTGCGCTCTTGAATGTTGCTTGGCTGCCTGTGGCTCTAAAACATGCCGCTGTGCAGCAAATCCTTTACAGAGTGACGTTTCCTCCTCTTTTTAGCAAAAGATTGGAGGAAAACTAAAAGGCACAAAAGCTTTGCTTTGTACTGAGCTCCTGACTGTCTTTGCAGGGTTCTAGGGTGTGCTCAGGAGGTGGGCTCTCCACAGAGCATTAGGGCTTCCTGCTGGGAAGCCTTTCCCTGAATTTTCACTCTCCTGTGGTGGTTGGTAGACTTTGCACAAGTGGATAAATACCATCATTTCTCTAGTGCTGAGTGTGTCCTTAAAAAATCTGGAGCAAGGGCTGCTCCCCCAGAGCATGGCTAGCCTGCAGCTATGCTCATCCCTTCCTGGGGAATACCGAGTCCAGGCTGAAACACCGTGTTAACGCTCTTCATTTTCACCCATGTGCGTGTGAAAATAAATACAGAAAGAAATTCTGTAAGCTTGTGGAAATTCCTCTTTGGAAGCAGTTTTCTGGCTTCTGCTTGAAACCAGCTTTTTATTGAAGCTGTGTTGCTGTTGGGGAGATTTCACCGGGGCGTGGAGCAGCAGGTTTTGCCCTTTGGTACCAGGACCTGGGTCTGTGGTGACGCAGGGCTGGGGTGGTGCCGATTTCCTGCGTGGCTGGAGCTTGAGCTGCTCCCTCGGGGAGGCCAAGGCTGTGTCCTCAGGGTTGCCAGGGCAGAGTCACCCTGGCTTGCAGCACCCTGGGAGAGGGGGACCCAGCGCACCACTGTGCTGTGGGGGGCACTGATGGATGCACCTGACTATGGGGGCTCCAACCCTCCCTCCTCACAACCTCTGTGAAGCCACCAGTGAGCAGTGCAAAGGCAAAGCCAGGTGTTTTATTGCTTCAGGTGGAGAGGACAATGCCTAGGATGTGTTGCTCGGCAGGGACAATGCCAGGAGTGTCTTGGGTGGAGGGGGACAAGGAATGATGCCTGGGTTGGCAGAGACAGTGCTGGGGCCATGTGGCACAGCAGGACCAATGCCAGGGACATTGATGGGTGGGGAAAATACAAGGGATGTTTGTCTCGGCGGGGACAATCCTAGGGATGCCTGGCCTGGCAGGGAAGGCGCCGGGCATGTTGATGGTGGGGACATCCAGGCAAGCACGCAGGGTAGCCATGTGCCAGGGGTCAGAGGAAGAGCTTGTCGTGGCAGGCCTGGCAGTACATCTTCTTGCCATGCTCGCGGACGCTGCCTTTCTGCAGCTGGCCCAGGCAGTAGGCACAGATGAAGTGCTCAGGGTGGTACTTGCGCCCTGAGGCCGTGATGCAGCGGCCGGTGACGGGGTGGCCACAGCCGTGGCAGATGCTGCCCTGCCGCTGGTGGAAGTGCAGCTCGCAGTAGGGCCGACCCTCCAGCTCAAAGAAGGAGCCACTGCCGAAGCTGTTCAGGCACTCCTGGAGGGGAAGGCTGGCACAGCCTTGGGGACGCACTCACCCTCGCACCCCCGTGTCCCCCCCAGCCCGCTGCCCACTCACCGCACACACGAAGCACTCGGGGTGCCAGACGCCCTGCAGCGCCGACAGGTAATTGTCCGTCACAGGACGCTCGCAGCCTTGGCACTTTGGGGCAAACATGGCCAGGAAGTCCTGGCGGCAGTATGGCTTCCCGTTCCGCTCATGGAAACCTGGGGGGGGGGCATCAGGGTGGGCATCCCCCTGGGGAAGGCTCACGAGGCGGGGGGGAGGGCTAGGGCACGGCCATGGGGGGAGCAGGACAGGAGGTAAGGCAAGGAGAGGACCATGGGGGGATGTCAGACAGAGCAAGGAGTGAAAGGGCTGGGCTGGGGGGGGGGGGGGGAACGTGGGGTGGGGGCAGTGGGGGCAGGATCCCCACACTAGTCCCCTGGGACACACCATCATCTCCAAACACCTTCCCGCAGTGGGCACAGAAGAAGTGCTCGGGGTGCCAGGTCTGGTCCAGAGCCGTGAGGATTTTCTGCAGGAAGAGGTGAGGTGGCTGATGGCAGCAGGGGGTGGCAGGGAAGGCCGTGGCGGGGGGCACGTACTTACCTCACGGATGGGGCCGGCACAGTAGGCGCAGCGGGGGGAGAAGGCCTGGTGGTAGTCCTCCTCGCAGTACGCCTGCCCGCCCCGCTCGAAGAAGGGCCGCCCGCCCAGCTCCTGCCCGCAGCGGGCGCAGGCGAAGTGCTCGGGGTGCCAGGTCTTGCCCAGGGCCGTCAGCACCTGCAGGGAAGCAGAGGGCGGCTCCAGGGGCTGCCGCGAGCCGAGGGGAGGGGGGTGCTGGGGTGGCAGTGTGGGAGCCCACCTTGCCAGCGATGGGCTTGCGGCAGGCAGCGCAGACGCCGGTGGGGGTGGCCGTGATGCCCAGCTCCTGCAGGTCCCGGGTGAGGCTGCCCAGCATGTTGTCCAGAGAGGGGGAGGGCTCCGCCGGCTCCTTGGCCCCTAGCTGCCAGGAAGGAGGGTGATGGGGGCCAGGTGGGGGGCTGGGCCCCAACCTCCTTTCCCCGGGTACGAGGCTCACCTTGCTCTGCATGTGGCCCAGGTCAGCCAGGAGCTCATCCAGCTGCTGGGCGGCTGCCGTGGGTGGGGGCGAGGGGGACAGTGGCCACGGGAGTGCTGTGGGGCTGCTGGGCACAGCAGAGTGTGATGGGTGCTGAGGCTTCTACCTCCAAGCCAGAGGGTGCCCAAGACTGAGAGACCCCCACCCTGGTGAGACACTGCCCTTTCCCCACAGAGCACAGCAGGGGCGGCAGGGGGCCTCCCTGGGGATGTGCTGACCAGGGGGTGGCCACATGTGGCTGTAAGCCCTGTCCTCACCCCAGCAGTGCCACAGGGATGCAGGATACAACCCCCCCCACTCCAGCTCATGGGAGGACCTGCTTTTTGGGGGAGGACGTGCAGGAGCCAAGGTGACCCTGGAGGACGTGTCCAAACAATGGAAAAGGTAGTCCCAGAGGGCTTTGCCCTCCCATGGCCATGTTTTACCTGTACACTGTCTTCAAATCCTCTCCCAGAGGCTGAGCTGGAGGTGGCAGTTGCACCTGGAAGGACAAATCCTTGTGGCTGAGCCTGCAGGATGCTCCCCAGCACCACCGTCACAAGCTGAGCAGGGTCTCAGCCACTAGCATCCCTGTGTTGAGGTGTTACCTTCATGGCTGCTGAAGCAAGTGGCTCGTGGCCATGGGGTGCTGGGGGCACAGCTGTGGCCGAGTTGGAGTTTGGTGTCCTCAGCACGGAGTCCTTGGAGGCTGGGCAAGAGCTCTGCTCCAGTTCTGCCAGCAGAGCATCTGCACAGAGAGACCTGAGTCGGGGACCCCAGCCTCTGGCTGCCCTTCCTGCCTGGGCACCCCCAAAGCGGTCCCGTGCCACTCCTGAAATCTCAGGAGCAAAAGCAGCCTCATAGCAGCTTCTGCCAGCCAGGTGCCAGGGCCCCGAAGGGTGGTGGTGGCCCTGAGCACTCACCTGAACCCTCGTCCCCAGGGCAGGATGCACCTACCATGCTGCGTAGCCTTCCTGCAGTGTGGGGGCGCTGGGGGCCCCGTTCCCCCCACACCATTTCTGCTTTATGAGGAAACATCCCCCAGCCCTTAAATTCATCCCAGTAGAAGCCCTGGCCCAGGAGAGCTAAACCTCAGTGCTTCCTGTGCACCCAGAGCAGCTTTTCCGCCGGAGAGGGCAAAGCTCTTTCTCTTTCCGCTTTTACTCACCACCTCGGCCACCCCTCGGCATCTCGCTGCCCTCACGTCAGAAGGAGGGGGATGCCCCCCACAGTGTGGCTCTTCCCCTGGCTCCATCTCCCCACTCTGGGGCAGGGATGGCTCCCAGGATCCTTGGGTGTCACGCTGCACCCTGGGGCTGCTTGCCCCCGTTGCGTGCAGCCTAGATTGCATGGCTGCCACGGCCTGTTTCCTGTCTTCAGGTGCTCACTGGTTTTGGCTACAAACTCACTCGGCCACCTGGGCCCCGTCTGTCCCCCGGGATGGGGGAGGCACAGCAAGGAGTGCAGCAGCTCCATTGCTGCCCTCTCTGCAGCATCCCCACCTCACCCGCAGAGAGAGGAAGGACGAGGCTCCCCCCAACGCACCGAAGCCTCAACCCCGCACCAGGCCTGGGTGTGGGGCTGGCTCCGGAGGGGCCCAGCTTACCTAAATCCTCCATTGGGCCTTGGCGCGGGGTCCCGGGGGCCAGGGGCACACCGGCAGGGCGCTGAGCTGGCGTTGGGGCTGCGCAGGCTTCTGGGTTCCGGTCTCAGCCTTCCTCCGCCCCCCGGGGCCAGGGCTTGTCGCTCGGGGTTTTTCCTTTGCGGGTTGTGAGCCCTGGGCCACGTGTGCTGGGCAGCAGGCAGACAGCGGTGGCAGAGGCTGGGGCAAGGGGAGCTGAGAGCAGCCCCGGGTTGAAGCCGGAGAGGGGAGAAACTGGCCAGCAGGTTGTCCAGGGAGCTCCTGACTCCTTAAAACATTTGAGTTCTGTGGGATTCTTGGCTGGAAGTCAGAGTGTCTGTGTCCTGGACTCCAAGGCCCTTTCCAGAAGCCATCGGCTGCATGTGATGAGAGGCAGCATCCACATGCCAGATGGAAGCCCATTGGTGATGGAGCAACTGGACCCACAGCACCAGCCAGCTCCAACACAGCCTCGCCTTGTGGGATGTTTCTGGAGCCTCATCTCAGATTTCCAGGTAACACGAACCCCTTTGTGTCACTTAGAGCTAGTGTGAGCACAAGGACTTGGGGCACAAGCGATGGTGGTATTGCTGGAGCTGGTGACTTGTGCTACCATTCTCCCTGTGTTAAGTTTGGGTCAATTAAAAGTTCCCCGGAGTGCCACGTGCAGGGCTGCTGGGCACAGCTCAGCCTGACTCTGCGGGCAGCAGATCTCCCTGCTCAGCGCTGGCTAGGCACAACACCCAACAGCTGCTCATCCCGCTGCCTCCACTGACACCCTGCTCCCGTGAGGGTGATCTAACGGTATTTACAGACAATTGTAGACAAATCTTCTGGTACCCCAAGAGCAGCCAGTAGGTGTTGGAATGGCTCCAAGGGACTGGTTAATAATCTGGGGGAGGACGAAGTAGCTGGAGGAAGTAGTTAATGATTTGCTTATGCACCTGCACATGCATAAGTCTATGGGGCCGGACGGGATTCACCCAAGGGTACTCAGGGTGCTGGTGGGAGAGCTCACCAAGTCTCTCTCCATTATCGAGCAACAATCCTGGTCAACAGGAGAGGTACCAGATGACTGGAGAGTGACCAATGTGGCGCTCATCTACAAGAAGGGCCAGAAGGAGGATCCGGGAAACTACAAGCCTGTTAGCCTGACCTCGGTACCGGGAAAGATCATGGAGAGGATCATCCTGAGTGAGCTCTCAAGGCAAGTGCAGGTAAGGCAAGGGATCAGGGCCAGCCAGCATGGGTTTATGAAAGGGAGGTCCTGCTTAACCAACTTGGTCTCTTTCTATGACCATATGACCCGCTTTCTCAATGCGTGGAAAGCTGTGGATATTGTCTACCTGGACTTTGGTAAGGCCTTTTCACACCATCCTAAGCAGCATTCTCCTGGAGAAGCTGGCAAATCACGGCATAGACAAGTGTACTCTTCACTGGGTAAAAAACTGGCTGGATGGCCATGCCCAGAGAGTTGTGATTAATGTGGTGGACCACTGCATGGTCACCAGTGGTGTCCCTCAGGGCTCGGTTTTGGGGCCAGTCTTGTTTAATATCTTTATTGATGATCTGGATAAGGAGATTGAATGCACCCTCAGTAAGTTTGCAGATGACACTGAACTAGGTGGGAGTGTTGATCTACTTGAGGGTCGGAAGGCTCTACAGAGGGACCTGGACAGGTTGGATCGATGGGCCAAGGCCAGTGGGATTAGGTTCAACAAGCCCAAGTGCCGAGTACTGCATTTCAGTCACAACAACCCTGGGCAGCGCTACAGGCTTGGGGCAGAGTGGCTGGAAAGCTGCCCAGCAGAAAAGGACCTGGTGGACAGCTGGCTGAACATGAGCCAGCAGTGTGCCCAGGTGGCCAAGAAGGCCAATAGCATTCTGGCCTGTGTCAGGAACAGCGTGGCCATCAGGAGCAGGGCAGTGATAGTGCCTCCATACTCAGCACTGGTGAGGCCTCACCTCGAGTACTGTGTTCAGTTTTGGGCCCCTCACTACAGAAAGGACATTGAAGTGCTGGAGCGTGTCCAGAGGAGAGCCACCAAGCTGGTGAGGGGTCTGGAGAACAAAAGTCATACGAGGAGAGGCTGAGGGAACTGGGCATGTTTAGTTTGAAGAAGAGGAGACTGAGGGGGGACCTTGTTGCGCTCTACAACTCCCTGAAAGGAGGGTGTAGAGAGGCGCGGGTTGGCCTCTTCTCCCAAGGTAATAATGACAGGAGCAGAGGAAATGGTATGAAATTGCAGCAGGAGAGGATTAGATTAGACATTAGGAAGAATTACTTTATTGAGAGGGTGGTCAGGCACTGGAACAGCCTGCCCGGGGAGGTGGCAGAGTCACCATCCCTGCAGGTATTTAAGAAATGTGTAGACGTGGCTCTTCAGGGCATGCTCTAGTGCCTGAGACTGTTGGTTTGTGTCTGTCTGTGGATGGGTGTGGTGTTTTGTTTTTTGTGTTTTTATTTGTGTGGGGTTTTTTTAGTGATCGGACTCAATGATCTCAAAAGTCCCTCCAACCACAAAGATTCTATGATTCTATGAAGCGGAGGCTGCTGCAGGGGAGAGAGGTAAAGAACTGGCATATTCATTGCACCAGTGGACAGGAGAATGGCAGGTGATGGCAGTGCGATGATGCCCGCAATCAAAACATGCCCCAGACCTGAGTTGTAGACATCTGGGATTATGTGACGGGGGAGTGTGGCATCGAGATGCTCCTCCTGCCCCACCACAACCCTCCAGCTCCCATTTCTCCTGCAGAGCTGCTTTTCCAACCTGCTGCAAAGGGGGTCTATCATCCCATCATGACACCCCTGCCCCACTCTCGTTAGAGCTAGGTGCAGTGATTAATCCTGGGCAGCATGTGCAGGGGAGGCTGCATGTGGCTTGAAATGTCCTTTGTGCTCTCACTGGGTTTTTGGAGGAGGCATCACCTTGTAGGTGATAACGTGTCAGACACTTTAGCTGCCAGCCCCATGCAAGCCTGCAAGCTTCACTGCATCCTTGCTGGGCTTCTGCTGACTTCGGGCTACTCAAGGGTTTCAAGGATGCCATAAAAGGCTCAGGAGCAGCCAAGCCTGAGCCCACAGCTCCCTGCTGCTTCTCCTGTGGGTGTACGACACTTCTTGCAATGTTTCACCTCTGCCACCCCTCTCACACCTCTCTTCCACCAACCCTCCATTTCATCCCCAGGGAACAGGCTTGTTTGGAAAAAAACCCCACATTCCAGATAAAGCCAATTAAGCCTCATTTTTTTCCCAGCATTGGCGAGAGGAGCCCCAGTTCTGGGCGTAGCTTCACTGTGGCAGCTTTATGCCTCATCAGGAGAGCTTTCAGCAGAACCTCAAAGAAGGTTCAATCAAGCACTGCATTGCCTCCAGATGTGCGATTTGCCACAAAATGGCCCAGAAACACAAGATATGGCTGCTTCAGAAACATTACTGATGCTGGGGAAGGAGAGATTCACCTCCAGGCCCAGTAAAAGCCAGTGGGGCTCTGTGGCAGCAGACCAGCAAGATGCAGCCATCTGTTGGCACCTGGCAGTGGATCTGCAGTCACAACCTGTGAACATCCTCACGGGCACCTGCAGGTTCTGTCCATGGCTGGGTTGAGTCTGCTCTTTCCATGAGACCTTCAAGCCCCCATGCAGAGGAGCTGCAGCATCCTTCATGCTGAGGAACGAACATTTGCTGCGCAGGTCAAGCTGACGTGGCCTCTGCTACCCGATCTCGCACACTGCTGACCCCTCCACACCGTCAGGGTGGAACAGGATTGAATTTAGCCCCTTTAAGTCTTAATTAAGTCCCAAGCTGGCACATTGACATAATTACTGACACTCAACATCGGTCACAGCTCCTTTGTTGTCTTCTCACAGCAGGGACTTCCAGCAGCACTGTCTTGGGAGGAGCCACATGGGACACTGAACTGTGAGTCCCATCGTGTCCTTCAGGACAAGCAACACCAAGAGCTACCCAAACGATGAGGTGCTATTCCTTTATGGCTGTTTTGAGACAGGATCATTGCATCAGACACTTCCCTTTCTGCAAATAACAGAACCTTCCTGTCTGCGGAAGGTTTTGGGTTATTTTTAGACCTCTCGGTGATTTACTCTCCCCCTCCACTGATAATGTGAGTTCTGGTGTAAACAAGTATCTGGAGCTGTAACTTCGTATCATAAAATTTCCCTTTATAAAACAGGAGCCCACTGGGCGCAAAGGGCTGAACTGTGTTTCCCCTGCAGTGGTTTAGCCAACCTGTTTTAACAAGAATTAAGTGACACCATGCCTTGCCTACAAAGGAGAAATCAATCATGACGGTGACTTGAGAATAAATTCCCACATCAAGAGTCTCTAGTTTGAAATAAAATTGATTTTAGTTAAGAATACATGCAAAGTCCTTTCATAGCAGAGAATATGGGTGAACTGCAGCAGAATAGTTAGTTTGGAAAGTGATGTCAATCGGTTTTCCAGCTAGACAAGTCCCTGGGGAGAGAAGGAATATTTTCAGCCACTTACAATACAGCAGTAGCAGACATTACTGAAATCCTTGCTGAGATTTCCTTCTTGAGAAGAGAGAGAAACATTTCAATCGAAAGAAAACTAACAGATTGACACTGGACTCATAAAAAGCAAGAGCCTACCGAACTGAAAATGAGCCCCTCACAGCAACTCTATTGCAGGAGCGCTTTCGATCCAAATACCGATCAGTAAGACATGCTGTTGTCTCCTGGAATGGAATTTAATGAAATCCAACCAGCTTAGCCAATCTTTTCAAGAACCCTGGGAGAGATGCATTTTCTGATGTGGGAGTATTACTCTCTTGTTCTTCTGTTCTAAAACGGTAGATAAGGTCAGCAAAACCATCCTCTCCAGAAGAATCATAGCAACAACCCTAAACCCCAAAAGCAACACCTGGCGTCCAGCTGGATGAGTCACAACCCCCTGTTGACACAGTGGGGTGAAGGGACACTGTCACGGGGGGACAACAGCAGTTGTTCTGAGACAGTTGGCAGATGGGGAATTCAACTTGAGGTAACTGCTTCCTCCAGTGAGACAGCCAGCTCTTGAGATACAGAGGACACCCCTGGCTCCAAAAGCATTCTGGCTGCACTGGAGCTCACCAAAGGATCTGTGGCAAGTTCTGGGGGTGGCTCCCTGGGTCTTGAGGCAGCCTCAGCAATTAGGGGGATGGATCTGGCAGGTCTGACAGCGTACCCAGCTATGGAAATCCCCCTGACTGTGGTTCTGCTCCTGACACTGAGTGCAGTGGATGGAGTGGAGGCCAAGACACAAAACTGCTTGAAGGTGATGCCTTCAGTGTTCGCAGACTTGAAGCTTTTGGGTTCTGTTTTGTTCTTACACAACAGTGTTTCTTCTGCAGGGAGTGTGTGTTGTCAGGTACTGCAAAAGTTTTGCTTTGGGGAGCTGACTCAGTTTTTGGAGGTGACAACAGCGGGTCCTTCAGCAGAGCCTGGGCTCTGCTGGAAGGCACAGTGGGGCTGCTCCTACAGTGCTGGGACAGAGACCTCCTTGCTGGCCGGGAAGGGAAGCTCATGCCGGCGCTTGGTGGATTTCCCCTTGGCTGCCCCGCAGCTCACCCGCTCAGGGTGCAGGTCGGTGCCACCGCCGGGCCGGGCCAGCATCAGGGAGCGGAGGCGCTCCCAGCGAAGGCGGGTGGCATAGGGGGCCATGGCAGCACAGGCCCCGCAGCCCTGCGGGTCGTGGGCCGCCCCCAAGCAGAGAACGCAACGGCTGTGCTCATCTGTCATCGAGATCCTGCGGCCGTAGGGGCAGTGCGTGAGCTCACGGGCCGACCAGCTGCCCGCCGTGCGGCCATCCCCAACGGGGCGGCCCCACTGCTCCCAGCGTGCCCCGCAGCTGCTTCCCGCTAGGCCTCGTCCGCGTCGCCGGGAACTACATCTCCCGGCAGGCAGCGCGCATGCGCGAGGTCTGGGCGGAAGTGGGCGGGACAGATGCCTCAAGCCCCGCCCTCTTTGCGCCGGCCGCCATTTTGTCACCGACTTTCACCCGCCGCCCGACAGGGCGGTTTTTTTTTTTTCTTAAAGGCGAAGCGACAGCCAAAAGCCGGCCCTGCCGCCAGGCCCCGCCGCAGCCGCGAGCAGCGCCGCAGCCCCGCGGCAGCGAGCGGCCGCGCGGGGCGGGGGGCGAGCGGCTTCCCCTGCAAGGCCTCGCCCGCAGGGCGAGGAGACCCCAGGGCAGCCGGAGGGGCGCAGGCAGCGGCGGCGGTAGGGAGCCCGGCGGTGCTGCGAGCCGGGCAGCGGCGGAGGGGCGAAGTGGGCGGCGGGCCAGCGGAGCAGCCGGCAGCGGGGCCGCGCTCGGGCGGGCGCCGCGGCGGGGCCGGCCGGGGGGGGACCGGGAGAGCGAGCGCGGCAGCCCCAGCGGCGCCTGCGCGGCGCACGCGTGGGGAGCAGCCCACTGGTTGGCCGCAACGCGGCGCGGGGGTGGGCCCCGCCGCAGCCGGGTCGCCTATTGGCTGAGCGACGCGCGAGTGGAGGAGAAAGGCGGGAGGGCCGCGGGCAGGGGGAGGCGGGGCTGGGAGGCGGGGCCAATCCCCATCTCCCGCCCGCGGATTGGCGGGTGCGCGGAGGAGGTGGGTCGTTTGACAGTCCCGCGTGAAGGTGGGCGGTGATTGGGCGCGGCGGGGGCGGGCGGGGTGCGTTCGTCGAGCGGTGATTGGGCGCGGTGGGGGCAAGCGGGGCGGGCTCGGCGGGAGGCAGCGGGAGGAGGAGCGCAGAGCCGCTGCGGCCCCGCCGCTCGTCGTCCCGATGCCGGCGGGCACCGAGCAGCTGGGGGGCGCCGAGGAGCAGCCGCCCGTCCAGGGCCCGCCGGCTCCGGTGGAGAGGCCACCGTCTTCGGGCCGCCGCCGGCCGCCGCCACCCGCCGCTGAGCAGGGGGAGGAGTCCGGCGGCAGCCGGGTGCTGAGGGGTGGCCGGGAGCGGGGTCGGGCCGCTGCCGCCTCGGCCGCGGGAGGAGTTGCCGCTGCCGCCTCCCGCCGCCGTAAGGCCGAGTATCCCCGTCGCCGGCGGAGCAGCCCCGGGGCCCGGCTCGCCGCCGAGCAGCCCGCCGCCGAGACGCCGCCTGCCGCCAGGAAGGCCCCCCGGGCTGGGTGAGTGCCCTGCGGCGTCGGGCGGGCCCGCCCTCCACGGGCCAGGGCCGGGGGTGGGGGGGCTGGCGGGCGGCCCCTTCCCGTCCCATGCCAGGGCGGCCTCCCGCCGCGGGGTGCCCGCGCCTCCGCCTCTTTGTTCCGGGCTGGGCCCAGCGGTCCCTCCACGGTAAGGGCCGTGTCCGGAGCGCGGCCGGCCCGGTCGAGACCCAAACCGTGCGTGCCTCCGGTGCCCGTGCAGCCTCCTCGGGGCCCCTCGGCCCCTGGCGTGTCTGGACCCCACACGCCGGGATCCTCAGCCCCGGAGGCGGCGGGTTTATTTACCGCGTGGGGATAACTGCCTCTCGGTGCCGCTTCGTTCCCGGAGGAGGGAACCAGCCACGTGCACGTGTGCGCTTGGGGCGGTTTGTAACGAACCCGATCCCCCCTCTTCTAACGACAGAGTCCCTCTGGTTCAGGCATAACTATTATAGTCGAGAACGGGCTTTTGCTGGTGTTCACCTAAGCTTTCTCAGGGCGAGGTAACCTGTGCTGGTATAAGGGGCTGAAACCAGCGATTTGAGAACAAGGCGATGGGTCTTCCCACAGTTGGGAATTTAGGGCTCATTCTCCCCATCATTCAGTTTCTTGTTTCTGCTGCTGTACTGTAGAACCTGTCTCTGATGTGTGCCTTTTGTATTTTTTTCAGGCGTACAGATAAAGCAGCTGGTAAAGGTAAGAGCTCAATTGTTTAGTCATACTGTTGTATTCCATCCAGAAAGTCAGGGCTTTCCCACGAAGGTAGCCAAACATCTGCTGGATCTTCCTTTTAAATAGTGTTTTGTTGCGTGATGACATGTAGTTTCTTTCCAAGGTCTCTCTCAAGATTGTGGAACTGTGATAAACTGCTGATGATGTTCGCACGTGCTCAACGTGCAAAAACTTATTCTTCCAAATAACCACTAGGGTATTGCATCTCTGTGGGAAGTTGAGTGAGACCACTCTGCATCACAGTCGGACAGCTCTTCTTAGACAGTGGTCTTGAGGAGCTGGGAAACGTGGGCTTGCACGTGTTCTGCTGCTGTCATAAGCACAAGTGCAGGTCCTCAAGAGACATGTGAAAGATATATGGAAATAAGAGTATTCACTTATTTACAGTTATCCTTTTCTAGCTTTAGTGGCTGGTAAATTTGTGTGCATGTGTGTCTTCACGGATGAAAGAGAAAAGTTTTGAAGGGAAGAGAGTAGCTTAATGGGTCTAATTAAGAAAGTCCCAATTGTGGTGAGCTGCATCTGGGAACAGACCTTTTGTTCGTCCAGTGCAAGCTGTGTGAAATCTGCATCTATTTAACAGCTTCTTGTGGAGAGAGAAAAAAAAAAAAAAGTTAGAGAGCTTTGCTCCTTACTCAGTGATAACTTCTGAAACAGTTCCAAGTTAAAAGCTTTGTGTGGTGTTGGTTTTGATCTGGCACTAGAGTGTTGTCGCAGAATGAAATAGTGAGGAAAGAAGGTCATACACCTGTGTAAATTAATTCATCTTTCTGCTGGGGCTGTTCAGCTCTTGTTTGCAGGTATTTGTGTTTTGAAGGCTGCCTTTATTTCTGTATGTCTTTGACTTTATTCCTGTAAGTCTATAGCTTTATTCCATTTGGGTTGAAATCCATGAAGTTCTAACTGGCAAGGTGTATTTTTGCAAACAAAAGCAGAATTAACCAATGTGTATTTAGCACAGATCCCACTTACCTGCGTTTGCCTCTTACTGCATAAAGGGTGGCCATTCTAAAAGCTTCAGCCTTTTAGGTCAAAGCAAAGTTGTTGAAATGTGTAAAAAGGGCATGGTGTTGTCACTTAATATGTGTATAGTGTTGACATCCTGTTTTAGTGGTGATTCTCAATGTTTTGAATACCCTTAAGGAGAAACATTTCTGTCATAGTGGTGGAAAGTGGGCAGAATAGTCCTGGTTTCACCTCAGTTTATTGGGATGTGCTTTGAAATGGCAAATGTCAGTCTGAAATTTCCCAAGGTTGGTGGATGTTTGCACTCTAGCAGTTCTAGACTTTAACTTTGGACTCTGAGAGATTCATCTGTCCTCGAATGTGGGAATGGAAAATTTATTTGTTACATTTCTTGGGCTCTTTTTTATGATTCGACTTGCAGCCAAAATAGATGTCATGAACGTTTGCGTGGAATTAGCACTGAGAAATGATGACTACTTCTAGTCCAAAAGAAATCTGCATTGGTGATTTTTTTTTTGTTTGTTTGTTTGTTTCTGGTTTGGTTTTTAGTCTTTAAAAATGGAAAAGTGAGAAAGCTGTACTTCTGTGTCCCAGCCGTGCATGGAATGGAGTCCTTGCTGCTCGTGTGGATTGGGACAGAGGTGGGAACAGACCGAATTAAGTGTCTTCCTCGGACAGATCATGCAGTGTGCAGTAGAGAAGCTCCCCCCATTTTGACTGTTAGCATAAAATGTTTGAAGAAGCCTAATCAGGTGTAAGGAATCTGCAGCTTTCCTTGCACAGCAGGATGTTGGTAGCTCGGAGTCCTCTGTGATTCTGGAAGGTAAAATTCCATTCATCCTTTCACCTCTGGGTGGAGCTGGGTCGAGCAAGAAATCCAGTGAAACCATTGAGTGGTTCTGGGGAAGGCTGGTGTTTACTGGTGTGAGTTCTGACACGGAATTTTATTCTGCGTGGTACTGTTTTTGCAGTTTTGCATTGTACTGTTATCCTTTACTGTAAAGTAAAAACTGTCAGAGGGATGGAGCACCTCTCCTATGAAGACAGGCTGGGGTTGTTCAGCCTGGAGAGGAGAAGGCTCCAGGGAGACCTTCTAGCAGCCTTCCAATATCTGAAAGGAGCCTACAGCACAGCTGGAGAGGGATTCTTTGTCAGGGAGTGTAGCCATAGGATGAGGGGTAATGGTTTTAAGTTGAAAGAGGGGAGATTTAGATTAGATACTAGGAAGAAATTCTTTCCTGTGAGGGTGGTGAGACACTGGAACAGGTTGCCCAGAGAAGCTGTGGATGCCCAATCCCTGGAGGGGTTCAAGGCCAGGCTGGATGGGGCTTGAAGGAACCTGGTCTGGTGGGAGGTGTCCCTGCCCAGGGCAGGGGGTTGGAACTCGATGGTCTTTAAGGTCCCTCTTAACCCTAACCATTCTATGATTCTATGAAAATACCAAATCCAGTTTAGAATACTAAATTTGCACGAGCTCACCCATAAAGGCAAATGACCTGTGGAGGTGAGGTATACCTGGTGACACCTCAGTATCTATCAGCCAAAGGAAAAACTTGCTGCACCAAAGTTTCCTCAGTAAGTGTTGTTGCCTTACATTTGGGATTATATTTTAAAGTAAAATCACCAGAGTTGCTGTTTGTAAAGAAAGTTTAAAGGTGATGAGTGTGATCGTGGCTAAATTTGTGCTGTCAATGATAACCAAGGTGCTCTAACAGTGGAAGCATATCGCCGAGTTTCAGCTTCTTCTGTACAGAGCTGTGGGTTCAGAGGCTTTTCAGCGACTTGGGAGTGCAGGCACAAAGGTCTGACTGTGCAGGTCTGGTGGGACGATGATGGGAAGGGTGAAGTCGAAGGTGTGTGCTGTGTCAATGGGTATGCCATAGTCACCCTACTGATGTGCACGAAGGCAGCTGCAAAGTCAGCCGCACCGATTATATTTCCCGTCTCCCCTGCTTAGTCATGCAATTGCAATATTTCCCTAATGTGTTGCTGTAGAAATATTAGTTACGTAAGTAGAACATTTAATCTCAATTTATAAATGAATCCATGTAGCTACAGAGTTGGGCTGTGTAGTATAATTCACATTTGACTTCCCATGACGCTATACATTCCTGTGGAAATAATTTTCATTTTGGTTAGGCCTCAATAATTTTAATTGTTGGAGTATAGATTGAATGAATACGCTTCATGTCCTTCCATCACTGAATTCAAAACTCGGTGCTTACTGTCACTCTTAAAGCCGTGTTAGCAATCAAACAAAACTTGCTTCTCTGACCTAATTTTACACCCAAACTGGTTTCTGACTTTATCCACCTTTTTGTAAGATTTTTAACTCTGCTCTTTATGAATCACTCTTAAGAGTTTGAATGAAATCTTTCCGTCAATAGCAGTTGAAAAAACGGGCCATGTAGCTGATCTGGAGGGGAGTGTTGGAGTAATGGCTGGATAGAACGGCACCGGGTTTGTGCTTAGTGGTGGAGCTGCTGCCTGACTGCGTTCACAAACAGTCAGATTTTAGAGCTGCAGGTTGCAGGAAGAGACTTCTGCACTGAGGAAGAGGAGGGTGGGGTTGGCAGCATTTACACGCACGTAATATGCTGTGAATGAACACTCAGATTAAATAATCTCCATCTCTAATGTTGCTCTGCTCGTGTCGTGCAAACATAATCCATGTGGACCCTTGTTTACGCAAGCTATTTTTCTTGTAACTTTACATTGATATTTATTGATGCTTTTTTGCAATGGCAAGAACAAGATGCAATGTAATTCTTGAAGTGTGTGTAGGTGCACACCTGTGTGGTACTGCTATTAAAGGGTAGAAAGAAGGGTTTGTTGGAGAGGTAAAACAGCATCACATGAAGCCTTTATTTACTTAAAGCCGTGATCAAAAGGATGTAGTGCCCACATGGAGAGCCACCTCCCTGGAAGTCCATCCTCAAATTAAAGTGTTTTTGCACAGTCTGGGCTGGAGGATGGTGCCAGCCGTATCGACGAACCTTGGTGCGTGGTTATAGAAACCCTGTGTTAGAAAGGGATTCCTGCCTGGAATACTTTATTGTTAGATACCTGTAGAGCAGTGTCTCAGTGGTGTGTTCCCGTGGTGTGTTGTCTCCCCTCTGGGCCTGCAGCCGTGCTGTGGGGGTGTCCGCAGTCACACCCCGTCTCCCACTGCGGGGGCTTCCAGGGGGGCAGGGGTGGGAGCCCGTCCTTCGGGGGCTGCGGAAGGAGACAGGTGGGAAATACAGGCTTGGTCTGTCTACTCCTGACTGCTGGAAACGCTGCAAGGCCCCACAGACCCCCCCAAAAAAAGAAAGATGGAACACTTTAAGACTCCAGTTGCAGAAAATGGTTTTGAAGCATAGATAACTTGCATTATAACCTCATTATTTGTATTCTTAAAGCTTCACTCTTCTCTGGAAATGACTGCTTTTCCTTAAGACTTTGTCAGTGTTTTGAGAGAGAAATGTCATTGCTTGAAATCAAACTTTATAAAATGTGCTGAATTTGAGTAACTCAGATTGCCCAAACCTACTTTGACTCCAAGGATTTTCCTATGTCCCATATGCACAATTTCACAGCTCTTTTGGGGTGTAAGACATTTCAATAGAGGTTTACACCAGGATTTTTTTCCCCTGAGTTTCATTTTCGTCTGTGCCGTTACAAAATTATGTGTTCGGTGCCATATCTGTTGTCTGGTTACTATGTTAAATCTAAGTTGCAGTCTGAGATGTATATACATTGTAGTGCATTTATTTTCATAATAGATGGTTTGTAACTTAATTCATATTTTATTTTCATTTCACTTAATTGTACATGGATATTTTCTGGAAGTGTCTACTTTGCAAGGTTAGTAAAATGCTTTCCAGTGCCTTATAAATCAAAGTTTAGAAAGTTTCTTGTTAGTAATTGGCAACCTGTTAATTTGTAACAGTTGAAAGTTTATTTTTCTACACATCAAGGATAGATGAAGTGGCATGAGTTTTTGTTACTGTGGTGATATCAAAAAAAGACAGGAATCTGTTACTGCAACAAGCTTACCCCTGAGCTGCAGGCAGAGAGCAGCTTGGTGAATAGGAGCTGAAACATCTGGCTGCAGAAGTGGCTGTGGAGCCCCAAACATCTCCCACATCCAAAGGCAGGACTGGTGCAGAGCCATGTGCCAGTTACAAGGGCCTGGTATATACTGGGTTGTGCTGTGAGCAGCAGAAGCAAGAAGCTCTGCTTACAGAGAGTTTCCATGCTTTGTCCCCAGTAAGCACCCTGTTCTCAGAATAGTCTTCAATCAAGAAGGTGCTGAGGATCGGGGGGGTGATGCCTGCAAAGTGTATTTACGATATAGAGAGGAATTAAACTCACCCTTACGAGTCTCATCTCCTGATCTGTGAGACACAGTGGGCAAACTTTTGTACTTATCCCTTTTGTTTCAGATCCTGGCAACGCTGGTATATGTAGGAAAATATGATATAGGTTCTGAGACAGATGCTTTTGCTGGTTTGGTAACCCTGTGTGCGATGCTCCAGGGGTGGGAAGAGAGTATGACCAAGAGCATGTTTCTGCTGCACATCTAAAGTGGGCATCTCTGCTGAGTAGGATGCTGAGAAAAGATGGAGCCTTACTGGGATAAGTTCTGTTTGGAAGCAGAGAAGTGCCCAGAGACTTGTATTTTGGTTGTCTAAATAATCATAATGGAGACATAACTTTGTTACTGGCTTCCTCTCAGGTTTCCTTCTCTTGTTCTTTCTGTCGGTGACTGGTGTTTGCTTCACAAATTTTAAGATTAAGGGATGTTGGATGTCTCTTATGTACCATCACTCAAATAAATCTACACATGTTTTCTGCTCTGGATGCTGCTAAGTTTAAAGGCCATTACGAAGAATGAGCAGAGTGATGAAAGTACCTCAGAATACAAGACCTTCGTCATTAAGTGACTTAAGGGAGTATTCAAGGTAGGAAGATTCCTAGGAGCCAAAAGACCAAAAGTGTTGGTGGGATGAAGATCTCGTGGGGGATGTAAAGGTTGAAGGTCATCTTGGGCAGAGTGATCCCGAAATCATAGAGTTTTCAATTCTTGCAGAAACAAGACAGAGACAGCAGAACGGCCACCTTGGACTCCAGTAAGGCAGACTTTGGCCTGTTTAGGAGAATGGTTGAGAGTGTCCCTTGGGACACAGTCCTGAAGGGCAAAGGGGCCCAGGAAGGATGGTCATACTTCAAGGAGGAACTTTCAAAAGCGCAGGATAAAGCCATCCTCAGGTCCTGTAAAATGAACC
>JAOTQQ010000041.1:67068170-67087963 GCA_026546715.1 Gallinago undulata
TCCCTTACGAGGAAAGGCTCAAGGAGCTGGGACTCTTTAGCCTGGACAAGCAAAGGCTGAGGGGAGACCTTATTTATCTTTATAAGTACCTAAAGGGTGGGTTGAAGGAGGACGGAGCCAGACTCTTCTCAGTGGTTCCCAGTGACAGGACGAGGGGCAAAGGGCACAAGCTGGAACATGGGAAGCTCCATTCAAATCTGAGGAAAAACTTCTTTGGGGTGAGGGTGACAGAGCACTGGAACAGGCTGCCCAGGGAGGGTGTGGAGTCTCCTTCTCTGGAGATCCTCAAGACCAGCCTGGATGCTCCTGAGTGAAGTGCTCTGGGCGTTCCTGCTTTAGCAGGGGAGTTGGACTGGATGATCTCTAGAGGTCCCTTCCAACTCTGACAATTCTGTGATTCCGTGACTTCAGAAAGTGGGTTTCTCTGTCTGTCTTGAATGACTTCCTGTGGGATACAGCATCCACACAGTTCCCCAAGCTGGCTCCTGCAGAGGCTGTGGGATGCAGAGGGTAACAATTAGTGTCAGTATTGGAGAGTCATGGGGCAACATGAGCATGGGGGCATTTCTTGGCAGACTCCATTTGCCAAATCGTGGCTTCTCTTGCCCCCCCTCTGTGAACTGTGGTTCAGGCAGAGAGCAGCATTGGGCATTAGTCCATGGCTGCGTGTGCTGGCTGGCGGGCAAGCTCTGCCCAAAGGAGGGCTTGGAATTCCTCTTGCAGTGGCTGATCTGAAAAAAAAAAAAAAAAAAGCTCAGTGCTTCTTTTCACTTTGCAGGGGAAGTTGCCTCTACTTACTGTGTCTCATGTATTTTATCCTCCTGGAGTCTGAGTTCTTGTGACTGGGAGCCCATCACCACTGGTGACACTTGCAGTGAAATAACAGGATGTTGGCCTATAATCCATTTTCCGTCCATCGTCTGGAGGGGGCAGGAACCTTCCAGAGAAATTGTAGCTAGCCAGAGCTAGTGATCTTCACAAGTTTATACAGTTTTAAATGTAGAATTGGTTACAACCTTTCTAATTTGAAATTTTGCTATGCTTCAGTCTCAAGAGATTAAAGCAGCATCCTATTTTTTTGTCGGAAAAGCAGTGCCTGATTAGCTGTAATAGCAATGTTTATCTCCTCTACCTTGTTTCTCCTCTTTGTGCAGTTAGCCAAATCCTGCGAACCGAGGAGTGTGGCTCTCTGTGTAGAGGCGTTTGTGAGAGGAGAGGGGTAACACTGTTCATCCACAGCCCCTGGCTTTCACCAGGCCAAGCATGGTACCTGAGACAGGACTGAAAATAGCTGTGAGGTTCCTGTGTAGTTGGCTGGGAGAGGTAGGTATCTCCCAACTCCTCCCGCTGGTGACAGAGAGGCATGTTCCCGAGTCCTGCTGCTTCCTGGCCAAGGTCACAAATCTGGGGAGGAATCCTCAAAGGCAGCACCTCCAGTGACAGATTTGTGGTGGCCCCTAATGCCAGGTCGGGGGTGTGGGACAGGAACACAGCAGGAGGAGGAGGAGGAAGTGCTGCTTTTCTCTCTAAGCCAGTTGCTGTCTCTGTATTTAGTGCTGGGGTTTTTATTATTTTGATCGTTGGGTTTTTGTTTTCTTGTTTTGTTTTTTTTTTTTGAGAGACTGGCCGGATGCATCAGAAGGCTGTTTTTGTGAAGGAAAAATGAAATGTAGGTGTGGGAAAGAGACATAAAACTTATTAAAAATCTAGGACTCTCCTTTTGCAATTTTAGATTTTGGGCAAAACCTTGTTGAGTGTTGATTCCAGCTGCTAGTGCAGCTGAATACTTTGCAGATACAAGTTTTCTGGTGCAGCTCTGCCCCTTGCATAGGGACCTGTGTCCCATGTTGGGAGGGTCTAGAATTATAAGGGTTTTCAGCTAATAGGTCTATATTGCTTTATGACTTCTACTGCAAAGTAAATATTTGATGCTTCTCCTAACAGGGTGTTTTTTTTTTGGAGGTACCTAGGTTTTCACAGCATGCAAAAATGCAGCAAATCTGTTAGACAAGCATGCTGAAGTAGAAGTAAAAAGAAGGAATCATAGGCAAAGTTTTATTAAACACCTTCGCTTCAGAGCAATGAAGTAAAATTGCTAAGTGAGTGGTATATTTTGTAGAAATGTACTCTGGGTGAGGTCTGTTTCAACTAATAAGTCTAATCTTCAAAATACTAGCTCTTGCTAAGAAATCAGCTGAACACCTGATCTTCCAAGGAAATAAAGCTATTTCAGGACAGCAGTGTGTGCTGTCAATGGTGGCATGGTAGTGTTTGAGGGAGAAGTTTATAGAGAAAGGTTTCAAGTTTCTCTGGGTTCAATTTAGTGCTCAAAAATAACTGAGGATGATCACAATTAGGATTAAAAACATAAAATAGTCATAGTTTGCCTTGAGATCTGCTAAAGTAGGAAGCCAAAAAAGGGGGGAGTAGTTCATGCTGTGATGGTGAAGTGGCTTTACATGTGCAAAACATCAGACTTGGTTGCTGTTTGACAGTGAAATTGTGATGCCTCACATCCTGTATTCCAGTCAGGTTATTTTTTTTTTTTCAGTCAAATGTTGATTATTTCCACACTGTTAATCAAGGATTGGAGAATGAGTCACACAAAGCAAACTATGTGCTAGAAGTAAAAGGATAATTTGGTTCAAAAGGCTTGATGCAAAATTGGAGATTTTGGGTTGGGAGGAACCTCAGGGTATCTCTGGTCCCACCTGCCGCTTACCACAGTGGCATTCAACAGAGTTCACATCATGTTGCTCAGGGCTTTTTCCAGTCAGGTCTGGACAGGCTGGAGAAGGGGGCGCATGTGAACCTCATGAGGTCCAACATGGCTAAGTGCAGGGTCCTGCACCAGGGTCAGGGCAACCCCTGGTACCAGCCCAGGGTGGGGATGGAGGAATGGAGAGCAGCCCTTCCCAGAAGGGCCTGGAGGGGCTGGGGATGAGAAGCTGGCCGTGGGCTGGCAACATGCACTGGCAGCCCAACAAGCCCTCCGCAGACCAGGCTGCATCCCCAGCAGCATGGCCAGCAGGGTGAGGGGGAGATTCTGCCCCTCTTCTCCAATCTGGGGGGACACACACCCCCTCCCAGTGCTGCCTCCAGCTCTGGGGCATCAGCGTTTGAGTTCATTAAGGCGTAGTGTCACAGCAAGCACTGAAAGTGTGAGATCAAGTGAACTATTCTTTGGAATTTTAGTTTTTAAGGAATGAACTTGCTCATATAGACATTTTAGCCCATTATGTTATCTTGCCAAAATGTATCTGGAGATCAGCCATCAGCCAAAAAGAAACCACCTGTAGGAGCTATAAATGAGTGCAAAGACCTCAGGCTAACAGTGCTTGTGATGCTTTTTGCTATAGCATAAGACCAGAAACATCCAGCTCAGATTCCTCAGGGTTATTACCAGGTATACAACTCTGATTAAATATGTGTTTGAGGGTCTCTCCAAACATAACTTTTAATTTGGTCCAATTTTGAAGCTACTCTTTCATAAAGCAGCTGCTGAGGTTTATGGGTGTCTGTTTTGTAGTGCTTAGGGGAGATCAGAGCCAGCAAATAGTCACCTTACGAGTCTTTATCAGAGGCAAATGTAAGCTGTCTTTAAATATTTGTGTCTTTACTTAAAGGCAGTAGGAGCTGTGATGAGAGTTTTAAAGGAAGGCTTGCTGAGGGAGGGCCCCGGGCTGAGTCCTGTTTGTCTCAGCAGAGCCACGCTGCAGAGCTGTGCGTGGACGTGGCTTCCCCAGGAGCAGATGGGGCAGTTGTGTTATTCAACGTCCTGCAACAGAGAGGAGTGTGAATTCATGGCAGGATTTATGCTGTTTATTGCTATGAAATGATTGCTATGGGTGTTTCAGATCCCAAAGAGGAGAAGGAAGAGGAGGAAGTCTCCAGTGTCCTCAGCCATGGCTCTGCTGTCAGCAGGCCCAGCAGAAGCTGGCGTAGCAACAGGTCAGCTGGGGCGGCCCGGCAGCGTGATGCCGAGAACTCCCGTGCCTCCAGATCCAAGACCGGTTCCCTGCAGCTCGTCTGCAAGTCAGAGCCAAACACGGACCAGATCGAGTACGGTACGTGGGAAGCTCTGGTGTGAAAGTGCTTGGAGATAGTCAGGTCTGGGGAACCTCTGTGGGGCTCTGGGTGTGGGTGTCGCTCTGGAGCTGTACGCAGACACGGCTGGTACAGGTGTGGTGCTGCTTGGTCGTGAGTACCTTCTGCCACTAGCAGTCCCTGCACTGAATGCCAACAGAGGTATCTTGAGGCAGATGAGTTCACTGCAGTGAACACAGATTGAAACCTAATGGTGACTTTTCCTTTCAGAGGTCACAGAAGAGCATCAGTCTCCAGCTGGAATCAGGTAGGAAACTATTTTGTGATATTTCTTCATCTTTAGTGTCTCAAAAAGGGAAAATAGGGCCTGAGTTTTTTCAAAATAAATGTTGATCCTGTGAAAGGATCTATGGGATGAATAGCAGCTCTGTTTTCATTCAGTCCTGGACCTCTGCATTTTCAGTCTGGATTTTGGATGGACTGCAGATGTCAGGAGATACTGTGGATAGTAAGATTCGATATAAGCATTTCACCTGGTGGCTTTATAACTTCTGCAGCAGATGCTGTAGTTAGGTGGGTTCACAAGAGGAGACTGCTCTGCCCAGGCTGTCTGTTTTGGCTGTCATCATAGTCCTCTCCCCAGTCATGCTGGATGAGACAGTGCTGCGTAATAGTGTCTCTCCCATCCGAGGGGATGATGCATGAATATGCTTATTAGTAGTGCTTAAGCTGTTGCTGCTAAAGTTGCGTGTTCTTCTTTTCTCCCAGCAGTGATGATGAGGAAGAGATGCTCATCAGTGAGGAAGAAGTTCCTTTCAAAGATGATCCACGGGATGAAACCTACAAGCCCCACCTAGAAAAGTATATTGGACTGTGTTCTTATTGTGTTTTTAGACCAAAAAAAATCATGACATCTTAGTTGGATGAACTCAATATAACCCAAAGAACCTGTGCTAGTTGCTGAGGTGGAATGGCTCCCAGTGGACACAGTGTTTTCTAAATATTGCTTGCGGCTATAGGGTCTGTTCTTCTCTAACAGACTAAAGCCTTTAGAGCCCTGCTGGCTGGCAGGTTCTTCCTTAGTCCTTCTTCTTACTTCTCCTTAGAAGTGGGATGGTAAATACACCTGAGCTCCCATCAGGTAGTTTTTGCTTAAATCTTTGCAAAAAGCAGACAACTGGGAGAGTATTGGAGTGATATGCTGTATTTGTATCTTTGCAGGGAAGCGCCAAAACAAAGGAGAAAAGCTAGTAAGGGCAAGGAGGAAAAAGAGAAACAGAAGGAAATTAAAGTAGAAGTGAAAGAAGAGAGTGAGTTTCAGGAAGATGAAGAACAACCAAGGAAGTGAGTAAAGCTCTGCAGTTGTATGTAGCCATGTGTATTGTATATTTTGCATACTTGCTGGTGTACAACAGTGTTTTGTTGTTTTTGGCTTCTCCCCCTCCTTCTCTGGGCCTGAAAGATAACAGAGGAGAACCTTTTGTTCTCATAGAAGTCCTGCTGACTAGTATCTTGTGCATGTTCAGCAAGTTAAAATAAGCAAGTAGTTATTTTCATTTAGTTTAAGTTAAGGTATTTTTCTCCATCCTGTGGTTTAGTCAGCCTACCTGGATATGGCTATACAGTGGGAAATAATTTAGAGCATTCTTAAAATTGGTTTCTAGTGCAATGTCTGAAGTGGATTTGAAAGCCAGTCTGACAAGGCAGCGTCTTTTCTGTTGTGTGCCTAGAGGCAGAGACAGGAATACTTTGTACATCTTGTGTGGTCAGTGTCTTTCTACATTTGGGGCTAACATGCCAGAGCTCAGGAGAAGCAGCTGGGTGCTCCCTCATTTTGGAGAAATAAAAGAACAGACTTTTGCTACATAGTGAGTCACGAGTGCTTGAGTGGAGACTCAACACTTTTGGGTATGTTGCCACTGGAACTCAACACTGAAGCTTCACTTCTGGCAACTGAGGCAGGTTGGATGTGTGTGTGTGTGTGTGTCAAAGGTGTTCTTTTGGATGGGGGGGGAGGGGCGGGGAAGCAGGTTTTGTATTTAAGCTCCTCTATAAGCAATTGGAACAAATGGGGCTCCCTCTGCTGGTCTGCATCGTGGGACTCTGCACATCTATCTTTTATTTCTCCTGCTTTTTCTAAGCTACTGCAGAGCAGATTTACACTGAAGAGGAGTAAGGATGATGGTTTTTTGAGAACTTTTTTTTTTTCCTGTTAGAGATGGCTTTTTGAGGCTTGCTGTTGTGTTGTTTGGATCAGACACTACTTTTGTGCATAATAAAGCCTGTCCCTCTTTTGAAGGCTTGGCTTGAATGCTGTGTGTCTGTTCAGCATTTTACTGGCACGGTCTTGCTATCAATAAAGATGCCTCAGTGCAGTCTGTAAAAGATTTCCATCAATCTACTGTGTCTCTGCAGCAATACGTTCAAGCAGGCATGATGTTCTGGGCAGAACTATTGCTTGGGAGGGTGCATTTTATGTATAAGCTTGACAGAGCATAGGGTTTTTATTTATTTATTTATTTGGTCTTGCCAGGTGTATAAACTGCTATAGTTAATTCAGAGGACTGTAAAATAGCGGATCATTAATCCCATTCCTCCTAGTCATGCAGATTGATGTTTTTCACATGGTATGAAACGTTACCCAACAGAACAGAAGAAATAGGGTGCACCATCAAGTCTGGACTGTGCTGGCAAAATTACATGTTTATAAAAAATGCATTAGGAAATGGGAGGGATCCTGAGACCAAACCACACGAAGCATTTATTCCTTAAGAATGTTGTCTTTGAATCTGCCCCCAACTTGCACACAGTTGATTTTTCTAGAGCTTGCAGTTGATGAGGCAATAGCTCGTTGTGTTGTTTGGATCAGACACTACTTTTGTGCATAATAAAGCCTGTCCCTCTTTAGAAGGCTTGGCTTGAATGCTGTGTGTCTGCAGCAGAAACTTATGAGAGCAGAATCTCATGTGCTGATGTACAGCCTGGAAAGGGATGAATTTAATTATAAGGTTGCAAGTTGTTTGGGCAGTTGCAGTTTTAAAAGAAAAAATGTGAAGTATGTGATGCCTGGTTCAGGGTTTTTTAAAATAACCCTTCCTCACTCTGTTGTGGTAGAAGAGCTAGTAATTTCTAACTGCAATCTCTTGATCTGTGGCTCTCTGATACCTGTGGGGTGAGACACACTTGAGCTGGGCAACCATGTTCGAAAATGTGTAGTGTGCTACACCTAGCAGGTCATCATGCAGCCACAGCCTGGCTGTGTTTGGCAGGGGCAGGATGATTTCAGGTCTGCCATATGCCACTAAATGTCATGCAGAAAAAGAGTGTCACCAAGGTATCAGAAACATGGGGACCACAGTTCCACGGGGGGTGGTCTTGTGTCTGATGTGGCAGTTCTGCAAAATGCAGGGACAATTTGGGTGGAGGCTTGGTGTCCTATCTTCAACTGGGACAGAGTTAATTTTCTAATGGTTGCTCTATTTTCAGATTTTGTATGAAAGGAATGTCAATAATGTGTATTGTTTTGGTTGTTGCCAGGTGATGCTTATATTTTTTCAAGGACTTTTTTTCAGCTTCCCATAGTAGTTGAGAAGGATTATAGACAGAAAGATAGAATGGCCAATGGAACATTCCATACCGTGGTATATAAATGGGGGTAGTCAGGGCAGGGGGAGTACTTGTGATCACTGCTTGGGAAGGTACCAATTCACCAGGTGGTGAGTGAATTGTGTTATTGTTGGTTTTTTCCTTTTCTGTTACTGTTCTATTAAACTGTCTTTTTCCTCTCTCCTTTTCTCCCTCTTTTCGCTGCCCTGTTAGGGGAAAGGGGGGAAGTGCATGAGTGGCTGTGTCGTCCTGGTTGCTGGCTGGGGTTAAACTATGACACGTGGTTACTTAACTTCATTAGGGAACCTGCCCATCTATTACAAGAGCATTTCCTTATTCAGAAGTGTTTTGATTCAGAGCTGGTGTCTGACTTAGCAGAGCAGCTGACTTGCTGGGTGCAGTGTTACTTTTCAGCCTAAAAGTGTAGAAGAATTCTGTAGTATTTCTTGTAGTGTGCTCCTGCTTTATAGCATACACTTCAAAAAAACTCTGCATACTAATGATGTAAAGAAGCTTCTTTCAATTCTGTTTCTGTAACCCTGTTACAGGAGGGGAAGGAGGAGAAAGGATGACAAGAGCCCAAGGGTGCCCAAGAGGAGGTAAGTGATCCCCTCTGTTCTGTTCTGAACACTTGTTACCATTGTGGTTTACAGAGAGATGTTGATTGTCTCAAAGCCTTCTTGCACAGTATAGAAATCTGCCTTAAAGAGGAAAGGAAAAAAAAACAAACAACCAAGACAACCCCCCAAAAAAGCGGCATACTTTGACTTCCTTTTCCTTTCCCCTTCTTCCTGTAGGTGTGGGTTTGATTTCTGCTAACTGAATGGGCACCCCCTGTCCCCACTTCTAAGTTGATCCCTAGCTTGACATCGCCCAGTAATAAGGTTCTGGGAACTCTGTGGCTCCTGGCATTTCCTCAGCTCTGGGGGGAGCCCTCCAGTAGCACAGGGAATGAAGGGAACTCTTGGACAGAGTCTCTTTCGGGGTAGCCCAAACAGGACTATTGGAGCAGTAATCCATTAGTCCTTTGCTGTTGCATCACTGTGTACCCTGGCACTCATTTATCTGGCTGCTGTCCTGGCTTCAGGTGCATCAGCTCACCACTGCCCATCTCCTTACTGACCCTAGGAAGAAGCCTCCGATACAGTATGTCCGCTGTGAGATGGAAGGCTGCGGCACAGTCTTGGCTCATCCGCGTTACCTGCAGGTGGGTTGAGGTTTTTCCCTTCCTGAGTGGCATGTGTGAGCACAGGGAAGATCCTTTGGAACTGGTGGCTAATCCTCCACTGGCACTCCTTTCTAATGCTGTCTTTTTGGTAGACTTAATCAAGTGTGGCCACGTGTGTCTCTGTACCTGCCCTGTTGTTTGTGTCCACGTTTGGCTTACTTCTCTCGGTGAAGATCAAAGCTTTTGAGTTCATGGTATAAGGGTGTCTTGCCTGTGACTGGAGCCTGGTGGCCTGCTGAGAGGCCATCTGGAATCAGTCTCAGCTGTTCTCTTAGTTGTGTAAAGAGAGAGTCTGTAACCTTTCACCTCTTCCTTTATAGCATCACATAAAGTACCAGCACTTGCTGAAGAAAAAATACGTGTGTCCTCATCCCTCCTGTGGTCGGCTCTTCCGACTCCAGAAGCAGCTCCTGCGGCATGCCAAACACCACACAGGTACAGGGAGGGGGGAAATAGATACAGACTCCTTCTTAGGTTAGAGGGGAAAAACAATGAAAAACCTGTAGGATATAAGGGGAAAGTGAAGCCAAGGCATGTGGCTTAGATTTGCTCAGCAGCAGGGTATTATTTCCTTCTGGATTACCATATTTAAGGAAATGGAGGAAATAGGCTGTGGAGTTTTTAATTAGCCCCCTGGCAAGTATCACTCAGGGATTTTGTACAGGAATAAAACAAGCCAAGCCTTATCCTAACTTCTCAGTCTTTCTGTATTGGTCAGAATGGATAATTAGCTTTTAGGAAAGTCTTAATCATGCCTTAACTCTCCAGATCAGCTGCTGTGCAGTATTGTGCGACACCTCCTCCTCTGCTCTCCCTGACAGCCTCCCAGCATTTCTAGTTCTGCTGCTTCTTGCGCAGCTCTACTTGCAACATGTGAGAGCTGGGAAAGGGAGCAGGTCTGCGGGAGAGTAATTCTTCAACTGGTCTTGCTTTTTAGATCAAAGGGATTACATCTGTGAGTACTGTGCCCGGGCGTTTAAGAGTTCTCATAACTTGGCAGTGCACCGAATGATCCATACGGGCGAGAAGCCCTTACAGTGAGTACCTCTGCCTGTCTCTTGCTCTCCTGCTTTGAGGGACCCTTGGATACACCCATTCTTGGGCTGCACTGAGAGCAGGGAAGCTCCAAAGTCAGGGTCAGAACCTGGTTTTGGTGTCCCAGCTCTCTTTAAACATGCACCTGTAGGAGCATTTGAGCCACTGCTTGTCTCACTTGCTCCTTGAGGCAGTGTCTCAGCAGAGGTCTGAGGAACATAAGACCTCTGCAAATAAAACTGGAAAAGCTGGAGCTACAGTGAAATCCCTTCTTGGTGAGCCCCTGATGTGTTTCTCGGCTGTCTCTTTGCTGCTGTTGTCCCCACAAGTGTCTGGGGATGTCCCTTTGTTGTGACCTGCCTCTTCTCCCCTCCCAGGTGTGAGATCTGTGGATTCACCTGCCGGCAGAAGGCTTCCCTCAACTGGCACATGAAGAAGCATGATGCAGACTCCTTCTACCAGTTCTCCTGCAACATTTGTGGCAAGAAATTTGAGAAGAAGGACAGCGTTGTGGCCCACAAAGCCAAGAGCCACCCTGAAGTGCTTATTGCTGAAGCACTGGCTGCCAATGCGGGTGCCCTGATCACCAGCACCGACATTCTGGGCACTAATCCTGAGGCCATTGCGCCACCCACTGATGGCCAGGGCCTCCCCCTTCTTCCTGACCCCCTGGGAAGCTCTGCCCCAGCAGATTGTCTGCTGCTGAACCCTGAGGGGATGCCGAAGACTTACTGCGGTGGTGCGGAGCGCGTCAGCCTGGTGGCTGATGGCAAGCTCTTTGTGGGCAGCGGCAGCAGTACAAACCCAGAGGGGCTGGTCATGAACACGGAGATCCTGGGAGCCACCACAGAGGTGCTCATCGAAGATTCAGACTCCACTGGACCCTAGTGGGTGGGGAGCACGTGCGTGCTGGGACAGTTTGGACTCTGTATTTAAAAGAAAAGAAAAAAAAGAAAGAGGAAAAAAAAAAAAAGAGACACTTACTGAAAGAGAGAAAACTTACAATACTAGTAAATAACAGAAGGGTCTGCTCCCTTCCAGTGTGGATCACAGCACATCTTCTCTCCCAACCACTTCTCTCTCTCCCACTGCTCCTTTGTAGAAAGGGGCACATGCTGCCATTACCAGAGCAAGTTGGACTGAGTGACAGATTTCTCCAAGGGAGTGGGGCCTGCTGAAACCCTTTGCTCAACCCCAAAGCAGATGCCTTTCTGGCTCCTTGACGTGGCCCCACTTGCAAACGAGAAAGCATTTGCTGTGCTCTGGACAAGTTTCTTAGGCCCTCTGGCCCCTGGTCCCAACTTCTATGCATCGCTGCACTCCGGTCCTTGCAGTCTCATTCTTCCTCGGGGGCTGGGGGTTTGGCTTGGCACTTTAGCCCCCCTCGGCAGGGCGGGCTGTGAGGCCATGCACATCCTGCTCCCTGCCGTGCTCCTCTGCTCGGCTCTGGCAGGAGCTGAGGGAACGCCCTGGCTCATAGATCATGTTTGCTTGGAGAGGCCCGCGGGCTACGGGAGCCCTGCGTGGGAGAGGCGAGGAGGAGCATCCCAGTTTGACGACAGTAATTTGCACTTTGAACATGTTTCGTTTTTGTGTTGTGGTAACAAGATTCCTTATTTATTGATTAAAAAAAGGGTCGGTATTTTTAAGTTATGTTCTTAGGGGGCGTGGGTGGAAGGGGTTCCCAGTTAGCTCCTCTGCACTAGTGAGCTGCAGGGAGTATGCTGTGCCATCATAACAGCAGCTGGGAGAGCTGAGGTGAAGGCAGCCTTCTGGAGTCAGATGTTTCTTGCAGCTTTTCTTGAGTAGAGAGAGAAGAGCCTGTTTGCAGTGGGAGTCTCTGCAGCGGTGTTTTGGCAGGAGGATGAGGTGAGTGGTGGAAGAGCCAGCTGTGGTCTCTCTCCCTCCCGGGTTGGGGCGAGCTCCTTGCATTCAGTGCTCTTTTTGCGTCCTCCTTGCTCCTCAGCCTTTCTGAGAAGAACACCTTTAGTCAAGAACTTTTTCTGGTGACTTAGGACAGTTGCTTTCTTCTGGGGGATGTTGTGCTCCTCATCCAACCCTGCCTCTCCTCTCCAGCTCTAGACAGAGATACAGAAGCAGGATATGGTGTCTCAGGCTTGTTTATCCAAGGCAATAGACTGATGCGGGACTGAGGGGCTGTCAGCTTCTCTCCCTGCCCCCGTTTTGGGTGGAGGGTGTTGTGCAGCCCTGTTCTTAAAGCTTCTCTTCTGTGCAAACACCCCTGCTTTTGGTGAAATGTGGCAGTTCAGGTGTTGCCTGCTGGTGCAGTGAGGACAGCTCTGAGCCCTTGGAAAAGTTTACATAGGGTATGACGTGTCTGCTATGGAGACTTGGATCTTTTTGCTCTTATCTGAAACTTTGTGTGAAAATTCAGTGGCCTTGAATTCATAGTGGTTTTGGAGGAAGTGAAGAATAACCTGGGCTTTTTGTTTGTTTGCTTGGGTTTTTTGGTTGGGATTATGTGGTTGGGAGCAGAGCTGAGGTATCTTGTCCTGGCACAAGATCAGCTAAATTGGTCTGTAGCACACAGCAGCTAGGCAAATTCGGGTATTTGGGGTCTGGAGAATGGCAATAAAACATGGAATTTAATTGGAAATTTTTTACAGTAAACTGACTTGAGCACTCTGTCCTCTTGTGCTGCCTGGAAATCCAGCTATGGCTCAAGCCTGATGGCTTTTATTGGGCTATTTGTCCCGATTTGCCCCATTCCTTCTCCTCCTTACACCGGTACCTTTGTCAGAGCACGTTGAAACACTTCTGGTGTTGGGGCGGTTCATGGCAGAACAGTTTGCAACTCTGGTGTCTTGTGCCCTGGGTGTGGGCATCCCACACTCATGCTCTGTGGCAGAGGCTCCACCAGCCTCTGCTGGAGATGAGCATGAGGGCCCAGGTACCCAAGTGTGGGTCTCTGGGGACAGTGCATGTCAGGTCTGTGGTGGTACGGTGTTGAACTAAACCAGCTTCTTCAGTTGCCACGTTCCAATTTCTTGGATCAAGTTACTGTGATTTCCAGCAGGAAGCTTTTGGGTGGCACGATGGTCCCCTCCCCTTGCAAACTCAAGAGCAGCAGCACAATGAGACATGTTCAAACCCAACTCGGATGTTTTCACGCCCCAAGCAGTGCAGATCTTCTGGCTGAGCCATGTTGTGTGGTGGCGTGTCCCCTGGCCCAGCATCCCGGCTGTCGGTGGCAGATAAGCTCCTGTGGTGCTGGTCAGCCACGTTGTCCCCATGCTTGCTGCACACCATGCTGCTGGAGCTGTTTCTCATGCCCTGCCCCGTGGGGGTGCAGAGTGAGCACAGCCTTGCACAGAACACTAATCGGAGAGCTCGGGGTTTTATTTTATGAGGGATGGCACTAAAATGCTTTTGGGTGAAGGGCTTGCTCACCTCCAGTGACACAACACTTGGTACCTGGCTGGGAGACAGGGGACGCTGCCTTGTCCTGCGTCTTCCCCAACCCAGCCCAGCAAGGAGTTTGCCATCGGCCACGTTCCTGGGACGCAGAATCAAGCAGCTCATTTGCTTCCCGGCCTGGACGCCTCTGATCCCTGCCTTGTCCTTCCATGCAATACACACCTTGTGTAGCTCTCCTTTTTCTTTTTCTGGTCTCAGCCAGTGTCCCGTCTGTCCTTTAACCACAGCCTGCTAACTAACCCGGTGCAGGGGAGACTGGTGCAGCTCCTTCCCGCTCCTGTTTGAAAGCCCAAAACTGACACAGCCCTCCTGCAGCTCCTCCTCCCCTCGATGTCTCCTTCACTCGCATGCAGTTTGCTTCAATAAATTATTGTAGTAGTTTGCAATAAACTTTTTTGTATTTTTTTTCCCCTGTATTTATTTTTTTTTCTCCTCACTGGACGGCACAGAGGGGGCGCAGGGCCCCTCGCCTGCCCCCGTTGTCCCGGAGAGCGCTGTGCCCGGGCAGCGGCGTGCGGGCAGGGTTTCTGCCGGGGGCTGTTCCCGCTGGAGCTGGGGGCCTCTCGCAGCTCAGCAGCGCTTTCTGCAGTAGCCACCAGGTGGCAACCACGCTGTTGGGTTGGCCACCGGCCCTGGGAGCTGGGGCCTGGGGGCCGGGGCAGCCCCCTGGCCAGGCTGAGCAAGGCTCGGTGTACTGTGATACGAAAGGGAAACTGCTTTTCAGCTCCTGTTTTTTTCTCTTAATCTGGGTAATACGTAACCAAAATAAATGTACTGAGGAAAAACCAAACCAACCAAAAGGGCTGTTTTTGTCTTGGTGCATGCAGCTCAGCCGTGGCGGGTGGCTGGTGTTGCCCTGGGGTGGCCAGGAACTCCTCCGCTGTCTGCAGCCCTCCTCTGGGGCAGAGTCCCTCTGGGAGAGTGGGCTTAGACCTGGGGGACGCAGTCCCACGCAGCCACGGGGGGCGAAGAGGGCTGAAGGCAGACAGTCCCTTCTGCAGGGGTTTGGTTTGCAGCCTGGCCAGTGCCGGGGCTCCCCTCCATCCCTTGCTGGTGACCCCCCAGTGCCCTGCCCCGCTCAGGCCCCAGGCTGCTGCCCGGGCCGAGGTGTTGAGCAATGCCTGGGCTTTGCTTGCCTCTTCCCGGCAGCAGTTTGCCGCGCTCCGGCGTGAGCCGAGGGATTAGTGTGCTGCTCATCGTGCCGCGTGGCCGGGAGGGGGAATGGGTCAGGCCTGGGAGCCTGCTGCTGCCGGGCAGGACCGTTCCGGGCAAGGCACTTGGAGTAGCAAAGCGTGGGGGAATTAGGGAAATAATCTGTCGCTGTTGATCCCAGCGGCGGGAATTTGCAACGTTGTGCCAGGCCCCAGGCGTGGAAGAGGGGGAGAGTCAGGCCGGCGGATGTGTGAGCGGAGCTCCCAGCTGGAATGCACCAGCTCAGCAAGGGATTGTCCTCCCCGGGCCGGGCGGGCACCGTGCCGGGAGCCGGGTGCCTGTGACGGCTGCCCAGGCCATGGCGGCAGCAGACAGCCCCTCGGCCGCCCTGCGGCGACGCGACCTCTGCAGCCGAGGTATCCGCCTGGCCGGGAAGATGCGCTCGGATGTCATCGACCTCCTGGACACTTACGTGAGTTCAGCCCATTCCCTCCAGCTGCCCTCGGGCTGGGAGCGCTGCCGGGGTGGCTGCTGCTGCTGAGGCCTGGGAGGCTCCTGGCAGCTGTTTGGGGGGCATGAGGGCTTTGGGCTACAGGAGGGAAGGGGGGTGAAATGCTGCCAGTGTCCCACCTTCGGCAGTGCTGGAAAACGCTTGGGCAAACCTCGAGCACTGGGCCTCACGCTGCCCCAAACGGCTTCTTGCCAGCACCAAAGCTGAACCAGGGACCCCCAGAGCTGGGGCTCGGTGCGGGGAGGTCCCACCGTTTCCCCTGGCACTGCTGACCCCCGGCTGCTCTTGCCCTGCAGGTGGAGCGTCAGGGCTTGGATGCCTCAGCCAGCGTGGCGGCAGTGGAGGGGGTGCCGGTGGCAGCGGTGGAGCGCTGGGATGAGCAGACGGGGACCCAGCGGCTGCTGGAGAACCTGGCGGCGTACCGGGCCTTCCGTGTCCTGCTGGCCCAGATGCTGGAGGAGCACCGGGAGCAGCTGGGGGAGGCCGACACCACCCTGGGCCGGGCGCTGGCGGCCGTCCTGCTGCAGGTCTCAGCCTTCACCTACCACCTGGAGGAGCTGCTGCGGCTGGAGAGCCGTGGGCCCCCCAACGAGGAGGGGGCTGCCCCCCCCCCAGCCCCCCAGCTCAGCCTCTTTGAGAGGAAGCTGCGGGGCCTGGGGGTGCTGCGGGAGCTGGCCCAGTGGGCTGTCAGGTCTGCGCGGGACCTGCGGCAGCTCACCAAGCCCAGCCCAGGCAGCAGCTCGGCCCCCAGCTGGGCTGAGAGTCCCTGAAGGTGGGTGTGGGGCCCGAGGCGGGGGCTGGGGTCCCGCTGAGGCACGGCAGGGGGGCCCCCTGGCCACCCCTGTGGAGGGCTGCTGACAGCCAAAGGGGCTGTTCCAAGAGGTGGGCAGACAGGAAAGACCATGTCCTTAGCCCCGAAGGCCCCCCATGCTTTTGGTGCCACTCCCTGCCAGGCTCCTTTCCCTGTGGGGAAACTGAGGCACAGGCTGCTCTCCAGCCCAGAGAGAGCGGGATCCCCAGTCAGGGCCAGCCCCGGGGGTGGCTCAGGCTCTGCTTGCTGGGGGGTTGGAATTATCCCCCAGGAAGCAGTTTTGCTGCTCACCCCAGAGTCCCTGGCCCTCGGCAGGCTGCAGCAGCACTGGCCTTCCCTTTAAAACGTGGCTGCTGCCCAGCTTGCAGCAGAGTGAAGCTGCCTCTTGCAGAGGCAAAGCAGGAACAGAAAAATATCATCTGGTGAAAGGAGTCTTGGGACCTGCCCCCCAGCAGCAAGATGCAAGGCTTCACCTCCTTTATGTGGACTCTTATCCTGCCTGGCTCGCATTTTCTGCGCGTTGAATTTCTGCTCTAATTACTTGGGGGCTTTTTTTTTGGGGCGGGGGGGATGCGTACAATCAGGAGGGGATTTCTTAACCGCTTGGACAAAGTAACAGTATCTTTTAACTGAAGGCTGTGATTCAAAAGACCCTCTGCAAGGAGGTTTGTGCCTCCAGGGGCTATTTTGGGACTGGAAACGGCATGGAGGATTAAACAGCCCCAACCACATTGCTCAGCCAGTGAAGGGGAATGCCGTGGGGTTTTGCGGCTGCCTGGGACATGGTTTTCTTGCAGAATGGATGTGATGGCTGCTGGCTGCCGAGCAAATAAAAGAAGGGCCATGAGATCTACTGCGGTGATGTGAATTCTTAGGGGAGGTGGAACAGTGGGGCTCAACCTCACCTGGGCTGCCCCATTCCCACGCCAGGGAAGGGTCAGTCCTGGGGGGATGGGAGGTCTGGAGGGGATGGGACCCACTGGGAGGCTGTGGGAAGGTGACGGAACTGGGGATGAAGGAGCTGGAGGTGGGATGATGAGGAGGTGGGGAGGGGTTGCTGGGCTTGTGCCCCATCCTGGTGTGGCCTGTGCCTTCCTCCCTGATCTGCAAGAGGGAAGGGACCGTGGGGGGACACTGGGCACACAGGGTGGGGAGGAGGCTGGGGATGTGACCGGCTGGCCCTGCACAAAGCAGCTTTGTGGTGGCAGCAGCACCAGGCTTTGTGCCTGACCCAGTGCCAGCAGCGTCTGCGTGGGCATGGGGGGCCCTGGACTGCCGCAGGACAAAGGGCAATGCAGGGCCTCAGGCCCATCCTGCCCATCCATCAGCCACATTGGGGCGAGCAGGACCGTGGGGTTAGGACTGCCCTGCAGGGTTGGGGTGAGGGTGGTTTGGGGGTGCCCATGTTTTTGTGGGTGATGCCCAAGAGGAAGAATGTTCTTCATTGCCACTTACTGGCTGACCTCAGGTTTGCAGCTCAGACCAGATTATTTGCAATGTTTCTGCTTCCCTGCATTTGTGAATAACAATTTTTCGCCTTTTTCTTTTTTTTTCAGGATTAGCCGAAGGAGGTCCCTTTCCCAGCAAGTGCTTCTCTCTCCCAGTCTTGTCTGCTTTGTGTGCTTGAAGCCATCTTGCCTCTCTCCCCTTGCACCCCTGTGCTCAGCAGTGCCTGGCTGCTCCCATCCTCACCCACCCACTGCCCCTTGCTTTCCTGGAGGTGGGCACACACGGGTCCCGTGCCACACACCCACCGCTGAACCTCCTGACCCGAGCAGGTGGGAACAGACCCCTTTTCTCCTGCTGCCGCAGCTGGGTGTGGGGTGACCTTCACATCCCTGGGGAGCCGGCCCCAGCCCTGGCACAGGTCCCTGACACTCAATCCTTCCCCATCGGCTGCTGGTGCTGCTGGGAGCCGAGCTCAGCTCAAGACAGAGCAGCTATGGGGGTCGAAGGTGGGCGATGATGTTGTTCCGGGGGGCTTCCCTGGGCTATGCCCAGCAGCATTTATCCCTGCTTTCGTAACCTTCCTTATTCCTTCCTTGCCAGCAGGGCTGGGCATGTCTGTGTTTGCAAAGCACCCACAATGCGTTGAAATGGCCACTCTAATAAAGAATAATGTAAAAAAATCAAACCATAATCCAAACCTCCATGGTCTGGCTGAGTGAGAGGTGCCAGGTCTCAAGCTTTCCCCACCAGCGAGCCCTCACCACACAGCAGAGAGGTGGTGATGTCTGAGCCTGACAAGTTCAAATGTTGTTTTTCAGCTGTGACCCCAAAGGGAATCACTAATAAACTGATTTGGTGAGAAGAGGGGCATGTTGACGGCTGAGCTCCCTGGCTGCTGGGAGGCCCTTTGGACTTGCGTTGCTGTAGGCTGAAGTTAAATTCATCTGCGTGGCTGGAGGTGACTGAAGCTGTTGATTTTGGAGACAGAAATGAAGAGCTGGAGGGGAGGACAGTCACACCCTCGTGGGCAACACCACTTAGGACCCCAAATGGCTTCCTGAAAACTAAAAACCTACCAAAAAGCCATCCAAGGTTATTGTTTGGGAGGAGGATTTGCAGTGCTGGTGGAAATGGGCAAAGGTGGAGTGAGGGCCATGCTCCTGAATTGCAATAAGAAATGAACCACCAAAACCAACCCATGGGTGTGTTTAATTTTAAAAAATAAATGTTCGGGTTAAACATGTGGTTGGGTTGGGCATGCTTTGTGGGGATGGAAAGGTTTTAAGGCACCTGAAGCTGCTCTGTGACCTCAGGTATGCCTGTACCTGGGTGCTGGGGCATGGGGGCTGAGGGGGCCAGGGGAGCTCAGTGCTGCGGGCAGGCAGGGGCTGCGTGGCACCAGGCGACACGAAGTAGCACAAAGCGACACATCCCACGGAGCGCAAATGGGGTGCTGAGAGGGAATAAATTCATCCCTCACCCCCCATGCATCAGAGGCAATCAGGGTTCAGCTGTGCCAGTCCCATCAACTCACTGGTCTCCTCGCACCACCACAGACCAGCATCTCAGTGCTGACTTCTGACTTTTTGATCCTGAGCTGGGGGGCAACAGGGGGAGAAGTTCACCAATGTTTTCCTTTTTAAATAGCAGGAAAACCTTTTCCTCCTGCCTGAGTCAACAGAAAGGATTTCCCAGGGTTTCCCCACTGTGGTCTTGGCTGCACTCGCCAGCCTCGCAGGCGCAGGTGAAAATGCAGAGGAGCTCTCTCCACTGCTGTGGTGCCCTCCTGGGAAGGGCTGGGAGCTCTGCCTTCGTTCAGGAAAAGGTGCTTTGTGTGTGTCTGTGAGGGTGAGCTGGAAGGAGAGCTTTGCTTGAACTGCGGTTTACCTCCTCTCTCCCCGCAGCCCTTGCCAGCTGGCATCACTGCAGTCAGTCCCCACCTGTTTCTTTCCTCCTTTTTTTTTTTTTTTTTTTTCTTCCCTTCCTTTTTTTTCGCCTTCTATTTAAGGCTTACCTAATGGTTTCTCACCACAAGCACCGCTGGTGGACGCTTGGGAAACCGGTTTGTCGGGAGAGGAGCTGCACCGGCACCTGAGCTCGGCGTCCCGGGGATGGTCGCTCTCTGAGCTGACGTGGTCCAGGGACTGGGGGGTTTGCAGGGGCTGGGCAATCCCTGCTCACGAGGCACGGATGCAATTTGTACGGTTCTCCCCAAACCAGCCAGTGGTGTGTGCTTTGTTTAATATCCAAGAAAATTAGTGGTTTGTATGTTTGAGCACAGAAGCATTAAATGAGGTGAGACCCGATGCCGGCACTTGTCTGTGAGCAGCTCCCCGGCGTTCGGGGCTGCCCCGGGACGCTGCTCCCGGCGCCCAGCAAAGGAACAAGCTCCGGATGAACTTGTTTTGGGGCCGTGGGGAAGGGCGAGCACCGGCTGCTCCGGTCCCAGAGTCACTGTACGGCGGGGGGGGGGGGGGGCCCCCCGGGAGGGGGCCAAGGGCGGGGTGCGGGGGGAC
>JAOTQQ010000041.1:67088337-67113079 GCA_026546715.1 Gallinago undulata
GGTCCCAGGTCGGGGTGCGGGGGTACTAGGAGGAGTCCCGGGGCTGCAGGGTCAGGGCGGGGGGGGCACCGGGAGGGGTCAGGGCGCTGCAGGGCGGGGGTCCGGGAGGCACAGGGGGGCACAGCGGTGCCGGGTGCGGGGGCACCGGGGGTCCTGTGGTGGAGCACGGGTCCCGTGGGGTGACCAGGGCCGAGCCGCGTCCGGCTCCCCCCGCAGCGGGAATGGTTCCTCCCGGCCGCGCTCGCCACCCCCCCCCGCCGGAGCGCTCGGTGCCGCCGGGCCGGGCCGGTGACGTCAGGGGCGGGGCGGGGCGGAGCCGCCTCCCGCCGCCGCCCGGGGAGCGGCGCTGCGGTCCCGCGGCGCTGAGGGCCGGGCTCTCCTCCGCGCCCGCTCGGCGGCCGGCCCCGGGGCGGGGGCAGAGCCCTGCGCCGCGCCGAGCATGCGAGTGCCGGCGGGGCGGGCTGCAGCGGCCGCGGGGCGTCTGCGGCGGCCAGCGGAGCCCGAGCCCGGGGAGGAGGAGGAGGAGGAGGCGCCGGAGCCATGCTGCTGGCGTCGGCCGTGGTGGTGTGGGAATGGCTGAACGAGCACGGGCGGTGGCGGCCCTACAGCCCGGCCGTCAGCCACCACATCGAGGCGGTGGCCCGCGCCGGGCCGCGGGCGGGCGGCAGCGTGGTGCTGGGCCAAGCCGACAGCCGCCTGGCGCCCTACATCATCGACCTGCAGTCCATGCACCAGTTCCGCCAGGACACCGGTGAGTCGCTCCGGGGGGAGCCGCCGGGCGGCCGCCCCCCGCCCCGTCTGCCCGCCGCACCGGGCTCCCTTGGCCGTCCCCGCGTCGCTCAGCGTTGCCCGGTGCCCGAGGGTCCTGTCCGGCACGGCACAGCGCTCGCTGCCCGCCGGGGAGCTGCCCCGCACCCTGCTGCGCCTTCCCGCACCGCCCAGCCTCGCCCCGCTCCGCCGTGTCCCTGCCCTGCGCTGTACCCCCGGGACCCGCCCGGCACTGTGCCGTGCCCCCCGGTCCCCCCGCTGACCTGACACGGCCGATCCGGGTTTGTGCTGTGTTCCCGGGTGCTCCCGGGTGCGTGGCACGGGTTGGCGCAGAGTTGCGCCGTGCGGTGCTTTGCTGCCAGGTCTGGTGTTGCACGGCGCTGCCTGACCTGGAATCGCATCGCTCGCTGTTGCACAATGCCGTGCTGCTGGGGCCCAGGCGGCGTTGCACGGCCTGATCTGGGGCTGGGCTGGGCTGCGCTGCCTCCCCCAGCCCCGCACGGCCCGGTGCTGCCTTGCCCTGTGCTGTGTGCCCTCGCCCGCTCTCCTGGTGTGTTGCTGGCTGTGACACTGAGCAGTGTTCTGCTGCCTGATCCCCAATTGCATCCCCTGGTCCTACGCTGCCGTGCACTACCCTGCTCTGCCTGCCCTAGAATTGCTCAGCTCTGCTTCTCGGTGCCCAGGGTCGCCCAACTGCCAGCTTGCGTTACGCCATCCTGCCTGGTCCCCAGGTGCTTGCTGTATCCTCTGATGCTCGGCCCTGTCCATGCGTCCCCAGACTCTTGCAGGATCCTGCTGCCCAGCCTCCTCCCTGTTGCACCACCCTGAGCCCCGTTGGACGCTATGGCCTTTTCCTCTCCCTGCCCGGCGTCCCTTTGTGCATGGAGCCCATCCCCTCCAGACCTTTCCCAGACCCACCATACCCAGCTTCCCCTGTGCTATCTTGGAGCCACCATCTGCCCCAAAGGCCAGGTGTTGTTCAGCATTTGGGGGCCAAGTCTTGTCCTGGGTCTTGGCAGCCCACGGTGGTGCCCGTGGTGGGGGGCAAAGGCAGATAGGGTCTGCTTGGGGAGGGCACAGGCAAGTGGGGGCTCCCCAGGATGGTGGCTTGGGCAGGTAAAGGGGGGTATTTGTGATGGTGGTGGCAACAAGCAGGCATGGGGGTCACAAGGGTGGTGGCAGTGTGGAGGGATACGGCCCTAGGAGTGTCTGGGATGTGGGGCAGAGGCAGCCATGGGGGAGAGGTTGTCACAGGAGACTTGTGCCCCTCAAACACCCCGGTGGTGGCCACAGGAAGGGGACCAGCCAAGGTACCTCATCCCTGGGACAGGGGGTGCTGGGTACAGCAGGATCCCAGACATGTTCCTTTGTCCTCCTTCCCCCATCAGCCCTGGGGGCTGACGGGGACCCTCCCCTGCCTGGGGGTGTGGGGGACAAGGGACCTCAGCAGCAGGGCTGGGGGCCAGCCTCTGAGGGCTATTGTCGCCTGGGGAGGAGGCCTGAAAGGGGGATTGTTCTGTCTCTCTCCGGGTTGCTGGGGATGTTGGTATTTTGGGTCATTAAACAGTTCTGATTTGGGGGGGTCGCGACCCTGGCAGGCCCTGAATAGCTATTGTCCCTTTTCTTCCCGTGCTGAATGGGAGGCTGGCTGGCCATGCTGGGCTGGGGGGATGCACGCCGTTCCCACACTGCCGCCCGGGGACTGCCAGATGCCGCATGCCGCCACTGCCGCCCTCCCCACCCCGCGCCAGATTAGGATAAATCACCGCCCCGCTCCCCGCCAGCTGCACTTTGTGCCTCCAGTGCCGCCGGCTTTTCTGCCCTGGGTGCTCCTTTGCAGGACGGGTGGCCTGGCTTGCCTAGGTGCAGTTGCACCTCGTTCTGCATTGCAGGGTGCTTGATGTGTGCCTGTCGTTAGTGCTAACAAACAGCTTTTCCTTTTAAGCCCACTTGTGGTTTTTCTTTGTTTTTTTTTGTAGCAAGTGGTCCTGTGCGGGGACTGATGGTGGGGGTGAAAAGGGACTGGAATTCTTGCAGGCTTTGCAAGACACGTGGTGAAAAGCTGAAGAAGCAGGCTTATTATTTCTTCTCTTTGAGCTTTTTTGTTCCTACCTCTGGCAGTGGGGCCAAGCCACGGGGTTTTGCAGAAGAGCATGGAGGCAGTGGTGTTTTTGAGCTAATTTCACCTTTTAACCCAAACAACTCTGGGTGCTAGTAGCATACTCAGGATGGGCCCCAAGGCTGACCCTGGCCGTGCTCAGCCAGCTCTGCTGTGTCATGAAAAGTCCCAAAGAGGAAGGCTTTCTCCTCATTGTAGGAGCTTCCAAAATTTGTGTCATGCTTTGAATGCATCCTTGTCATCTGGGAGCGGTAGGAAAGGAAACGCCTCGCAAAAATAAGGATGCAAGCCACAAAGCCTTCATGCTTTGCGCTCTCATCCCATCCTTAATGCTCACTGACGGCGGAGCAGGAGTCAGTTATGGGCCCCTGCTCAGACTCCTTTGCTCAGCGTCACGGGGATATTCCCTGTCCCACGGGCTGGGTTGTTGTCACAGTCCAGTTTGGCAGCTGGCACAAGCCCTGCTCCCCTGCGCACGTCACCCTGGCAGAGCTCAGAGCTGCCCCTTAAATCCTTTATTCCCCTGTCCTGAGCTGAGAGGCAGACAGGGCACTGCAGGGGTCCAGTGCCTACATGCCTGGTGTCATCAGAGTCCTGTGGGAGATCCCTGGGAGCAGGTTGGAGCAGCTGAGCTTGTGGTTCTGATTCCCTATCAGGGCTGAGTGGCTGCAGGCTGGGGCTGGGCAGGCAGCTGCCACTGTAGACCAATGGGGGTGAAATCTGCCCTCCCCTCACCCCCATCACACCGGGGGTGCACCCAGCGCTGGGTGCGTACAGCCTGGGGACTCCCTGGCCCTTCAGGTGCACCAGCAGTGGGGCAGCTTCAGGCAGCGGCCTGGGGAACCCATGGCACAGAAGTCCCCTGGCAGGGTGGGGACAACAGCTGAGCCAGGAAGCTATCCTGTCCCCATGCGGAGCGGCCCTGGTGGGGCAGGTTGGAGCGGTTTTGCTCCCTGCCTACAGGTGAGTGCCAGGGTCTGACAGCATCTCTCGCCCTCCCTCAGGCACCATCCGCCCCGTCCGGCGCAGCTACTACGACCCGTCATCGGCACCAGGCAAGGGAGTTGTGTGGGAGTGGGAGAACGACAGTGGGTCCTGGACACCCTACGACATGGATGTGGGCATCACCATCCAGCGCGCCTATGAAAAGCAGCACCCCTGGGTGGACCTGAGTGCCATTGGCTTCTGCTACGTCATCGACTTTGCCACCATGGGCCAGATCAACCGTCAGACCCAGCGCAAGCGCCGTGTCCGCCGACGCCTTGACATGGTCTACCCACTGGTCTCGGGCACTCTGCCCAAGTCACAGTCCTGGCCAGCCAGCCCTGGGGCAGCAGCAGCCCCCCCGGTCCCTGCCTGCGCCTGTCCCCAGTGCCTCTTGGTCATGAGTGTCAAAGCCACTGTGTCGGCCACTGGCCCCAGCACTGCCACGCTGCAGACCCGCAAAGCCCCTTCTGTGCCGCCTGCTGCTCCCAAAGCCGCAGCGCCGGCCCCGGGGGCCAAGGCACCTGACAGCATGACCACCGTGCGTGGCTCGCTGAAGCCACTGGCAGCCCAAGGGGGCCGGCGGCAGGCAGCCAGCACGCCCACCTTGAGCTCAGCCAGCTCCAGCGCCAGTCCCCCTGGCGCCGGCAGTGGGAAGGCATCCCGTCCGGGCCTCAGCACCCTGAACCGCAGCCACCTCCAGCGTCTGGCCATTGCCCAGTCCCGGGTGCTCATCGCCTCTGGGTGAGCCCTGCCATGTGTGGGCGAGAGGGTAGCTGGGGGGAAAAAGAAGCAGCAGGATTTTTTTTAATTTTTTTTTTTTTTTTCCCTCCCTGGAGCACAGAGGGGCTGCAGCCCCTACTGCAGGGGTGCTCTCACCCTTGAGCCTGGTGGGAGACAGACCTTGCTCGTCCTCAACCTTCTGCTGGTGGAGGGCTGTGCCGGGCCCCTCGGCTTCCCCGTTGTTGCTGGAGTGGGGATGGGGTGGCTCCTGCATCTCAATGAGGAGACTGAGGCTGCTCTTTCTCTTGGTGGCAGGGCATGGGTGGGGGGCTGCAAAAGGCCCAAAGAAAAGCCATTCAGGCCCCATGAGAAGGGTTCTCTCCAGACCCCCACACTCTGAAGACACTTTCTTCTGAGGGGGTGGGTGGTTAATGAGCTCGTTTCTCCCCTTTGTGTGGCTCTGCCGTCAGCCTTCTGTTGCAGCCTGGCCCCTTTCCTCTCCCTCTCTATCCTCCCCCTTCCCTCTACTCCTGATCCGCTGGGAAACTTTCCCATGGAAGAGAGCCCCAAGGGGAGGGGGAGGAAAGAGCTGTGGCAGCGACGTGGCCATAGGAGAAAAGAGGGGGGAAAAAAACCAACAACAGACCAGCCCAGGGAGCGGTGACAAAAAGGGGCCCTGAATGGAGACGCAGGCAGGGTTTCTAAAGAGCGAGAGAAAAGCGGCAGTGGGGCAAGGGGGGCACGTCACCCTGTCGGGGGATTCTCTATTTCCAGCCAGGGCCTGTGCAGTTGCTCAGGCAACTGTTGTCTGGCCCCTGGGGGCTGTGGGGACGTGGGTGCCTGCTGCTGTCCCTGATGTGGTCTCTGCTGGCTCCTCGCAGGGTCCCCACTGTCCCCGTGAAGAACCTCACTGGCTCCAGTCCTGTCAACCCAGCGCTGGCAGGTGAGTATGGGGCTGGTGCCTGCAGGTGCTGGGGGAAGTCATCCCCAGTGGGATGGTTTGTGGGAGAACAGCTGGAGTGATGCGGGTTCCTCAGTGCCATTTCAAACCACCTCACCTAGGGATCACGGGGATCCTGATGAGTGCAGCCGGGCTGCCCGTCTGCTTGACACGGCCTCCCAAGCTGGTGCTGCACCCCCCGCCTGTCAGCAAAAGCGAGATCCAGTCCATCCCTGGCATCTCCCACACCTGCCGCAAGACCACCAAGAAGCAGGCCAAGAAGGGTGAGAGGCACTTTTGCCACTTGTCCCCTGTTCTTGTCCCCCCTTTCCTGCCCAGTTCCCCTGCTCCCCCTGTCCCCTACCGCTGCCCCCAGCAGTGGGTTTCCCCCACGCTGCCCTCCAGCCCCTGTGACTCTTACTCTCCCACAGGTAAAACCCCGGAGGAGGTACTCAAAAAATACTTGCAGAAGGTGCGGCATCCACCAGATGAGGTGTGAGCAGTGGGGGTCGCACTGGGGTGTCCCTGGGGTGCTTTGCTCTGGGAAGAGGGACTGGGGACATGGGCATTACCCCGCACCGTGCAGGGTTATCCTGCTGCCCCTCATGGCTCTGCCCTGTCCCCTCTGAAGAGGGGCTGTGTGCCACATGCATGTGTTGCCTGGCCCCTGCAGTGGCCCAGGGTGATGGCATGGGACCAGGGGTGGGTGCTGGTCCCTGGGCAAGAGTGGGGCAGCTCATCAGCCCCGTGTCCTTGGTGGAGGCCCCAGCTGCACTCATCCATCTGACTCTCTCCTCCCTTCTGTGCAGGACTGCACCATCTGCATGGAGCGCCTCTCTGCACCCTCTGGCTACAAGGGACCCCAGCCAGCTGTCAAGCCTGACCTGGTGGGGAAGCTGGTGAAATGCGGCCACATCTTCCACGTCCACTGCCTGGTCGCCATGTACAACAACGGCAACAAGGTGCAAAGCTGCAGACCCAAGGGATGCCTGAGCCCACAGTGCTTGGCAACATCCACCTGCCCTCAGTGGGGACAGTGCTCAAGTCCTGCTGCCCTGGAGGGTTCTGACCTCTCTGCCCTGATGGAGAGTTTAAATTTTATCAGCAGCAAGCACTTTGGGACTGCTAATCAGAATCCAGGGTTGTGTAGGTGGTTTCCACCCCATCCCCTGCCTATTTTTCCATCCTTGCTTTCCTTCCCAGGGTTTGTGCTGGTGAACTTTGATCCCTGCGTGTTTGAGCAGAGCTATCTGGCGTCTGGCACTAGACTGCTTTTCCAGCCACAGGTGGGCTTTCTTGAGCCCCCTGCAAATGGCCCTTGTGCTCGACATTCATGGGAAAATGTGTTTCACATTGCTTGGGTTTTTTTTTAATATTTATTGTCTTTCCCTCTTTGAAAAATAAAACAAACCACCCCAAAAGAGAGGTCGAGAAAGTAGTGAGGACCGTAAAACTGATGAGGAAGAGAAATGCAGACCTCAGCTTTTTGGTTACAGTTAGGTCTCTGTAGCAAATTCTTCCAGCCCTACCCCCTGCTTCCTGAGTGTTTTTGAAGTGAGTGCTTTCATAATGGAAATGGCATTCAGTGCTGCTCAGGGACAAAGTCCCTGATCTGGCTCAGTCATGGAGGATACGGGTTTCATGATGTTCCTCTCTTTTCCCGCTCTCAGGATGGGAGCCTGCAGTGTCCCACCTGCAAAACCATCTATGGAGTGAAGACGGGGACACAGCCCCCAGGGAAGATGGAGTATCATATCATCCCTCATGCGCTGCCTGGCCACTCTGACTGCAAAACCATCCGCATCATCTACAACATCCCCCCAGGAGTGCAGGTACAGCCCAGCCCTATGTCCAGGGGGTACATGGGTGGTCTTGTGTCGGGGCTGGTGGCCCTTGTCACTGCTGCATCACCCCTGGCTCATGCTGCAGCTCATGCTTTGACTTAAGGCTCCAGATTCAACAATGTCTTGGGAGTTGTGTCCATAAGTGTGTTGTGGGAAGTCTGCGGTACATCTACATGAAAGTGTTGGCCCTGTCTGCTTGGTGGCAAAGGGGACAGTGGTGTTCACGGCCACTAAGTTGGAGCATGGCTGCCCAGCACAACAGCTCTATGTCCACCAAGGCTGGGGGGTTACCTTGTGCCCAGAGCATCCTTCCAAGCTCCAAAAGGGTTTTTTTTCTTCTTAACACTCCATGCACTGCAGGGACCGGAGCATCCAAACCCCGGGAAGAGCTTCACTGCCCGCGGCTTCCCCCGGCACTGCTACCTGCCAGACAGCGAGAAAGGCAGGAAGGTGAGGGGCTCACATGGGTGGCTCAAGCTGGCCAAGGCATGCTCAAGGGGGAGAGGGAATAAGCAGCTATTTGGAGCATGGAGAAAAGCAGACAGAGTTTGTGCAGGGAAATCTGGGTGCAGGTCTTCTCTGTAGCCCATCTGGCATGCTCTGCAGGAGCCCAGTGATGTTTCCATGCACTGGGGGAGTTCTGCAGCCTAGTCCCACTATTTTGGTTGGAGAAGGACCCCCTGCTGGGATCCTGAGGTCTCTGAGTTGCCCGTGTTGCCAAGGCCTACCAGGATGATCAGGCGTACCCTGAGCAGAAGTGGGTGCTTCCCCCCCTGAGCATCTGCCCTGCTGCCTGCCCTATCTTTCCCCTCCACAGGTACTGAAATTGCTGCTGGTAGCCTGGGACCGGCGCTTGATCTTTGCCATTGGGACTTCCAGCACCACAGGCGAGTCAGACACAGTGATCTGGAATGAGATCCACCACAAGACAGAGTTCGGCTCCAACCTCACTGGCCATGGCTACCCTGACATCAACTACCTGGACAATGTCCTTGCTGAGCTCGCGGCGCAGGGCATCACGGAGGAGAGCCTGGCACAGGAGAAGGACTGAGACCATGGAAGGGGGGCAAGGGAAGGGGCACCCATGTCCCCGCCCCCAAGGATAAAGCTGCTGGAGAAACCCCCCTGGGGGGCTTGCAGGGGGCTCCTGGAGCCTCCCGCTCCCGGTGGCAGCTGCCCAGTGGGAGGGTCCCCAGGCTGGGGATGCAGGAGAAGGTCATTTTGACCATCCCCTTTGTTCACATGGGTAGGGATCCTCCCCCCACGGAGCCATGGGGCTCTGTACTGGCCTGGCCGTTTCGGCCAGCTGATGTCCTATCCCTGCTGCTGCCATGCTGAGAGCTTGGGGGTTTCCTCTCCTTCCTCATCCATCAGGTGGTCCCAGACTGGCCTGGTGCCCCTGACACCCACTTGGGCTGGGAGTGGAGGTCATGGGAGTCCCCCTCGCTCTGCCTCATCCCTCAGCTGTTTGTTCATTCGTTTGTCCTGTCTGGTACCTCCCCACTGGTCTCCTGTGTCCACGGAGGCTGGGGGGGGCCTGTCTCCCTCAGCTGGCCCCCTAGTCCTTTACCCCCCTTCTCCTCTTGGCTGTGTCTGAGATGTGCCCTGCAGGATCCCCTTGTCTGGGCTGCCCCCCACATCAGGCAGGGGGTGGTGGGTGGTAGGAAGTTGGGGGGGAGGGAGTGGGGCATGTTTACTGGCCTGTCTCCCACCCCACCTGTAGTGGGTTCCTTGAACTGTTCGTATGGGGGCGTCCCCGTGTTGAATTTTTATATACCTCGTGTTTTGGGGTTTTGTCGTATATATGTACATATAGTGGTGGCGTTTTGGGAAGTGGCCCTGGGGGCTGGAGAATGTGATGCTGTGGCTGGACTGGGGACTGAGCCCGGTGATGTCCAGGTGGGAGGCAGAATAGGGGCAGCTCCACTCCCCTATGGTGGGGACCCCTTCCAGCCCCAGAGGGGGGCTGTCGCCTCGGGGTCCCTGTGGGGCCAGGTGCAGGTGTGCTGGTATCCGTTCCCCTTCCTGCTCGGTCCCAGCACCATCCCCAGAAGTCCCCTGGGGGGACCCTGGGGAGCTGGGGTGAGGTGGCTGCTGGCGGTGGGTTGTCACAGCAGTTCTGGGCTGGGGGGGTTGACGTGGGGAGGAGAGTGGGGGTAATGGGGGCAGGGGGAGGGATTGATGGTTGTTGCATGGCATCTCGGCATCCCTGCCAGCCTCTTGGGGGAACTTCATAGGGGCCCTCTCAGAGCCACTTGTGATGGGGTGCCAGGGAGACACCCACATCCTTGGGGGTTGCCTGGGGGGCTGGCTGCACTTGTGCCCCCGTCCTGTGAGACCCCTGGGGTTGGAGAGGAGTGGGGGGCAGCACCCAGCACTGTGCAAGCTGCCCCAGACCTGCATTGTTGCTCCCTGGGCGACTGGGGCCTTCTAGCCCATTTCATTGCATTCCCCTCCCGGTTTTCCTGGGGGAGTCACCTCGCCCCTCCGTCCCAGGGGATGGCGGTGTGGGAGGGCGACCTGTCCTGCTGTGCACCGTTCTGTTGTTGTCACTGTTTTTCCTCTCCCCAGCCCAGGAGGCACGTTGCCCCCCGCAGGGGAGGGGGGGGTCAATAAAGCGGATGGCAGGGGACACTCGCTGTCCCTGCATGGCCTGGCCTCTCTGTTGTCTTCTGTCCGTCGTCTGTGTGGCCAGGCGAGCGAGGGGGCACCATGGGGAGGGCTAGGCACCCCTCATCCCCCTGGTGCCCCTTTGCACCAGTCTGTCCCCAGCTGTCCTTAGCGTGGGATGTTACTTTCTACCTCAAAGGAGAAAACCTCTTTCTCCAGGAAAACCCCTTTTCGGGCAGCTCTGCAGCTAGGGAGCTTCAGGAGTGTGGTTTCTCCTCCGCCGGAGCCCTGGGCTTCCTGCACTGCAGAAAAACCCTGGCTGGAGCTATGCAAAACCCTCCCGTGATCTGAGGTAGGAAGGGGGTTCCCCCACCCGCCCCAGCTGCCGGCCTGACGGCTCTTAATGTGACACAGTCTTTACACAACGATGATTTTTTTTTTTTTCTTTTTAATGCTGTGTTGCCTACACAATTAGTTGCTGGCTGAAATAAAACTGATCCGTGCCTCTCTGCATGCGTGTGTATATCTATCCCGATAGATATACATGGAGACAGGGGTTGCCCTCCGGTTGCTGTAGGCAGGAAACTCTGGGGGTCCCCACGAGACCCCTCTGCTCCCTCCTTTCCCGTGGGGCAAAGCATTGCTGAGGGCCTCTGTGCTGGCCCTGGGTGCCTGGGGTAGCTGGGGTGCTCTCTGGGTCTGGAGGGCTGGGGGCTCTTTTCCCAGGCGCCAGGCCCCAGCTGGGATCCCCACCCAATGTCTTCACAAGTAGCAAGTCTCCACCGTGCTTGAGTCCCCCTGGTGCTCCTGTGTGTCAGGGGAGGGGTTTGCACAGCTTCCCCTGGCTTTTGGGGGCCAGCCTGGGGGGGAGAAGGTGGCTGTGCTCAGGATTTCATTCTCCTTTGGCACCCCAGTGGCTTGTTCAAGTCCCCCTTTCTGGTGTTGGGGTGGTGGGGACAGCTGGGGGACGCGGCTTGCAATGGAAAGGAAACTCACTTATCTCTGCTGGCACTGCTTGGAGCCGGGAGATGCAACCATGGAGGTACAGGGTCTGGCAGAGGGAGATCATGATGGGTCCCAGTGATGGGTTGACCCTGGTGGTTGGCCCCTGAGGTCAGTTGGGGAGGGGTGTCGGAAGGGCCATGGAGCCCCCCAGGTGCTGGAGGCTGGGGATCTGATGGAGGGGGAGAGTATGTGTTGCCCCATGGAGGGGAGGCCCTGGGGCGTCTGGGAACAGGGACCCTCAGCTGGAGGGCGGCGAGGGCAGGGGGCTGGTGCTGCTGCCTAGCTTTGTCCCTGGAAAGGGGGGGTGAGCAGGGGGCTTTGCCTGGGTTTGGGGCAGAAGGTGTTGCCTGGCAACTGCGGGGAGCAGGGAGGGGGAAACACTCACGGCATCAGCCCCTCTGGCTCTTGCTGGTACCCCTCACTCACACTCAGCACGGTGCTGTCCTCGGGGCTTGCAGCAGCCAGGCTGTCCCCTTCACCCACCGTGTGGTACCCCCTCGCCTTGTACCTCCGGTGGCTGTAGCAGACCGTTGCCAGGATAGTGGCCAGCCCTGCCAGGACTGCCGCAGTGACGCCTGCCACCTCGCCCCCCGTCAGCCCCCGGCCCCTCACCATCTCTGCTGTGTGCTGGACCTCTTCTGGTCGTGCCAGCCGCCACTCGTGGCTCTGCCCATCCCTGACCCAGGCATGGTCCCCATCCCCGCTGCTCACCAGCACAGTGTCGATGGTTGGCAGGTTGGTGGGGGGCCGGGTGAAGGGTGGCAGGCGGGCGGGCGGCAGTGAGCCCCCTGTGAAGATTCCAGCCTGGACGCAGTATTCCACCTGGCAGCTATCACTGATGAGCGCCAAGTGCTGGCTGAAGCCTGGGGGGCAGCTCTTGGCATGGGGGTCCTCAGCAGTGCCCTGGTGCTGCCCTGCCAATGGGTTCCCTGCCTGGCAGCTGAAGAAGCCCCCAAAGGGCACCGCGTACTGGCTGCCTTGCTCATAATCCTGGCTCACGCACACCCTGAGCTCATCAAAGAGCTTCAGTGGGAAGAACGCTGAGGGGCAGGACTGGGCACCGGTGATGGAGTTGGCGCTGTGGGCGCTGAACAGCCCCCCAAAGAGATATCCTGAATTTGGGGCTACTGGCCCATGCGTAGCACACCAGTAGACACTGAATTGCACCCGGGAGAGCCAGAAGATGTCCCTGCACTCGCGGTGGCAGAAGATGCCCAGGATGCACTTGTTGTGGCACTCCAGATGGCTGTGGCCTTCCTCCCGCTCCTGCACACCCAGCAGCACCGGAGTGTAGGTGGCGGGGCAGGAGAAAGCCCCAGTAAGGGGGTTCCTCTGCTCCAGCCCCCGGCACAACGTACTGGTGTCGGGGCCTGCCAGCCCAGCACACTCCTGGAAGACTCCCCCAAAGGTGAAGTTGGTCATGGCACCCTCACAGGAGCCGTCGTTGGCATTGGCATGGAAGTTGAAGTTGGGCGAGGTGGCATCGGTGCAGCCTGGGTAGGTGTTGAAGGTGTAGTAGCGGCGAATAGCCAGCTCCACTCGCCTGGCCAGCTTCTTCACTGTGGGGGTGGGCAACTCTGGCAGGGTGCTGGGGTTGATGAAGAAGTACAGGGGTAACCCCGAGCGGTCGAGAGCCACCAGCTGATTTCTGATTCCCTCCTGCCAGGTCTTGAGGGTGATGCCTGGGTAAAAGGGTGTCCCACCAATGCTCTCTACCCTGGAGTTGGTGCGGTTTCCCATATACTGCTTGGTGAAGCCAGAGCTGACATCCAGGGACTCCTCATTTTTTACGCTGATGATGCTGTGGAAGGCCACACCAGCTGAGGCAGTGACAGCGCTCCGTGTGGCCCAGCTGTCCTTCAGGAAGGTTGCCTTGATCTGATCCTCCTGCACCAAGCTGGCTCCGGCATCCACAGAGGTGATGGTGTGGGTGCCATAGTTAAGCACTAGTACCTCGGCCAGAAAATCAGCCATCCGTGTCTGGTTGTTCTCCAGGTGGCTGGCGATTGTCAGCAGCTGCTTCTTGAAGCCCTTGTCCAGGACTGCCCCTGGGTCGATCTTGGCAGTGTAAACCAGGTTCCTGACTTGCACTCGGGTGGTGACAGCACGGTCTTTCACTTGGTGGGTCTTGGTCCGGTGAAAGTCATAAGAGAACTTGCCATTGATGGAAGAGAAGAGGGACAGGTCGAGGTTGATGGAGGCGGAGGTGATGCTTTGGTAATCTTTCCAGGACTCAATGATCTCAGAGTTGATGTCCAGGTTGCTCTGCTTGCGAGGGATAGTGAAGATCTCATCTGGGATGATATAAGATCCATCTTCTGTGGTCTTACACAGTGAGTAGCCCAGGTTGATGACTCTGCCCATATCCAAATTCCTCAGATTATCCCAGCCCCCCCCGGGCAGGACCTCCAGACTTGGGAGCTTCAGAGCCTTCTTGCATTCTGGAAACCCTGCAGAGGAGGAGAGGTCCTGAGACTGCTCAGCTGCTCTCACCCAAGCCACTGACACCCAGGCGAGCAGGATCCCCCACAACACCCACCCCATGGCTGAACCGGCGCAGGGCCCTCGCCAGGCGTCTGAGCGGTGAGGTGGGAGCTGGGGAAATGAGCTGCCTGGGGATGCAGCTGCAGGGTGGTTCCTCCTTTTGGGGGTTGAATTAACGAAAGGGAAAGGAGAAGTGAGAACTGATGAATGTGAGAAAAAACTGAGTGGAGCTGAGACAAGCAGGTGGGGGCAGAAAGTAGAGGTGCCTGGAGCTCATTGCCTCCCTGTGGCAAAAACTCCTTCCCCATGAAACGGCTCTGCTGGGGATGGGGCAGGAGAAATCTCACCTTCAGCGCTTCACTGTGTGAATCTCCCTCGGCCAATGCCTCAGCAACTCCCCCAGATGAATCCCCCCCTGCCCCTGGGTGACCCCAGCTCCTTCGTGCCGTGCAAGGGACCTGTCTCTGCTCTCACTGCCTTGGGGTCCTGCTCACATGATGGGGTGCCATCTGACTCTTGTCGCACAGACTTTGCTGCTGACTCCAAGGGTTTCCTCCATGTCAGAGGTGAGGAGAGGAAGCAGGGAGGTGGTTCAGTGTGGTTTCAGTGTGGGGCACAGTCCAATGCTTCTCTCCCTTCTTGCTGGGGGAAGAGGCTGCCCAAGACCCTGGAGCAGGCACTGATGGGTTTGGAGGTTTCCCCCATGGTGGCCAGTGCATGGCACGGGTGTCCTGTCCCCCCCCACCTTACCAACATCTGCATTGGGGCCCTCTTTAGCTTCCTCTACCCCATCTTTGCCCTTACCCCAGGGCCTGCATTGCCCCAAGCTGGGAAAAGCACCTCCTGCTTGAGGTTGCTGGGCCATGGGAAACTGGCCCCAGTGCTACTGAGCCAGCTCTGCCCAGCGATGCTGGTGTATGGCTGGGCCCTAGTTTCAGCAGCACAGGGCAGCTACTGTGGGTTTTGGGGAATAAACAGTTAAAGCAGCTTCTGCTGTGAAAGTTGTGACTCTTTCCATATGGACAGACTCACTTCCCCTATTTTCGATTGTTTGTTCCTCTTCCCAGGGCAGTTCTGGCATGGGACAAAGCTGAAGCAAGAGCTCTGATTGGGGGGGGGGGGGGGAAGGGAGGGCATAGATGCATGTGTGGTTTTGCTAGGATAATACCAAAACCTGGGGGTAAAGGATGGCAGAAGTGTGGCTGGGGATGGTCTTATTTGCCCCATCTTGGGCCTGGAGTATCTGGAAAATGCTGGTGTGAGGAGCCCCTTCTGGAGGCTCCCACACCAACCTAGAGTCATCTGCATTTCAGACTGGGCCGTGAGGTCACGTCATCTGAAATCCAGCCATGGGTTTCACTGCCACCCAACTTTGAAGCCTAAGCAGTGTCCTGGCTGGCAGAGAGCCATGGACAATGATGGCTGTGGCCCCTGGGATCAGAGGAGGGGAGAGAAGCCCCGTGGCCGTGGGGCAGACAGGACCTGCCTTGTCTCTCCACCATGCAGGAGCAGCTCCCAAACAGAAACCGGGGTTTCCCCATACTGTATCTGCTGCTGTGAGCCATCCCATGGTGACTGACATGCAGCAGAGCAAGGCAAAGCCTGTCCACCACACTCAGCTGTGGGGCATGAGCAAATGTTGAAGCAGGAGACAAGCCATGCCCACCAGTTGGTGGGCACTGTGAGGAGAGGCAGAGAGCCCCAGGCAGGGCTGCTGCAACGGTCTTGAGAGTAAGGACAGGGAAGCGAGGGAGGACAGCCACCAGTGGAGCTGCAGGTGCTGGAGCAGGAGGGAGAAATGTGGTTTGGACCTCCCTCTGAGAACAGCAGAGCCATGAAATGCTTGGGGATGGGCAAGGGGCAGGACCTGCTGCTCATAGCAAACCGCAGCACTCCGGGAACCCAAATCAGCAGGCCTGGGATGGTTGGAGGCAATGTAAAACCTTTTTGGTGTTGCTTCAGGGCTGCTGGGTGCCAGGGCTGACTTCTAGCTCCATTGCCGAGTCTGGCAGGGACCTTTGGCCACCTGGGTCCAAGCTTCAAGGACACAGCACCTGAGCACACCAGCCTTGTGTATCATCATCATGCCAGGGCTTCCTGTGGACTGGGATTCCCTGCAGTCGTACAGCTTCCTTCTGCCTCTTGGGTATCCTCCTCCTGCTGCTTGTTCCCAGCCCTGGGATGTCAAGGATACATTAAGCTGGGAAGGCAGTACAGTTAAGCGCTCCGGCTGTAAAAAGTGGGTGGCCTTAGAAAAATGCCCAAAGGCTACTAATAAATATATCAGTTTGTAGCAAAGTTCCTGGTGGGAGGAATTAGGGGTTCTCACTCCGTGAATAGGAAAGTCACAGATTGTAACCACTGTGCAATATGAGCCTAAGTGCTTGTGGGGATCACCCGACTCCCCTTAAACCAGAAAAATATAAGGTATCCTGTAGCCACCAGGGCTTGTGCCAGCTGGCAGTTAGTTGCTGACTTGGACCTGCTCAGCACCAAAGTGTGAAAATTGCTTAGGATTAATGAAAAAATGGTGTATCTATCATGTCAATAAATAGAGAGTCTCTATATATGCCCCCACACATATAGATATTTAAACTTTTCTTGGCTATGTAGAAACCTGAAAGGGGAGGGGATACTTTTACAAGAAACAACCCTTTTGTCCTCATTGTTTTATTTTTAGGCAAAGCGAGTTCTGTGCCTGGCACATATCCTGATAAATGAGAGAGACAAAGCGGGATGCAGATGCAGGTATGACTTGAGTGGTTGTAAGTGTGGTCCCGCCTGCTTGTTTTAATTAACGTCTCTGTATTAAGATGGTCACTTTATCCAGTGTCAAGACCTGCCTCCTAGAGACACTTTAACTCAAAGCACCTTCAAACAGAAAGGCCCTTTCTCCTGAAAGTCAGCCACAACCTGTTTTTCTACAAGTGATCTCTTGAAAGTTTTAGGGCTTTGTGGACCATCTGGACAGGGTCAGATCATTCCCTAGCAGGGTGCTGCGAAAGCAGCAAGGAGCCCAGGAGTCCCCTGGGGCCAGTCTCACCACACTACTAGGACTAGCAATGGCCATCATGCCTTCAGGGGTGGCAAGAGCAGACAGGAGGAGTGAGCGTGTCTCACCAGAGGGGACCACAGCATCCAAGCCCTGTGGAGCTGAGGCAGGCCATGAAAGGCAAAGGTGGTGGTCCTCAAGGAGGCAGTGCCAGGAAAACAGACTTGCAAGGGCGATGGCTTGTGTTGGACTCCTGCAGGGAATGCCAGCCCAGATGGCCATGCCATCCTCCTGTCTTAACACCCTCCAGCTCGGAAGGGATGCCCAGTCAGGACAGCCCGTCCTTGTGGTAGCACTGCTGTGCTCTGGCCCCTAGGCCCATGGCACCAGGGTCCTGCAGCAGTGCTGATTGAGACACTTCCCACTTGCTCTTGGAGAAGATTTGCTATTGGCAAAGGAGCGTGTCCCCGTCTCTGAGGAGCTCTGCCTCTGACCACAGCTGCCGTGCTGTGGAGGGGCAGGGCTGGGATTTGTGCAGCTGCTGCTATTTGAAAAGGCTCTGTTGTAAATAAACACGGGGGGTTGTTCTGGAGAGAGCCCTGTGAGGGGTTTCTCTGTGCCTGTGGGGCAGGGTGCCCTGGAGATGGGCAAGGGACGGTGGGCTCAGGGACACAGGGGAGGCCATCCTGTCCCCGCAGGAGGATGAGGATCAGGCCAAGTGACCTGGCTGCTCCTCCTGGGGCTCCTCCTCAGCCATGCCCTGGCTGTGGCATGGGGTCAACCTCACCCCACAGCCTGTGCTGCCCCATGCCCGGAGCGAATAGTGGCAGGAACAGGCTGTCAGCTCCTTCCGCAGCCAGTCGAGTTTTACACCCTGCGGGGCATGTCCTGGGGCCCAACTCGCCCTCCGACCCGAGCTTTCCCCGAGGGTGGCTCCGGCACAGCAGTGTCCCCCGGGCATAGCAGCGTCCCCCGGGCCCAGCCCTGTCCCGGGACTAGCAGAGCTTCCTCAGCACCTCTAGGGACTGGGTGGCTCCTCGCCGGCCCGTAGCTGCCCCTCGGGCTCGGCTCCGCAGCGGTTCGTCCGGACATGCCTCCCGTAGCGGGCGCACACCGGAGGGAGGGACCTGCCCCCGGCGACGGGGACTGCAGCGGGGGCGCGCGCTGCCGCCGGCCGGTCCCGGCGGTGCCATAGCGCGGTGCCGCCGCGCTCGCTGCCGCCACCCCGTGGCCCAAGCGCGGTTCTGCAGCGCCGGCCTCGCGTGGGCGGCTGCCGGGCGCTATCCCCGGTGGTAGGGGCGGGCCGGGACCACCGGGGAGGCGAGCGAGCCCCTTCGGCGAGGCGGGGCCGGGCCCAGCGGAGCGGCGGTGTTTGGTTCTGCGGCCGTGAGGCAGCGGGAGCTGCGCCGGGACGGGTGAGGGGCCGCGGGCGCGGTGTGAGATCCCCCGGCCGGAGCCTCGGCGGGCGGGTCCGGGCTCTGCCGTCCCGGGACCGGCGGCGGCCCCGGGCCGAGCGTTGCCCTGGGGTCGTTGAGGGGGAAGGGGTTTCGGGGCCGAGCCCGTGACCGGCCAGGGAGGAGGAGAGGCGGCCCCGCCCGGGTCAAGCTGCTCCGTGCTGGGGCCGAGCAGCCTCCGCCGTTCCCGGCGGGTGTCGGGCGGCGGCGTCCCGGCGGGGGGGGGCTCCGGCGGCGGCGGCGGCGCGTGGGTGCCACGGGACGGGCGGGGAAGGGCCCCGGCTGCTGCCGCCACGGCCGGGGAACGCTGGGCCCCGCTGGGCTTGGAGGTTTGGCTGGGCCCGGGTCCCCGCGGGTCCCCTTCGGCCTGGGGCGGTTCGGGGTGCGGCGTTAGGCCCTGCTGGAGGAAAAAAAGCCCGGAACGGCAACGCTAACGGCAGAGACGCGGGGCTGGTCCCTCTGCAGTCGTCCAGTGCCCCCCGAAACTGGCCGTGGGGCCCCGGGGGTGTAGGGCTGTGGGGCGGCTGCGCCCCCCGCCCCTCGGCACGGCCCGGGAGGGTGCGGTGGGGAGGCAGAGGGTGAGCTGCTTTGGGGGCCACACGGAGATCAGGTCTTGTGTTCCTGGGGCAGGCAAACAGGGTCGTGTGGCTGTTTTGGGGCTCAGAGAGGGAGTTGCGTGGCTTTGGGCTCAGGAACAAGGATCAAAATGAAACCCATGTCGGGCCGCTCTATCTGTGCGGAGGGTCCGTCCCAGCCCTGCTTCTGAGGGCAGAGGTGGGGGTTCCCTGGCTTGTCCTCTTTTGCTAGGTGTGACAAACAGGGTTGTTTCTCTCCTCTTCTTTTCTCAGGTTCACCTTCTGCGGGGCAGGAAGGGAGTCCTGGAGGGCTGTTTCCACTGCCTGCTCAGGAACTGCAGATGTGGGGCTGGGGGCACGGGAAGAAACATTTGCGAGTTCAGGGATGCTACAGATGCTCCGTGGAAAAGGCCAATTTGCTGCCAGTGGGGAAAAGCTGATGAGAAATTGCAGTTAACGGAGCGTGCCTCCTGCCCAAATTGAGCCCTTGGTAGTTAGGAATGCCTTCATTTGGGGTAAAAGAACAAACTTTCACCTAAGATAAATTGAGAGCTGCCCATGACCTTCCTTAGGGTCAAGTGTTTATCTTCTGTTTGTTCCTACTACTTTTATGGGCAACTTGGAAACAGCCTTTTGGTTTGGATTCGTAACTCAATTTTTATTAGTATGTGGTGTCAGTGTAGTTGATTTTTGAGCATCTAGATGCCAGTAGAAATGTAATGAATGAAACACAATGGAAACAAATGTGTCACTCATTGAATTTCACTGAATTATTAGAGTTGGAAGGGACCGTAGAGATCATCTAGTCCAACTCCCCTGCTGAAGCAGGATTTTTTAATTTTTTGAATTCAAATTCAAAAGGATTTTGAAGCACTCGATTTTTATTCTTTTTTTTTATTAATCTATTAGAGCGTTGATGGCATGTTTTGCTGTGGCTCAATCCACATTGTTCCAAGGAGCCTTCACTCTAGGACTTTTAAGTGAAAAAAGTTTGTTGTTCCAGAAAAGGACCAATCCTTCGTAGGAGGTAGACTTGGAGGTCTTTGACGGACATGATCAGAATTAACGCCAAGTTTCACTGAATGTTGCTGCTGTTGATCTTTACCTTTGTTGATGTCCCCACAGCTCCCTTGCGGGTGGGAGCTCTGAATCATAACGTTTTTTCAGTCTCCAACACATATTTTTTTTCCCCCAAGGACTTTAAAATTAAAAGTTAATTAGTTTCTCCCCAAATGTGCCATTGAATCAAATTGAGTTGTTATTATTAAAACCACAACAGTGACACCACTCTTAGAGATGGGGACTATTTCTGGACATGTATTCCTCACGTGCAGGTATCCTTGGGATACAGATAGTCTGCACTTTCTGCTTTGACGAGACAGTGTGCCAAGACAGGGGTGAGTTCCTGAAGACAAAAAAGAGGCCTGGTGCCAGGGTTTTTGTCTCTTTGTTTTGTGGGGGCGGGTGGGTGGGTTTCCAAAACAGGGTGCGAGGTTGACTGCAGAGCTCTTTTGCTGCCTGATCTTTCCTTTTCTTTTTCACTCCTCTTTCATGGCTGTAGCAGATTTCACTGGGATAATTTTAGCAGAGCAATTAAGTGACTTGCCTGTGTAAAGCTGCTGGTAGTACCAGGAAAGTGCATGAGGCAGTAGTAAATAACTTGGCTACAAGTAGAATTTCTGAAGGAAAAACAGCAGCAATGGCAGGAAGCAAATTGAAAGTTCCCAAAAAATTGTGTGTGTCAAACACACATCAAGGTTGAATTGCCAAATGCTTTTTGGCAGTATGTTCCAAGTGGCTGTTTTTGGTAAACATTAATTTTCAGGAAATTCAGAGTTGTGTGTGGCAAAAGAAGTCCCTCTGTCTTTGTGCCCTGCTCCATACGTGTTTGGCAGCAGGGCTGTTCCCTGCTCTGTCTGGCCATGGCAGTGCTGCGATATTTACCTCTAATAGATAGGTTTAGGAATGGAAGGAGAATGCCTTCCTTATCTTCTGTAAGGGCATTCTCCTTTTCTCCTGCTGCTTTCCTGTGCACCAGATGAAGCCGTTTTATTTTTCTCCCTTGTTCCCAGCCTAAATGTCCCTGAAGCTGCTGCTGCTGCTGTTCTGGGTTTGCAATTAGCGTTACTGGGTTTTTGTAGGGCTCTTGTCATGGATCACTCCTGCTGTGGCCAAGTGTCGAGACGGGGTGTTCAGTTTACAGCTTCAGAAGCCATATCCCTTGAAATGGTTGTGGGTGAAGCTGCCCTTGGGGCTGTGGCAGTGCTCGGGGGGGTCCCCATCAAACAGTGGTGTGTGTGGGGGCACCCGTGGGGCTGCGCTCTGCTCTGGGAGCTGTCGGGGGGCAGAACAGAGCGTGCGCCTGGTAAATCCCAGGGCAGTCAAAAGCTGGGAGGGACCCTGAGCAGACTTGGTGGTGCAACAGCAGTTTGAAAAGACCATGGGGAGAAACGGCCTGGAAAAAAATAATTCCTTTTTTTGCATGAAGGCAGTTTACAAGGACAGGTGGATTGCTGTACCTTTTAACAAAAATAGTCAACTTGAGATGTGAAGAAACCTTGGCTCTACCGTAGGCTTTAGAAAAGGTAGGTCTGTGCCTGTCACCTGTGGGTATCTGAGAAAGTGGCTCTAGTGAAACTGAAGCTGTCAGTGAGCCAAAAAAGGGCAAAAAATGCAAAAGGCCTAGTGGCCCATACCCACAGCTGTGCCAGAGGTGATGGCAAATAGTTTTTCCACCACTCGGCGGTGGTCTTTGCAAACCTTCACAAAAGAAGGAAGCTTTAGATTCCTACCCAGTGTTATGTTAAAGGGTTTTTTCCTTTCTTGGAAGAACGTCACCTGCCGCCCTTTCTCCGGGGTCACCCTTTCTTCTGCCGTGACAGCACAGCACAGATGGAGAGGATCAGGGGTGCTTTGTGAGTACAAGGTATGTCTGCGATGTACGTCTGCATTTTTCCTAAGGCCCTTGGAGTGAGGACTTTGAAGTTAACATAAATAAGGTCTGTTCTGGAGCATGTTAGACCCATGCAAAGCTTATTTCCCTCTGCTTATTTTCTCTTTCTGAAAGCATAATCTTCTCTTTCTGGGCTCTTACTAGTTAAATGATACTGTGAAAATAATTTTGTACTAAAAGAGGTGAGAAACTGTTCATTAGAGTGCAGATATTCAGGAGAAACAGGCTTCATTTTCATGATACAAGCTTTTTAGAATATCTTATAGACATACTCAAAAACCTTACTGGCATCTGTCCTAAAAGCAATCTAGGTCAAAGAGAAGACGTGGACTAAACGGGACAACCCAGTGTTGCTTCTGCCACGAAGCATCAGCAGCATCATCACGAGTGATGGCCAGTCCTGATGTGGTTTTGGTGACTTGTGGCTTCCAAGAATGTCCTTTTTCTGTAACCTACAGTGTGTATTTTAGATTCTCAGAAATGAAAATGTTTCTCGTTCAGAGCAGTTGCCTTTTAGAATTTACAACCTGACTTGCATTGTTTGAATGGCAACTGCCAAATAGCTCTGGCATACTGTTTAGTGGGTGTACTTACGCAGTTAGGTATTTGTTGTAGGTGTTTAAAAAAAAAAAAAAGGCAACTGAACATTACAGAGTTTTGCCCTGCTCTTTAGGCGGAGTGCTCTGAAGTACTTGATCTGATCTCTGCCTGTCTTTCAGCGGCATGTTTCCCCAGCAGTCTCTCTTGGGCAGTGCCACCGGGCAGATATCTCTCCCCCTCGGGTAGAAGAGGAAACAGCCCCCAGTCAAATGACAACTGTATTCTGGGGATGGAGAGCACTATGGTATCAGTATTTTTATTGAATGTATATAAAGACAGGCACACCTGGCTGTAGGGCTGTAGTGGAAGTGCTGGGTCCCTCAGCATCACTCTGGTCATGGCACAGCCTGGTCCTGCCACCTGCAGGGTGATTTCCCTACACTGTGTGGGGAGGAAGGGGCCAGGCGTTTCCCTGCACCAGCCAGAGGTTCACTGTTAGGCTGAGAAGGGGTTCCAGGTGGCGTCGGCCAGTCTGAAGAGGGACCTGAAGCATCGGGGTGGCTCCGGCTTTGGCAGGCTGTGCTGGCTTTGGAGCGGAGCTGTTTCCCTGGGATCCTCCTGTGGTGCAGCTCCTGTGCTGTCCCTCAGTCGGAGGGCATTCCTCTCCTCTCTTGGGTGCTCTTTTGTTTGATGATGCTGAACTCCAGTTTGGGCTTTGTTGTTTGTGTTGCAAGTGCCTGGTTGTCTGCGTCTCGTGCTGCTCGATAGCTGCCCCAGCCCGGCTTTGCAGCCAGCGGTGGAGCCGCCTGAGGGGAAGGGGCCGGCCCTGGCTCTGGGTGTTTGGTGCTGTCTTTTTCTGGTGAATAAAAAGGAGGGGTATTTGGGGAGTGAGGGAGTGCTGATGTCATTTGGGGCCACCTCAGTGTCACCGAAGGGGGTGATGATGCAGCAGAGGAGCAGGTGAGTTGGGGATGTGGGGTCACATGGGGTTCCCCCTTAAAAGAGGTGGGTCACAGCCCCAAAATGTCTGAAAATTCATGGGGGGGGGGGGAATTAAAAAATAACAAAACTTGTAAATATGAGCGTGAAGTGTTGAAATAGAGAAACATATCTCATTTATATATAGATGAAAAAATAATATTTATGTGCATAAAAGGAGCTCAGAACAAAACCCTGTATCTCTATGGAGTCTGTGATTCTACAGTTAAAAAAAGATCTTACAATATAAAAATATTTTTAAAATATTTATAAAAAGATATTAGTGTCAGATGTCTAAGCAGGTACTTTAAATAGATATTCTACATAAGTGTTAATGTGTATGTTAATGTCAATGTGTAAGTTGAAGCCTAAACAGAGCTTGTATTGAAGTGTAACAAGAGAATACATTTTCTTGTATTCAGAACTTGTACAGGTGTAAATAAACGCAGGGGTGTAAATGCCTGTGCTCTAGGTGGTTCTAAACGGCAGAGAAGGCCTATTGCTGGAAGGGATTTCAGAACTGGCCCTCCCCTCTCATCTCTCTTGATGGGGTCCAGGCGCTTTCAAAAGCCCTTTTTCCCCCTTTTCCCCTCTCAGTTTGGGCTCCCCCCTCCCAAACGGGGACCCTCCCCCCGCGGGGCCGCGCACACTGAGCAGGAGCTGCCGCCGCGGCACCAAAGTACCTGATTCTGGGTCTGCACTGTGGTAACCCCCAATTTTTGGGGAAAAAAAATAGTAATTCAAATCTGGGACGATGGATCGGGGCCCGGTGAGGTCTCAGAGAGGAGCAAGGAAGGAGACGCACGCGCGCGGCAGCCAAAGGCCGGAGCCGCGGGTGGGCACTGGCCCCGCCTCCAGCAGCCTGGTCACGCCCACCGGCCTTCCCTGGCCCTGCCTCCCGACGGCTTGGACACGCCCATCTCCCCTCCCTGGCCCCGCCTCCAGCGGCCTGGCCACGCCCACCGGCGCTCGGCAGATACAGCCGGAGCCCCTGGGTTTTCTATGTGGCCGGAGCTTTGCTGTGCCTTGAGCCAGCAGCTTTTTGGGGCGAAGATGTCAGCGGGGGAGCAACGGTGTGGCGGAGGAGCCGGTGAGAGGGTTGTGTGGGGTTCCCCCCCCCCAGAAGAGGCGGGTCATGGCCCCCAGATGCCTGAAAATTTGGGTCGGGGGAGGTTGTTGGGCATTTGGGTGGTGGTGGTTAAAATACATTGAAAGCTGTAAGTGCGGGGCTGAGGCATTGGAATAGAGAACAATCTCTCATTTTTCTGTTTAATGAAAGGTCTGTTTGCATTTCAAGTGCATATTCATCCCAGTTGGCTGTGTCCTGTATGAATCTATTTGGCCATCTCAATGAATAGTGCTTTCGCACGATGAGTGTGATCTCTCTTATCTAACTGAACTTATCTGGCCTGTACATGAAAAGCTCGAGGATACAGGGGGCTTTTTTTTTTTTTTTTCTGAAAAAAAGGAAATTCAGTATGTAATGTAATGCAGGATAATTTATCTGTAAGTTTTAAGTTTCATAAATCTTGGTCCCTTGGAATTCCTTGAGTACAAATGAAATACAAATTACATTGTATTGCTTATTTCCTTGATTGCATAAGAGTATTGAACAGCAAGGATCTGAGCACTCCGTTTGTTTCCCTTTTAATTTTTGATAAGAAGGACAATACAGAGCTTTAGTCAAATTGGTGAGAAGTTTTGTGAACAGTTAAACTTCAGTATTTCTGTGAATGTTACGAATGCTTTCACTTCATTTAATACTTTCACACC
>JAOTQQ010000042.1:0-45012 GCA_026546715.1 Gallinago undulata
CTCCATACCCTCCCCCTTGCCTCCAAGGCCTGAGATTCATGAGGGGCAGCCTTAGCAGTGAAGACAGAAGAAAAGAAGTCACTCAGCAAGTCTGCCTTCTCCGGGTCTTCCATCACTAGGGTGCCCATCTCATTCATCAATGCTTCAACACACAAAGTGCTCCAGCATGGAAGAAGCCTCAACAAGGAACATGCCTCAACACACAACATGCTTTAGACACCTCAAAACACAGCGTGCATCGACACAGAACATAACTCAAAATGTAACGTGTCAACACAGAACATGCTTTAATAAGCCTCAGCACACAATGAGCCTAAATACAAAACATGCCTCAACACGGCACATGGCTAAACATGGAAAAACATGTAAAGCACATTGTGTATTGACACGTGTTCTGTGTTGAGGCCTGTTGCATGTTGAATTCTGCTCCATTTTGAGGAGTTTTCTATGTCAAGGCATGTTTTGTGTTGAGGCACATTGCGTGTTGAGGCGTGGCAAAGCATGTTGCATCTTTAGGCATGTTATTTTTCTTGTGGAGGCATGTTAAAGCATGTTCTCTGTTGAGGTGTGTTGCAAATTGAGGCGTTTTCAAGCATGCTCTATGTTGAGGCATTCGTGTGTTGAGGCGTGTTCCATCTTGAGTCATGTTGTGTTTTGAAATGTGTAAAAGCACGTTGCGTGTTCAGGCATTTTAAAGCATGCTGCATGCTGAGGTTTGTTAGAACATGTTGCGTTTTGAGGCATATGAAATCATGTTGCGTCTTGAGGCATGTTCCATGTTGAAGGATGTTGCATCTTGAGGCACATTTCATATTTTCTTGTGTTAAAAAATGTTCCATGTTGAGCAATGTTTTGTGTTGAAGCGTGTTGCAAGTTGAAGTATGTTGAGGCTCCCCAAAACACAAGCCTCAGCATGCAACGGTCTTCAACACACAACATGCTTTAATATGCCTCAAAACGCAAGACAAGTCAAAAAGGAACATGCCTTACACACTCACCAAGGGTCCATCCATCAGTCCAGGTGCCCAGATGTCTTTCCATTCCTCCAGATGTCCATGAGTCCATCCAGCTATCCATCCTTTGCACAATCTGTCCATCCATTCCCACGAGCAGTTCATCTGTCTCTCCCTCCAGGTGTCCATATGCACCATGAAATGTCCATATGTCCCTTCAGCTCTCCATCCGTCCTAGCAGGGGACCATCCATCCCACGAAGTGTCGATTAATACCGCAAAGTCTCCATTAATCCCATGAAGTCTCCATCATTCCCCCTACGTGTCCATCTTTACCTCCAGGTATCCATGTCTTCCATCAGGTGTCCATCTGCCCAAACTGCTGTCCATCTATCTGTACAACCAGCTGTCCATCTATCCCATGAGATACCCAGCTCTCCAAGTAGGTGTCCATCTGTTCTTCCTAATGTCCATGTGTCTTTCCAGTTCTCCATCCTTGAAAACACGTGTTGGTGTGTCCCTCCATTTTTCCATCCATCAATCCCATCACTCCAGGTGTCCATGTGTCTCACCAGGTGTCCATCTAACTGTCCAGATGCCCATCTGTCCTTACAGGTGTTGATACATCAAGCCAGGTGTCCATATATCCTAACCGGTGTCCATCTCTCTGTACAACCAGGTCTCCATCTGTCCCAGGAGCTGCCCATCTGTACAACGAGGTGTCCATCCGTCCATCCAGATATCCATGTGTCCCACCAGTTGTCCATCCTTTAAACTCAGTGTCCAGCTGTCCCTCCACATGTCCATCCATCCACCTCTTCAGGTGTCCATGTGTTTCACCACATGTACATCTATCCCTCCAGCTGTCTATTTGTCGCAACCAGTGTTCATTTGTCCCTCCAGGTATCAATCCATCATCTCATCGGGTTTCCATCTGTCCCATCTATCTTTACGACCAGGTGTCGATCTGTCCCTCCACATGTCCAAGTGTCCCTCCAAGTATTCATCTTTTCCTTGAGGTTTTCATGTGTTTCTCCAGTTGTCTGTCCTTCAAACTAGGTGTCCATCTGTCTTTCCACATGTCCATCCAGTCTGTCTGTGTGTGTCACCAGGTGTCGATCTATCCGTGAGGGTGTGCGTCTATCCCACCAGGTGCCCATGCAACATCCTTATCTGTCCCAAACGGTGTCCATCTATCTATCTACAGTGGTGTCATTCTGTCCTTCCATTCTTCTGTCAGGTGTTCATGTGTCCTAGCAGCTGTCCATCTGTAAAACCAGGTATCCATCTTTTCCTCCACATGACCATCCATCCATCTCTTCAGGTGTCCATGTTTCTCACCATGTGCCCATTTATCCCTCCAGGTTTCCATCCATCCCTCCAAGTGTCCATCTCTTCCTCCAGGTTTTGATGTGTCTCTCCAGTTGTCTGACCTTCAAAAAAGGTGTCCATGTGTCCCTCCACATTTCCATCCAGTCATCTGTCCATGTGTCTGTGTATGTCACCACGTGTCAATCTATCCCTCCAGGAGTCAATCTGTCCCAAGTGGTGTCCATCCATGTGTACAAACGAGGTGTCCATCTGACCCACGAGATGTCCATCTGTCCCACGAGATATCCATCTGTCCAATGAGGTGTCCTTCTTTTTTTTGCCAGGTATACAGTTGTCTCAGCAGTTATCCCTCCTTCAAACCATGTGTCTCACTTTCCCTCCACGTATCTATCCATCCATCTCTCCAGGTGTCCATGTCTCTCACCACATGTCCATTTATCCCTCCAGGCTTCCACCCGTCCATCAAGGTGTCCATCCATTACTCCATCTGTCCATCTGTCCCTACTGGTCGCTTCACGTTTCCATCCATCCATCCATCCATCTCGCCAGGTGTCCATGTGTCCAACTAAGTGTCCATCCATCACTCCTGGTGTCTATGAGTCTTAACTGTTGTCCATCTATGTCTACAAACAGGTGTCCATCTGTCCATCTATGTGTACAAGCAGGTGTCCATCTGTCGCAAGAGATATTCATTTGTCCAACAAGGTGTCCTTCTGTTTCTCCTTGTATCCATTTGTCTTAGCAGTTATCCATTCTTAGTACCTGGTATCTCTCTTTCCCTCTAGTTGTCCATCAGTGCAACTCTCCAGGTGTCAAAGTCTCTCACCACAAGTCCATCTGTCTCAACCGGTGTCCATCTATCTGTTCAAGCAGGTGTCCATCTATCCCATAAAATATCCACATGTCCAATGAGCTGTCCATCTGTCCTTCCAGGTGTCCATGTGTCTCAACAGTTCTACATCGGTGAAACCAGGTCTCTGTCTGTACTTCCACGCGTTCATCCATCCATCTTTCCCAGTGTCCAGGTCTCTCATCACATGTTTATTTATCCCTCCAGATGCCTATGCATACCTCCCGGTGTTCATCCATCACTCCAGGTGTGTGTCCATCTGTTCCAAGAGATGTTCATCTGTCCTGTAAGGTTTCTATTTTTCCCTCCAGTTGTCTGTGTGTCCCACCAGTTGTCCATCTCTGACAGCATTGGTCCGTCTGTTGCTTCACGTCTCCATCCACCATGGTGGTCTCCAGGTGTCCATGTGTCTCAACAGGTATCCTTCTGTCCCTCCAGATGCCCATGCAGCCCTTAAGGTGTCCATCCATCACTCCAGGTATCCATCCGTCTCTCCTGGTGTCCCTCTGTCCCAACCGGTGTCCATCTATGTATACAATAAATTGCCCATCTTTCCAAGGAGGTGTCCTTCTCTTTCTCCAGGTATCCATTTGTCTCAGCAGTTAGCCGTCCTTGAAACAAGGTGTCTTTCTCTTTCTCACCACCTGTCCATCCATCCATCTCTCCAGGTGGCCATGTGTCTCACCACGTGTGATATTAGAAGATTAGAAACGCCAAAGCTCAGCTAGAACTTAACCTGGCCCTGGATGTTAAAAACAATAAAAAGAATTTCTATCTATATATTAATAGCAAGATGAGGACTCGTGAGAAGCTTCACTCTCTACTGGGTATGGGAGGTAACGTAGTGACAGAGGATGAGGAGAAGGCTGAGGTGCTGAATGCCTTCTCTGCCTCAGTCTTTAGCAGTGGAGTAGGGTGTCTCCAGAGTACTCAGACCCCTGAGATAGCAGTTAGGGGCATAGAGCAGAATGAAGCCCCGGTAATTCTAAATGAGATGGTGAGGGACTAGCTCCAAAACCTCGACATAAACAAGTCTATGGGCCCAGATGGGATTCACTCAAGGGTACTGAGGGAGCTGGGGGAAGTGCTTGTGGAGCCACTTTCCATCATCTACCAACAGTCCTGGCAAACTGGGGAGGTCCCAGCCGACTGGTGTCTAGCAAATGTGACGCCCATCCACAAGAAGGGTGGGAAGGATGATCCGGGGAAATCCAGGCCTGTCCGTCTGACTTCGGTGCCTGGGAAGGTGATGGAGCAGATCATCCTGAGTGCCTTTATGCATTGCATGAAGGATGCCCAGGTGATCAGGCCCAGCCAGCATGGGTTCACAAGGGGCAGGTCCTGCTTGACAAAGCTGATCTCCTTCTATGACAAAGTGAACCACTTGCTGGATGAAGGAAAGGCTGTGGCCGTTGTTTATTTGGACTTTAGCAAGGCCTTTGATACTGTCTCCCCCAGTGTCCTCCTGGAGAAACTGGCTGCCCATGGCTTAGAAGGGAATACTCTCCGCGGGGTTAAAAACTGGCTGGAGGGCTGGGCCCAGAGAGTGGTGCTGAATGGAGTGAAATCCAGTTGGCGGCCGGTCACGAGTGGTGTCCCAGAGGGCTCAGTACTGGGACCCGTTCTCTTTCATATCTTTGTCAATGATCTGGTTGAGGGGATCGAGTGTACCCTCAGTAAGTTCGCAGACGACACCAAATTGGGTGGCAGTGTCGACCTGCTGGAAGGTAGAGAGTCTTTGCAGAGGGATCTGAACAGGCTGGCTGGATGGGCTGAGACCGTTCTCGTCCTGCATCTCTGAAATATCTGTAAAACTGACCGACCCGATGTGTGCCTTCTGCTTCTGTGAGTAGGAGTGAAAATAATGATGTTAATTGTAAGTGTGTCCTGCAAATCATCACATTGATTTTAAATTATATAGATACAAACTTGGCTTCTTTCTGGGGAAGAAAAACTCTTTAACTGCGACAACGTATCTGTATAGAAAACTTGCTTATCTAGAAATTTTAGTGGTGGGATTTGAGTGAGAGGTTAATGTAGGCAGTAATAAAAGCCGTGAAAATAAGTTGAAATTTACTTGTGCTGAAGTCAGGAGGAGTGAGGAGAAGGTATATCACAAAGACACTAATATGGATTCTTATCTCAGAGTTGTTTATTTCCATTGTACAGGTTTGGAGGTTTCTGTGGGCTTATATATTGTGTCCTTTTGCCTCCCTGGTGGATGAAGGCAAGGTGATGGATAAGTTTTATGTAGCTGTTCGGAAGGCTTTTGATGCTGTCCTTCAGCGCATGGTTCTGGGCAAGTTGTCCTAGGGTGAGCTGAGCAGGTCCCTGGTGGGTTGGGTGAAGAAGTGGCTGGATGTTAGGGCTATCAGGGTTGAAGGGAATGAGGCTGGCTGTGGCTGGTGCCCAGTCACATCTGGGTGTTCCTGATGGCTCAGTTGTGGGGCCAGTTGAGTTCACTATTTGTATCAATGATGTGGCTGCAGGAGTTTAATGCAGTGGGTGTGAGTTGGTTGCTGATGCTGAGCTGGCGGGGTGCTTAACTTTCTCAAAGGTCTTAAGTATTGTCAGAGATAAAGGTACCAAGTGACTCTAACAACCAATGTGTGCGCAAGAACAAGTGTTGCTTTTTGGGAGCTTCTCTGGGAACTACTTGCAATGCCACCCAGACTTTGGGGCTGCAGCCTTTCCTATCCAGTCTAGTGTCAAAAAACACTTTTCCATTTTTGTGGAGTGGGCTCAGAAACTTCCAAATGGCCGGAGGTGAATCACACATCCAAGGTGTGTGCAAGAACAAGTGTTGCTTTCTCGAATCTTCTCTGGGAACTACTTAAAATGACACGCAGACTTTGTGGCTGCAGGCTTTCCTGTCCAGTCTAGTGGTAAAACCAACTTTTCCAATTTTTTCCCGGGGGGTGGTGGTCCAGGGCTCAGAACCTGCAATACGTCCGGAGGTGCCTCTCACATGCAACGTGTGTGGAAGAAGAAGTGTTGCTTTTTGGGAGCTTCTCTGGGAACTACTTGCAAGGCCACCCAGACTTTGGGGCTGCAGGCTTTCCTGTCCAGTCTAGTGTCAAAAAAATATTTTTCCATATTTCCCAGGGATGCAGGGCTCCAAACCTGCAATATGACCCGAGGTGCCTCTCACACGCAACGTGTGTGCAAGAACAAGTGTTGCTTTTTGGGAGCTTCTCTGGGAACTCCTTGCAATGCCACCCCGACTTTGGGGCTGCAGGCATTGCTGTCCAGTCTAGAGTCAAAAATTGTTGCAGATTGGCTATGTGAGAGCAGTCATGGCTCCTTTAACATAAGCGAGCCAGACCAGGCTGCAGTGGGAAATTCTGAGCCAGGCTGACAAGGAAGAAATGAAGGCCGCGCTGACCTTGCACAACTCAGGTATAATAACTTTGAAGAAGTACATCGTGGGAGAACAGGAGGGAACTTGGACCCAAGCACGTAGCAGTAACTGCAAGTAGAAGGAGTATGATAATGTCGTAGGAGGAGTATGATAATGTCACTTTTAGCACTTAGCCAATGGTTATAAGACAAGTAGGCATAATTATCAGCAACAGTATAAATGTGTATATTGTAATAAAGTTGAAGCTTGCTTTATCACTCATATTGAGTCGACCGCTTGTCTTCCCTTGCTCTTCGCAATATCCATCTTTCCAAGGACATATCCTTCTCTTTCTCCAGCTATCCATTTGTCTCAGCAGTTATCCATCCTTCAAATAATGTATCTCTCTTTCCCACCACCTGTCCATCCATCCATCTCTCCAGGTGTCCACGTCTCTCACCACGTGTCCATATATCACTCCAGGTAATGATCTGTCCCTCTCGGTGTCCCTCCATCATTCCAGGTGTCCATCTGTCCCAAACAGTGTCCATCTAGCTCTACAATGAGGTGTCCATAAGTCCCGTGAGACATCCATCTGTTCAATGAGGTGTCCATCTCTCCCTGCAGATATCCATGTATCCCATACCTTGTCCTTCTGTCAATTCAGATATCCATCTACCTCTCCACGTGTGCATCCATCCATCTCTCCAGGTTTCCATGCCTCTCACATACATCCATGTGCATAGATCCAGCCAGACGCTCATTGGTCCCTCCACCACTCTTGGTGTCCATCCATCTGCAGAATAGGTGTCCATCTGTCCTAAGAGAAGTCCATCTGTGCCTCCTGGTGACTGAGGGAGTCTCTCTGTCCCAAGCGGTGTTCATCTATCGGTTCAAGAAGCAAGTCATGTAAGCAAGGGGAGCCGGGATCTTTAACAGCAGCCCAGCCTGGCACTTTGGAGAAAAATCACCTGCAGGACTGATATATGGAATACCTTGCAGACAGATTTGTATAGTTTTTATACACATCTTCTGATGACAGTGATAACATACATGGCTCACGAATTTGGGGACAAATTCTCAAAGGCAAAGTTTAGCTGTACCCTGTATTGTTTGGTTTTTTTTCCTCTTTCTCTAAAATCTTGATTTATATAAGCATGAATCTTGGACCACTTTAAGAAAACCTGGTATATTTAAGTAGTTAAACTAAGAAGATTCTCACTCTTTCACAACACTGTCATATTAGAGAAGTCTATCAACTTTTACTCAGATATGTCAAGGCCCAGGCAGTGGCATTCTCAACATTTTATCTGGCAAAGACTAGGATGCAGAAAAGTGACAGGCTTAAAGTCATACAGCATATCACTGCAGATGTTACAGAAAAGACAGTGCTCACTTGATGTAAGGCAATATCTCTAGCCGAGAACAGTGAGATTCATGCAAGCCTGTTGGGCTATAGCCCTGGTGCTACTGCCTTTAGGTTTGAAAAGTACTGTAAGTGATTGGGATATTCATGGATAGGATACTTTGCGTTATTATAAGCAACAGGTCAGAAATACTAGCAGTAGAGAGAATGAACTGGAAATGAAATTAATGAAATCTAATATAAAATTATATTTCTTTTTAATATAAATTAGGAAGAGCTTTGATTAGTCTAGAACAAAATATTTTAGTGCCCCAGAGTTCCAAGTAGTTTCTTGAAGATTCCTGCATGAAAAGCAAGAGTTAAAAATTTAGTCACGTGTGACACCTCAATTCTCCTGAGAGTTACTATTTCTAATACTGAAAATACCTCAGATTTAGTATGTTTTAGGAGGGTTTTGTATTAAGATTTTCCTTCAAAAATTTCTTACCCAGAATTGTCATTCAGGATGAGGGGGGTGAGAGATGGAGGCGTGATTAAATGAGACAAATAACAGAGGCAGAATCTTGCACAATTCCTTTGGTTTAGCCTTATGATCTCATTTCAAGTGTATGCATTTGTTTTCTCCATTATTGTTATGCCAGACTGCCTCATGGGCTTCTCTGTGTTGCTCTCATGTGCCTCTCATGTGAGTGGTAATGCAGAGTGTGACTGTGAGAAGCGACTGATATTATAATGTAGTGCTGTTGCATGGTGTTAATTCAAGCAGTGACTCAGAAAAAGTGCCACGTTTTATCTCCCTAGAGCAATATGGGCCATGCCAAGACATGCTGCTAATGATGCTGGTAAAGGGCCACCCAGGTTAGTGTCCCAGCTAGTTGTTTTAGGCTAGTACTTCTCCCTGCTATGCTGTTCTCATTCACCTTTAACTAAGTAAATTCTCTCTCTTGCCCCCTTCTTTCTCTTTTATCTCCTTCTCTGCTTCCTTCTACCTTTCACTTTCCACGTATCTTAAAAAATGGCAGAATGGTGGTGTTTGCTTCTACCAAAGGCAAAAAGGCATTGGTGAAATTGGTTAATGTTAATAATTCTATAACTACATCAGTGCAAGCCAATCAGACTGTTCTGCAAAAACTGCCCACACTGTTCCTTGCAAAATCAATATCATAATTCTTCTTACAATCCCTCACCTTTCATTTTCTATGCGTATTGCTTTTTGCACTAATTTATCAAAATATTGATTTTGCACTGTCAGGGACAGTCTCATAAGAAGCTTCTAAATTTGAAAACATCAGTTCATACTAATCTTCTTTTTCTTTGTTCTTCTCTCCACGTTGAAACATCTTTCCAGGATACAGAGGAGTGTTTTGTTAGAGCAGTTTCAATCTGTCATTTAACTAACCCTCATATACAAGGAATGACACAACATCATACTACCACTAATACTCTTATCAGAAAATCAACTAATTATATCACCATAATTTTCATTTTCCAAACCGGAATCCAGCCAACCTGTCAGTGAGTTGTCTATTCCAGAGTTCTCAGCTAAGTCAATCAACTAGAGAGTAGTGAGCCCCTGAAGGGCTTTAGTTATAGTGCCATCTGAAGCTGAATTGTTTGAGAAGCTGCTTGTTTGCTTAGCCAAGGGCTGCAAGAGCAAACATAATCTGGCAGGATGAGGTCTGAGCCTCTGACCTCCAGAAGTCTGAGAAGCAGCAGTGTCCTGGCATGAGACCACCAAGTCCCTCATCTCTGGCAGCTGCGAGGAGGACGGAGATGGATGACGAAGAAGGGGACACTGGAAAGCACTAGATACCCAGTCCACCCGTAGACCAACGCAAGAAAAGAGCTTGCCAAAGGGCCCTGGCCTCAGCAAGCCTTTGCCTCTATTCCCTACCCTGAGAGTGGGAGAAGCAGTGCTCACCACCACCAATGCTGGCCTTCTGTCACAAAGCAAGTCCCCTCTGGGTGTCTCTCTTGCAAAGCCAGGGCACTGCATGCAAGGGAAGGGCTCTACAAAGAGCCTGCTGTACTTTAGAGCACAAGGAGCCCAAGCGGCATGGCAAGCCAGGAGAAAGCCATCCCCCAGTCCCCAGAAGGAATTTCAGAAGAACAAGGACTGTCCCTTGGGAAATGAAAATCCTAACTCAAGAAGAGCTTGCAAGATCTTCTCAGTCCCATTCAACCTTTTCAAAAAGTCTATGTAAAATGCCATTTTTACTTTTTCTCTCTGGGTGATCAGCATGCCCAAACAAGGGCAACATTCTTCCTGTTCTCCAGGCAGATATGGAAAAGATGTGTGGTCCTTTGCATGCAAAGCTGCACCTTTCTCTCAGACACAGTGTTGTCTGAGGCTGTCTGAGATATGGCAGTTGCTCACAATGCTGATGACCTATTAAACAAGAGAATAACAGCACATGAGCTCCCAGAGCTGTTAAGCAAGCTACAATCGAAGCTCTCCAGCTTCAGGGTCCTCAGGCAATACATTTCTACTAAGTTGTCTATTTGGTATGGTGACTCTGAGAAGAAGCTTAGGTCATTCCTTCCTGTTAGAAGTGGTAAGTGAGGTGTGGAGTGGACAGCTATTGTTTATTAGGTATACAGAAAGGGGAAGAAGGATTCTTAGGTGCTCAGCAGGAAGAAGAGCCACGATTGCAGGACAAGGCAGGAAGCAAAGTGCTAGGTGCCATGCTAAACTGGAGGGTGCCAGGTCACTGGGGCCATGTGCTCAGTGCTCTCTTCATTCTTAAAGAGAAGCCCATGCAAAACACAGACACAAGATCCTGGTGCTCCTCAGGGCCCTACAAGAACTGCTGCAATGGCAGCAGCTAGAAACACAGGCATCATGGGCACTGGGTTTTTCAACAAACCGTCTTTCCCACTGGTTTCCCCTGATTTTCCTCTTTGCAAAGAGGCTGTGAGAACTAGGAAGAGTGCTGGCATTTGCGTGTATGAGATCTAGAGCAGCAAACCAGGGAAATGAGAGCTGAAACACGATGAAACAAGAAGAAACAGCACCAGTACAACTGTTGCTGAAGTGGGTCAAAGAGAGTGTGCTGTTATGCTGTAGTGTCCCCTGGTGGTTCTTTAAAATGAATAGGTAGGCAGGGTCCTTCTCACAGCAGGCTGGTTTTGTTGAGCTGAAGCTCTTCTCAGGAAAGCAGTAGGAGTTTGGTTACGCAGTCACCTCAGGACAGCAGAGAGCACCTCCCCGCACTGCTCAAGGGCAAGCACCGCTTTCAAACTGTCTGCTTACTAGGAACATCTGTGCAAGCATATCGGAAGTCATGATCTCGTGCAGTGGATTTTGCAAGATGAAACACAGGTCTCTCCACAACCACCATATCCTTCTCCTTGCTGGCAACTCACTTTCTGACAACAACAAAAGTCTCAAGTCCAGGAATGTTGACAGCCTGAAACTGATGAAATGGTGGAGCAGAAGACACCTTGGAGGGACAGATGCATGACTTGTCAGGAGAATGGTGATAGTGCTTAGCACCCTGGCCAAACCTGAGTTATAAAGGACTCTTTGGAAACCTTGGGAAAAGACAAGGATCTGTTCTTTTCCCTCTCACTCCCCTTCATCCACAAAGAACAGGATAGTTCAGGAAAAGCTGACAAAAATCCTTTAATTCAAGAAGATAAAAGGCAGGGGGTGGTGAGCAGGGAGGGGTTCCCATCCTTGGAATAAACCCCAAAGTGTCACAGGCTTCCATGTTTTGTCAGGCAACTCTGACCGTGAGGAGTCCAGATGTCCCAGAAAATGTCCAACCATTTTTCCAACATTGGGCCTGGACCTGGTTGTACATCTGAATGGACAGAGGAGGTGGTCCACCGCATATCTGTGCATTGTAGTGTTGTGCTGGGGCATGGAGGGGAAGAACAATCATACTCCATTGCAAAGGGCTGTCAGGACTTCCTCAACCTTCATCAGGCTGTGGGGGGAAGGGAGGGAAGTGAGTCCCACCTGGTGGAGACCCAGCTGTTGGCTGCGGTAATGTGATGCGCTGTCCCAAATATTAACGAAGTGTGGGAAAAAAAAGGAAAGACACATCATGCTCTAAAGCAGCAACCTCAAAATCATTCAGGTCACTCCTGTTCATGGACCAATGCATTTTTAGCACAAGCATTTCAGATGGTCTCTCCGGAGCCCAGCAAGAGCCAAAGGACAATTCATAGTACCTCCAAGAGGGCTCCTTTCCTTTCAGGTGCAGCTCTCCAGGTTGTGACACACTCCCAAGGAAGCTGGCAGCGAATTGCCACACCAGGGAGGACACAGTGCTGTGCTCCCTGGAAGTCTCAGAGGCTCAGGGTGGGCCCTGATATCTCCCCAGCAGGGTCAAGTTTCCCTATGTTGCATCTCTGAATGCACATCTCTGAATGCACAAACTGTGCATGGCTCATGAGCACCTTCAGCTCTTCCACTCAGACATGAGCTTAGGATGGGAAATGCCCACCACCAGGCAAGGAACAGCCCTTTGGGGCCAAGAACTTCTGCCTAGGGTGCCTCAGGAAGGCAGGGGCCACGTCAGGAAGAGAACCAGGAGCCCTGTCTGCCAAATCAGCCCCTTGTCCTTTAGGGATGGTCAAGCAGGTCCCTCCTCTCAGCCACCAGTACTGAGCAGCCACCCACACGGCCCTCAGGGTTTCCATACCTCTTTTCAGATACGTCCTTGACCCAATAATACTCATGAAAATGGGTCTGATACATTTTGTTATCCCTCATCCCATACATACATTGTAGAACCATGCACAACTCTGTAAAAGAAAATAAAATCAATGTTTTGTACAGAAGCTGCAGAGTTTGTAGTTATTTGTTCGCAATTTATGTACCGGTGTTGACTTGAAAAAGCTTAATGCATATTTCTGTAGTCTGCTCTGAAGACTGGTTGCAGTCTTCAAACATATGAAAGGCTGCTGCAAAGAGAGCTAGAAGACCAATCTGTGCTGGGATTGGGAAGTAGTAGTTGGCATACACTGCAGCCGAAGGACTTCAGACAACAGGGAAAGGGGATTCCAGGTGTCCCTTACATCTTAGCAAGTTTGGTGCTTCTGTCCCTGGGGCTGTCTCTGGAAACGTCCAACACGTGCCCCAGCCCATGACTATGGATTCCAGGAAGCAAGATGGCCACCAGGGGCCCAGGGCCAGGACTACCACTCCCAGCAGGTCATAGGTGTGAAAATGGCCACAAGACATCCCTAGCCAGGACTACTGCTTGCAGCAGGCCCTGAAAATGAAGATGGCCGCCAGGGGTCCCGGTCCGATGCTCTCAACAGCCAATGGGAGCCAAGATGGCTGCCAGGCACTTGGACCAGGACTACTGCTCCCAGCAGGTGCCAGGAGGCAAGATGACCTCCATGTTCCCCCTTGCTGGTACTATCACTCCCAGCTAGCCCCAGGAGCCAAGATGACCACCAGGACCCTGGGCAAGGAATACCACTGCCAGCTGGCCCTGGGAACAAGGATGGCTCCCATGGGCTTCAGGGTGGTTTTGCAGCTCCCAGCAGGCCCCAGGAGCCAACATGGACGCCTGGGTGCCCAGCCCACAACTACTGCTCCCAGCATGCCCTAGGAAGCAATATGGCAACTGGGAGCACAGGGATCAGGATTACAGCTCTCTGGAGAACCCAGGATCGAAGATGGCCACCGAGGCCCTGGGGCAGGGACCTTGGCTCAAGGCAGGTCTTGGGGAGGCCAAATGGCCGCTGGGAGGTTTGGGCAGGGACCCCATTTCCTGATGGGCCTCAGGAGGTTAGATGGTTGCCAGGGGCCCAGTTGGGGACCTCGGCTCTTGGCAGGCCCTGGGAGCATAGATGGTTGCCAGGGACACCAGGTGGAGACCTCAGCTTCTGGTAAGCTACAGGAGTCTGGTTGACAGCAGGCGGCCTGGGTCAAGGATTATCGCTCCCAGCAGGCCCCAAGAGGGAAAATGGCAGCCAGGGGCCTCGAGCAGGGACCTCGGCTCAAGGCAGGCCTTGGGGAGGCCAGATGGCCAGTTGGCGCTGTGGGCAGCAACCCTGCTCCCAACATGCTGCAGGACACAAGATGGCTGCCAGAAGCCCCTAGCAGGGAGACTCCAGTTCCCAGTGGGCACCCAGGAGGCCAGATGTCTGCTGAGGGTCCCAGGCAGAGACTCCAGCACTCCAGAGACCTTAGGAGGCTGCTGGGTATCCTGGGCGGAGCACCCGCATCCTGGTGAGCCACCTGGGGCCAGGTACCTCAGGTCTCGGGAGGCCTTGGGAGGAAAGATGGCCAATGGCAGCCACAGGTAGAGACCTTGGCTCCCAACATGGCACTGGAGGCCAGATGGGTGGGGACCCCGGCTCCCTCAGAAGGCCCTGGGAGGTCAGATGACTGCTGGGGACCCCAGGTGGGGAGAGCCCCTCTTGGGAGGCCTTGGGATGCAAGGTGGCCGTCAGGGGCCTTGGGCAGGAACCTTATCTCCCAGTGATCTCTGGAAGGTGAGATGACTGCTGCAGGGCCCCAGGTGGGGACCCCAGATCCCGGGACACTTTGGGAGATCAGAGCATCACCAAGGGCCACGGCAGAGACAACAATTCTTGAGAGGCTCTGGGAGGCAATATGGCTGGCGGGGCCCCTGGGCAGGGACTTTGTCTCCTGGTGGGCCCTGTCAGGGCAGACGACCACTGGAGGGCCTGGTCTCTTCTCCAGGCTGGCCTCAGGAGTGGACCCTGAGTCCCAGGAGGCTTTGGGAGGTCAGAGTGCTGCCAGCGGCCACAGGCAGGGACCTGGGCTCTTGTTGGTCCATGGGAGGCCAGATGGTTGCCGGTAGCCCTGACAAGGACTTTTGTTCTTGGAAGTCAGAAAAAAAGGAAACCAGATGGCCACTGCAGGGCCCCGGGCAAGGACCCCGGCTCCTGGGATGCTTTTGGAGACCAGATGGCCTCTGGGGGTCCCTGGTGGGGAACCTGGCTCCCAGTGTGGCCTGGGAGGTAGGATGGCCGCTGCATGCCCAAGGGGGAGAATCCTGCTCCCAGGAGGTCAAATGGCCACCGGGGACCCTGGGCAAGGATCCTGGCTCCCAGGAGGCTTAGGGAGGCCAGATGGCAGCTTCTGGCCAGGACTACTGCTCCCAGCAGGCCCAGGAGCCCAAGATGGCCACCAGGCACCCAGGGTGGGAACTACCACTCCCAGAAAGCCCTGGGAGCCAAGATGGCAGCTGGGGCCCTGGGCTGGGACTACAGCTCCCAGCAGATCCTGGGATCTAAGCATGGCTCCTGAGGGTCCAGGCCGGAACTACCACTCCCAGCAGGCCCCCAGATACAAGACGGTTTCTGGGGACAGGTGCTGGTAATACAGCTCCCAGAAGGCCCCGGGAGCTAACGTGGACACTTGGGGCCCCAGTGTGGGACTACAGCTTCCAATAGACCCTGGGAGCCAAGATGACTTTAGGGCATGATTACCATTCTTTTCAGGCCGAGAGATCAAAGATGGCCACCAGAGGCCCCAAGAAAGGGCTCTGGTTCCCAGTGGGCTATAGGAGACCAGTTGGCTGTCCTGGGCCCAGGGCAGGAACCCCAGCTACTGTCAGGCCTTAGCAGGCCCCCCAGCCAGGTATCCTGGCTCCCAGCCGACCCTGGGTGGCCAAATGGCTGCCAGGGAACCTGGGCAGGTGACTCCAATGTCCCAAAGGCTCCCAGAGGCCAGATGGCTGCCAAGAGCCTTGGGCGGGGACTCCAGCTCCCAGGAGGCAAGATAGCTGCTGAAAGCCTTGGGCAGGGACCTAGGGTCCTGGCAGGCCTTGGGAGGCTAGACAGCCTCCAGAGTCCCCCACACGGGGATCCTGGCTCCTGGTGCATATCGTCAGGCCAGATGGCTGGTGGGTGCCCCAGGTGGGGACCCCAGCTCCTTGGGGACCTGAGGAGGCCACATGGCAGCTGGTGGCCCCAGGCAGAGACCACAGCTCTTGGTGGGCCCCAGGAGATCAGATGGCTGCCAAGGGCCCTGGGCTGGGACCCAGGCGCCCAGATGCCCCAGCCCAAAACCATGGGTGGGGACCCCACCTCCATGCACGCCCCAGCAGGCCAGATAACCACTGGATACCCTGGGCGGGGACTCTGGCTTCCAGCAGGGCTGGGGAGGGCAGATGGCCACTCGAGGTCCCCAGCAGGTAACAGTTCCCAGCGGGCCCCGGGAGGCCAGATAGCCACCGGTGACCCAGGGTTGGGACCCCAGCTCCCAGTGGGCTACCAACAGCCAGATGTATGCCAGTGGTCACGGGTGGAGACATCGGCTACCAGCAAACCTTGGGAGGCCAGATGGTGGCCAGAGGCCCTGGGTGGGGACCCTGGCTTGTAGCAGGCTCTGGGAGGCCAGATAGCCGTCCTGGGCCCTGGGTGGAACCCCTGGGTGCCAGCGGGCCATGAGAGGCCAGAGGCCGTGGCCCTGGGTGGGGACCCTTCCACACTTAAGGCCCTGGGAGGCAAGAAAGATAGTTGACAGGCCCTGAGTGGGGACACTGGGATGCCAGCTGGCCCAGGAAGACCAGACAGCTGCTGGTGGTATGGGCGTGGGACCCTGGCTCCCAGATGGCCCCAGGAGGCCAGACAGGTGCTGGGGGTCCCGGGCTGGGATCCCAGCTGCCAGCGGGCCAAGGAAGGCCAGATGGCTGCCAGTGGCATTGAGGCAGGGACCCTGGCTACCAGCAGGCTACGGGACACCAGATGGCTATTCTGGGTTCTGGGCAGGAACCCTGGCTCCCAGTGGGCCCCAAGAAGCCAGAATGCTGGCAGGGGCCACTGGCAGGGTCCTAGGCTCCCGATAGGCCCCAGGAGGCCAAATGGTCCCTGGGGCCCTGGGTGAGGACCATGGCTCCCAGAAGGTCTCAGGTGTACAGATGGCCGCCAGGGACTGTGGGCAGGGACCCTGGCTGCTGGCAGGCCCGGGAATGGTTGCTAGGGGTCACATGCAGAAATCCCAGGTTCTAGCTCACCCCAAGATGCCAGATGGCCACTGATGGCATTGGGTGTGGAGCCCAGCTCCCAGCAGGCTACATGATGCCAGATGGCCACCCTGGGCCGCAGGTGGGATTCCTGGCTCCAGGTGGGTCCCAGAAGGTCACTTGACAGCCATGGGTTGGCTGGCATGGGTACAGCTCAGCTACAGCTACTGAGCTGTAGTCCTGGCCTGGGTCTCCCAGTGGCCATCTTGGCTCCCAGAGCCTGCTGGGAACTGTAGTCCTGGCCCAGGGGACCTGGTGGCCATGTTTGCTCCCAGGCCTGCTGGAAGCTGTATTCCAAGCTCAGGGCCTCCTGTGGCAGTGTTGGCTCCAGGGGCCTGCTGGGAGCTGTAGTCCTGGCCTGGCCCCAAAGCCACCAGTGGGGTCCACGTGGCCACATATAAGGTTCCAGTGCTCATCACCAAGATCCCAGAAGCAACAAGTGATGTTTTTGTGGCCACAAGCAAAGTCCCCATGGCAACCAGTGATGTCTCCGTGGAAACCAGTGAGGGTCCCTCTTGCCATGGTGAGTTCCCTGTAGCCACAAGTGAGGCTTCTGTGGCCATTAGTGAGGTTACTGTGACCACCGGTTATCTTTGTGGCCACTAGTGAGTTCTCTGTGCACACCAGTGAGGTCCCCATGGATACCAGTGATGTTACCATGGCCACCAGTGATGTCTCTGAGGCCATGAATGGGTTCCCCTGGCCACCAGTGAGGTCTATGTGGCCACCCGTGGGTCTCTGTGGCCACGACTGAGGTCACCATAACTACCAGCAAGGTTCACATGGGCACCAGTTAGGTCTTTGAGATCTCCATGGCCACCAGTGAGGTCCTAGTGGAAACCAGTCAGGTCCAGGTGGCCACCAGTGGTGTCCCCATAGCCTCCAGTGAGGTCCCTGTGGCAATCAGATATGTCCCAGGGGAAACCAGTGATGTCCTTGTGGCCACAGTGAGGTCCTTGTGGCCACTAGAAAGGTTTCTGTGGCCACCAGCAAGGTCTGGGTGGCCACCACTGAGATGCCGTTGGCAACCAGCAAGGTCCCCATGGCAACCTGAACATCCCCTGTGGCTACCAGTGAGGTCCCTGTTGCCCACAGTGAGGTCCCTGTGGCCACCTGTGCATCCCTGTGGCAACCAGCAAAGTCCCCGAGGTTACCACAGAGATGCCTGTGGTCATCCGTAAGGTTCCACTTGACACCAGGAATGTCCCTGTGGCAACCAGCGTAGTCCTCATTGCCACCAGTGAGGGATGTCTTCATGGCACACAATGAGTTCCCCATGGCCAACAGTGAGGTCCCTGTGGCCGTCCTTAATTCCCAGTGGCCACCAACAACATCCCGGTTGCCACCCGAAGGTCCCCATGGCCACCACCAAGGTTCCTGTAGGCATCAGCAAAGTCCTCATGCCAGACAGAGGGTTCTACATGGCCACCAGTGATGTCTCCAAAACTACAAGTGAATTCCCCCTTACAACCAGTGAGATCCTTGTGGACACCCGTAGGTCCCCATGACCACCACTGAGGTCCCTGTGGACAACAGTGAGGTCCATGTGGACAACAGTGATGTTTCCATGGCTACCAGCTTAGTGCCTGGGGCCACAAATAAGGTTCCCATTGCTACCAGCAGTGTCACCGAGGCTACCAGTGAGTTCCCCGTGGCCACCAGCAAGGTTTCTGTGGATACCAGTGATGTCACTATGGCCATAACTTATGTTCCGGTGGCAACCAGTGAGGTCCATGTGGACACCAGCAAGGTTTCCCTTGCGTCCACCAAGGTCCCTGCAACCACCAGTGATGTCCCCATTGCCACTAGTGAGGTCCCTGTGGCCACTTGTTTGTCTCAATGGCGACCGCAGAGGTCCCTGTGGCCACCAGTGGGGTCCCTGTGGCAGGTCATGGGTCCCAATGGCCACCATTGATGTCCCTGTGGCCACCAGTGATGTTTCTGTGGTCACCACTCAGTTTCTGGTAGCAACAAATGAGGTTCCGGTTGCCACCAGTGATATCCTTGTGGCCACCACTGATATCTCCATGGCTATCAGTGAGCTCCCTGGGGAGACAGGCTACCAGCAAATTCTCCATGGCCAACAGCCATCTGTGGCAATCTGTGACTCCCCATGGCTGCCAGTGAGGTCTCCGTGAAAAACCGTGATGTCTCTGTGCAACCAGCGAAGTCCCCGTTGCCACAAATAAGGTTCATATTGCTAACCCATGGTTTCTTGGCGTCAAAATCAGGTTGCTGTGGCCACCTGTGATGTCACCCTAGGAACCAGTGAGGTCTTGATGGCCACCAGTGAGGTCCCTGTGGCCACTTGTGGGTTCCACCAGTGACCACCAAGGTCCCGGTGGCCACCAGTGATGTTTCCGTGGCCACCAGTCTTGAACGTGGTTCCCGTGGATATCAGTGATGTTCCTGTGGACAACAAGTGATGCCATTGTGGCCACCAGCAAGGTTTAGGTTGTGACCACTGAAGTCCCCAAAGCCACTGTTGAGGTCCCTGTGGCCACAAATGAGGTTCTGGTTACAACCACCAAGGTCCCTGCGGAAACCTGTGATGTTTCCGTGGCCACCAGTGAGTCCCACGTTGTTACCAGTGAGGTCCCTGTGGCCAAAGTGATGTTCCTGTGGCCACCAGTGAGATCTCTGAGGCCACAAGTGAGTTCTCCGTGGCCACCAGTGATGTTTCCATGGCCACCACTAAGGTTCCCATGGCCACCAGCGAAGTTGCCTTTGATACTAGTGATGTCCCTGTGGCTACCAGTCATGTCTCCATGCCTACCAGTGAGGTTCTGATTGCAACAAGTGAGGTCCCCAAAGCTACCGGCAAGGTCCCTGTAGTCACAAATTAGGTTCTGGTAGCCACCAGTGATGTTTCTGTGGCCACCAGGGAGGTATCCATGGCCACCAGCGAGGTTACAATGGCCACTAGTGATGTCTATGTGGCCACCCACTGGTGTTCTGCATTGTTACCAGTGAGGGTCCCAAAGCAATCAGTGAAATCTCTGTGGTCAACAGTGATGTCCCTGTGGCTACCAGTGAGGCCTCTGTGGACAACAGAGAGGTCTCTGTGACCACCATTGAAGTCCCCATGGCCACTAGTGATGTTTCCATGGCTACCACTTAACTCTCTATAGTCACCAACAAGGTTCCCATGGATACTAGCGATTTCCCTGTGGCAACCAGTGATGTCACTGTAGCCACCAGTTGTGACCAGTGAGGTCTCCAAAGCCACTTTTGAGGTCACTGTGGCCACAAATGAGGTTCTGGTTGCAACACATGAGTTTCCCAAAGCCACCAGCAAGGTCCCTGCGGCGACAAATTAGGTTCCTAAGGCCACCAGTGATGTCCCCGTAGCCACCAGTGAGGATCCCATGGGCACCAGTGATGTCTCTTGCAGCCACCAGTGGTAAGGAAACCAGCAATGTTCCCATAGCGACCAGTGAGGTCCCTATGGCCATCAGCAAGGTTTCCATGATCATCTACGAGGTCCATGTAGCCACCAGTAAGGTCTCTGTGGCCAACCATGGGTCATTTTTACCACCATTGAGGTCTCAGTGGCTGCCAGTGATGTTTCTGTGGCCACTAGTTAGGTCCATGTGGCCACCAGTGAGGTATCCACAGGATACCAGTGATATCCCTGTGGCAACCAGTGACGTCACTGTGGCCACCAGTAAGGTTCTGGTTGACACCAGGGGTGTCCCTGTGGCAACCAGCGTAGTTATCGTGTCACAAGTGAGGAACTGTTGGCAACATCTGAGGTCCTTGTCACCACTTTAGGGTCCCCGTGGCAACCATTGAGATCCCCATGGGCACTAGGGGGTCCCATAGGCCAACAAGCCAGTTCCCTGTGGCCATGTGACCCTGTAGCAACCAGCAAGGTGCCTGAGTCCATTTATGATGTCACTGTGGCCACTAGTGCGGTCCACATTTCCACCAGCGAATTTCCTGTGTTCATCAGCAAAGTCTCCTTGGCCACAAATGACATCCCTGTCGCTACTAGTGATGTCTCCGTGGCCACTTGTGGATCCCCATGGCCACCCGTGGGTTCCAATGGCCACAAGCAAGGTCTTGCTGGCCACCAGTGATGACTCTGTGGCCACCACTGACATCCCAGTGGCCAACAGCGAGGTCCCCATGGGAACCAGTGAGGTCCCTGTGGTCACCAGTGATGTCCCAGGAGCAACCTTTTCTCACTTTCTCTAATAACCACTTTCATATCACCACATGTCTTGAGGTTCTCACTCTCCCTAAGTCTGGGATCGGAAAAAGAAACAGTCTGGAGCCAGGTCCGACATGGTATGTTCTAGGAAGAAAACGTGGTACTTGTTCTCTTGGTCTCTGGAACCTGATTTCTTAGCACCACCTACATTGTTGCTTTACCTCTCTTCAGGGTCGACCTCAAAACCTACAATCATCTAGAGCTTGCTGCCAGAAGGAAGGTGACATCCCTGTGGCCACCTGAAGGTCTCTGTGGCCACCACTGAGGACCAGGTTTCCACCAATGATATCCCCATTTTGTGGCAGTGTGCATTTTTTCCTCTCTCTCCCCCCAGCTCCTGCTCAAACCATAACCGTCAGTGGTAGTTGGGATGAGTTGCACATGGACTTTGGGGGATGGCAGCCAAAACACTGTCTGGAGTGGGGACCTAAATATTTTGTTCCCATGAGAATATGACTCTAGGTCAATTATCTTACTCTATAAATAGTGGACAGCCCAACAGCCCTTTGAGCTCTCCCTTACAGCAGTGGCTGCATGCCAGGATCTCCCCTTGAGTAGGGGCGCTTGCTTAACGTTGCACTTCTTGAGGCTGAGAGATTGTTGCCACAACAGATTCTTGGTAAGTGACTGAACTTTGAAAGGGTTGATTGTGCAGATATAATCCTTTAAACATGAACCATTCACCAATCTGGGACTATGATTGGATCCAGCCACACCCAGACTCCTCTCTGAGAAGGAGTTCAGAAAGCCAGGGGGTCCTTTCTGTACCTTGTGACTTAACAGGAGGGTCTCCCTGACAGCGTGTCTGACCCTGTCCTCTATGCAGTAAATGATAGAGTGTACCTTGCTATCGAATCTCATAAAACACTGTCACATTTACTACTAATTTTGTTAAATCACTGTTTCACCTTAATAAATATTTCACTACTTCTCTCTTATGACTGAAGTTAATCATTCCACCCGCGACACATGTCCAACAGTGAGGTCTCTGTGGCCACCAGCGAGGTCCCCAGTGATAGCTGATTATCCAGATTTAAATGAATTAGGTCTGAACTAGAAAACGGATAATGCAGTAGTCTCCATATTGTTTTCAGGATTTCATGCTTGGGCTAGTAGGTGTCTTCTACCTCCAAAAGCTTATGAGCATGCATGTCTCTTGATGTTAAACAATTTGTTTTCAATATGTCATTTAACTGGTCCAGCTTACTTCCAGAAGGAGGCAGCAACTCAAAACATTTTTCAGATAAGAAAAAGTGACAATGCACAACTGCTATATACTTGGGCTACTTGCTGTTCAGACTGAAGAGACTGTAGGTAACTAGAAAGGCCACAAGGTATTAGATGATCTTGAACTGTCTATCAAATGTGAGCCTGTATTTCTGATGGGGTTGGAGGAATTAAGGTAACTTTTGGCTCACTTAATTTTTTGTATATAGTGTCTTCTGTTATACACAAATTAAACATGTTTTTTTTGTAAAGGGAGTGAAGGCAGATCTCAGAACACTGGAGCCACAGCATGGACACTTGCCATGAAGTACAGACACATGAATATTGTAGGGCTGATTGATTTGCATGTAGCCCCAGTGCCCAAAGTCTTCTGCAGGTCTCCGGGTAACAGAAGTTGTAGTTTTTTCATTTTAAGATGAAAAGTGTAGAGATGTGCTTAATATTTTGAAAGTATGTTACTACATGTATGGAGTAGTACTAGCTGGTCTGTCCTGGAAATCCCAAAATTTATGAGGACGGAAGAGGCAAGGAAAGAACAATTTTTTTGTCTGCTGGCCCTCTTCTGGCGCAGTTAAACTGTTTCCCTCTTTTAACATTTCCTTTTTATATTCGGCTGCATTTATAGGACCAGAAGAAAATAAAGTAGACAAATCAATTACTATCTACAAGGAAATATGAAGAGCTGAGTTTCTCAGATGAATCATATTCTTCTCCCCAGAGACAGAAAACAATGCCAAGGGTCTCAGCATTCCAGGCTTTTGCTAATGCAACAGCAGTTGGAATTTGCAGAAAGCAAACCCTGCAGCGATAAGAATAATTAGAAGTCTACTTGAAAGTCCCTTAAGGTCTAGCAAATGCTTTGCAGCTATTTCCATGCCAACATTATTTTCATTTGGGATTCACATGTGGCTTGTACAGAAACAAACATAGTGAATACCATCATACAAAGCTATCAAGTATCCACCTTAAGAAGAAAACCTCTTGAACGCTTTTATCAGGGCTGGATATTGATGAGTGGAACATTACTCGGGAACAAACACTGCTCTTATTTCAATTACTTACCTTTTTGATATAGGCTTAAAACCCTTCTCAAGCTCATGACAGAAAAATTGGTCACACAAGTTAAGATATTGATCATTAAAGTGAACTTGCTGCTCCTATACCTGTCAGGTTTGTCTTCCTGATGCTTGAAATACTCATTAAGTAGAATACTACTAAAAATTATAAACCCCCTGGGGAAAAAAAAAAGACAAAGATCATCCCATTTAAGACATAACCCACTGGATGTAGTGATATGAGTTTTGTTTTCTCGTGTATGTGTCATAGTCGCAGGTATTTCCAAGGCTGATTACCCTAGTTGCTGAGAATAGCTAAGTGCCATAAGAATACGGACCTAAAGCATGTTAAAAGTTCAGTTTATTCTCTTAATACAGATACAGCCAATGCAGATGGGATAGTGTGTATTAAAATAATATTGTCAACTTCTGAAAAAATAGTGGGAGGCTTACCAGTGTTTTAACAGAGAAGCAGAAGGCTTAGCTAGAGAAAGGGACATAGCTGACAACTGACCCTTTATAATTTGGGTATGAATCCTGGCCATTTTCTCCCCTCGGCCTAACTCTTCCCCTGCATCCTTCATCCACCTCATGCTTCCCCTCTCCCCTCACTGGCAAAAAAGCAGTAGCTTTCTGTACTGGCACGTTTCATGTGGGAGCAATTACTGGATGATTCCAAATTTGAGCCTGCGCCTGGTGAGAGTGAAAAAAAAATGTTGTTTTAAAGAATAAGCTCAGCCAAAACTTCCTCACTGGGCATCAGGTGGCAGGACAACAAAACCCTGACAGGTGTAGGGCAGAGACACCGTGATAATGACATTCCCTTCCCAGGAAAGAGCAGTCAGAAATGGCTGCCATGGGACTGGTGTCCCATGCCCACCCATGCTTCTGCACAAAACAGGGTGAAAAAGGTACTTGGCTGCTGACTCCAAACGCAGTCCCCCACAGGAGCTCCCCAGACCCTGCTCAGGGAACCACCGATTCCCAGCTCTGGGGTCAGGAAGGAATTTTTCCCCCAGGCTGATTGGCACAGGTCCCCAGGGGTTTTTCGCCTTCCTCTGCAGCACTGAGCACAGCCCCTTGCCAGGGCTCCTTGGGGCCATTTCTGGCCAGCGGCTCTCTGCTCTTATAGGACTGGGAATCCAGCTGTGCCCTCCATGTCTCTTCCTGACACCAACGTTGGCAGGGGGAACCTCAAGGACCACCACACATGAGGTCACCTGGGGGTCTTATGCCCTGTGCAAAGCACAGGCTGCTTGGAAAACAGAGACTTGGTCTCCTGTGCCTGACTCACTGTTTCTGCTCTCAGTCACCATCCTCAGCTGAGACTTGGTGTCTCACATGATCGCTAATTGAAGTGTGAGTGAAAAGGAACTATGGCTTCTAGCAGCTTTTCCACATTTGAGTAACCAGGTTGGTGATAGTGCAATAGAAAATAGGAAGGCCACGCCACTGTATAACTATGAATTGTATCTGTGTGGGATGGAGGTGCACTGTTCACGGAGCTCCACCTAGGTTTTCATTTGTGCTTTCCAAGAGAAATATCCACCTCGGCTTTGATCATGGTGTAAATCCAAAAGAGACTGATAAAAATCAGACCTTCTCCTTGCCTGCCCAGAGAATATCTGGCACATAGGGCTCAAGAGGGTGACAGGTTACAGAGTGACTGTACATGTGGCGTGGCCACACCAGTAGAGAACGTCCCAAAGCTTGAGAGCTTGTGAAGCTTCCATCACCCTCCAAGTTGACTGACATAAACACTAGGGTGAGTTAAAGCAACAGTGGAGTATCCATTGGGGTATCCAAACTAAAAACAAGCCACCTTGTGACCAGCACTTCGGGAAACTCTAGTAGCAGATTTCTGGAAGAGCAGCTGTATTTGCTAATTAGCTCAGTTATTTTCTATGCCAGGTTCACTCCTCATCCTTGGGCTCCTGTTGCTGTTCATGAAAATTTGGTGCTACTGAAGAGTCACTATCCCTGACAGTGACACAGGCACAGGACATGGTCTTTGGCCAGGGTCAAGGCAGCTCCTGAGTCCTGGTTACCTTCACGCGATCCCTTGTGTGGCAACATTGCCTTGTCTCTGGGCTCCAGGACTCGCTCCATAAGTCACTGCTCTGTGTTACTTCCTTGCTCTGTCACTATTGACAGCCTTTAACAGCCTTGGACACAGATGGCCTCATCCTGCTGCTGGTAAACATCTGCGGCTTCTCTGGAATCTCAGTGGTGGAGCTGCTCCTCAGACTTGCTCTCTGTAGTAATTGCCATACAAATTACATGCCTGTGTATCTACCTTGTTTCTAGGCTGGACCTACAAATGGGAAACAAAACAACGATTTCATTAGACTGAGCAGGAGAAGCACAGGGTCTGGTCACACAAGACTCAGCTCTAGCAGAAAGGAGAAATCCCTTAGGGCCCAGCACTCACTGATTTTGGCTATTTCTTTTACAAAAACTGGGGAAACTGGCTTTATCAGCAGATGTGTGAGGCTCAAGGAGGAAACCTCAAGCTTGTAGGACTGTTCTTTGCTTGTACATGACGATGTCAGCATGATGCGGCTGGCTGTAGTCCAGGACAGACGAGCTGCAGCCCTGCCAGCAGAAGGACACCATGGGACTGCTATGCTCCAGGTGGAGCTGGCTGCCTAGCCAGCCCTGACTCTACCCACACTAGGAGTAATGCAGACATACATGCTATAACCTATTAGCTTTATTCTGCAGGTTAATGATTTGCCTAGCGCAATACACTTCTGCTGTAGGCATTAGTACCTTCCCATCAATTGTAGAAGGTCACAGTCCAAGCCAACATACACAATGCTAAGCAAATGGACAGCATGTGGGAATTTTTTTTCCTGTTAAGCTGCTTGAGATGATGAAAATACCAGCATGTCATGTGACTTATCTTGGACACCAAAAGAAAGGAAACTGTGCTTTTCAGAAATACTCCAACCTTGTGACCTTTTCTGCACTCCAGCTTGCTAGCCCACATGATTTCTACCAAGCCTTAACACATGCTGACAAGTGGATCCCTTCTTCTGAGCTGCTGTTCTTCATGCTGTAGGTCAACCCAGGTCCTGCTGAGTTATCACTTACCCGACCTTCACCCGGAAGTGCAGTGATATGTATCAGCCAGGTACCATCTTATGCTTGCAGAGCTGCTTCCGTCTCGGTACTTCCCACAGTTTAAAAGAAGGCGTTCACGAGAACAGTAAAACCAGGCACCTCCCAAGTACACAACAGCACTGAGAATTGCCCAAGTGCTAAGGGAAAGCAGAAAATGGTGGGAATTTCCTCCAGCATCAGGATCTGACCTCTTACAAGGAACCTATGTGTCTTGGGGAAGTTTTGGGGTAGTTTTAATCTTTGTTTTTCTTATCTTGTGCCTCTCTGTATTTTCTTACAGACACAACTGCTTAAAAGACACCATGGTTGGTTGTTGCTGGAAGCCACTCCAGAAGCCTGGTACAGGCTACCTTGCTGAGGGTAGAGATCGTATAGTCCCTAGCTCAAGCAGAGTCACCTAGCCCAAGCTGCTCAGGACCTTCAGGGTCCTTTATGACCCTTGGAGGGGGCTACACTACCTGCTGATGACCTGGGACAGGAGAGGACTGCAGTGAGCCACAGGACCTACAGATGACCATAGAGCCAGATGACCATCGACTCCCCATCAGTCCCCATCCCCATCATTTCCACGGCCAAGACTTGCACTGAAAATAGCTGCTGGATCCAGCCCAGCTTCTGCACTGAGAGTCTGGCAAATTGTCGTGGTTTTGACCAGATTGATCAATCAGAATGACAGATGGCCCCTCCCTCCTCTCTCCAAGGAGAGGAAGATATAAAAGAGATTTATGAATTTAGAAAAAACTACTTTAATGAAAATATTAATAAATAATGACATAAATAATAAGAAGAAAAGAAAAAAGCGAAAAAAGTATACAGTATATCAAAACCATATCAAGCTCCCAGGATGATGATTACATCACCAGCAGCCAAAGGGAAAGTCCTAGACTGGACTCAGTGATGTACAGAAGCTGGATTCCAGATCTGGAGTCACGAATGCTCGTATCGAGATCAAAGGCAAATGAACAGACAGGGTCCTCCTCGGCCGTCAGCCACTGAAGGAAGAGAGTTGACCCTTTGATCCCTCAGCTTTTACACTGAGCATGATGCAGATGGGATGGAATACCCCGTTGGTCAGTTTGGGGTCACCTGCCCTGTCCGCTCCTCCCTACAGTTGTGACCCCTCCACGCTTTTCCACTTCCGACTCTCCAATGGGGCAAATAAATTTACCTGACCTTGGTTGTTATAGCAATAAATGTGAGCAAAGGCCTCTCTGCATAATTCCTTGGTATAATCAGGTCTTATCACTGTGAGAGTGAACAGTTTCTGAATAATATGCTGTTAATTTCAGAGTTTTGTTAGTTAGAAGAGGCCCAGCTGAAAAGTAAAATTACTGAACAAAAAATTAGTTCTGTTTTACCTCAAACCAGGACACAAGTGCAAGAGAGAAGATAATTGCCCCTGCCCCCTTTTAATCCCTTTCCCCATAAACCTGTATTAGAAAATACCTTCTAGAGGGCTGGCCCTTTCCTTAAGGGGCTCAGGGAGCACACCACACACTGACTCGAAGCACAGCCTCCCTGGAGCCAGGTCTGGCTGGAGCATTCATGGACACCAGTGTAACCCCAGATCAAAACAGAGCTCTCCCCTAGAGCCAGGGCTGCAGCGCAGGGGAAAGGCGAGCCCACCAGCCTGGCCTATGCTCCCATGTGGCAGCCAGGGAGCAGCCAGATGCCACAAAAGCAACAGAATGGCCTGACTCCCACCACATCCCACTGCCACTGACAGATGAAAAGACTGAGCTCTGCTCCAACCACCTGGATCCAGCAGTCTGGGGCAGAGGCTGTTGTGTGCTGAGGGTGCCCACAAAAGCATGACAGGGTAGCCCCAGCATGGAGTCTTAGTTCTGGAAGAGGAGACCCAGGTGGGACAAACATGTGACATGGAGCCACAGCTTGACCCAGCCTCTCCTAGGCTGAGGAGGATAATGGATGTGAGGATGTATCGGCTGCCAGCTGGAGAGTGCCAACCCACTGTGTTCCAGGAGGGGATGAAGGAACTTGTGGGTGCACAGCAGAGTTCACACCAGCCCTCAAGTCTCCCCTGAGTCTGGAAGCTGGTTGAATTTATAACTTCAGGTCAGGTGTGAAATAATTGTATCATTGCTTCATTTGAGCCGACTCTTGTTTTGGCTTCCAAGAAATTTGCCCACATAAAGAAGTTGTTTCTCTGCTCTGCTTTCCGTTTCCTGAGCCTTGGATGCCCCATTGAACAGGATGGACATGTGTTCATCCTTTCTTCTTTTTATCTCTACAAAGTTGTAAGTTCCACCTTAGAGCAGTGGAATGTACAAAGGCTCCTATCCAGTACTGCAGCAATTCCTTACAGAATGCCACCATGGATGCCCCACACCACAGACAGCGTCCCATGGCAGTCCTTGAGCCACTCCATTTTTCACATGCAGGAGTAGCCTAGATGTCTGCTGAGCCCAGCTCCAACGCTGTTTACGCTGTTAGAAGCTCAGTTTTCTCTGGCTCTGTTCCAGGCAGGGAAACAGCTCCTTCACCAGAGAAGGGAGCACCATGCCCCCCCATCCACTGATGCCTCTCTTGCAGGGACATGAGCAGGACACGACTGGCAGCACATATGGTAAACACACTTGCATATCTGCAGGGAGCTAGTGCTGCCAGACAGGGAGGGCAAAGGGCAAGGCTGGACAAGGGGGCAGCTGGGAGATGTGTCAGCTCTTGGACACAGACAAGGCCCAGGTCTGCAGTCACCTGCACAGTCCAGATGCTACTGCCACAGCATCTCCCCGTAGGAGGCTCAATGCCCGTGCTGGCCTGGACATGCAAAAGGAGAAGACCATGACCTCAAGTTCAGGGCACATAAAGTCCCACTTCTACCTTCCTTCAGCCCAAGGAAGTCCAGCTCCAGCACCGAACACCTTGGTTCCACCATGAGACCTCTTTCTTATGCTGGTGCAGGGGATGTGGTGCAGGGGAGCTCCTTCACCAGCCCACTCCTGCACAGCTGCCGACCCAGTCCAGGACCTGCTGGCCATCCTCACCACTCATGACCACAGCTGCTGGCATCTCTGCCAGAGCCCACACTCCTCCACAACTGGCTCAGCGGTGCCCCGGAGTGTACGCAGAGTGAGCCCTTGGCATCTCAGCCCCGTGCCAGCCTTGCCCACAGCCTTGAGCCACGTCAGCAGCACCAGGCGCAGGTCTGCACAGTGCTGCCTGTCAGGGCAGCCAGACCAGGGTCAGATCCACACCCTGGCCAGCCAGACCCTAGCCTCATCCCGCCAGAAGGGCAGCAGCCACCTGGTAAGGCAGTGGGGTGCTCTGCACGGCGGGGCCAGACATCCTCCCCCACTGGCTGCTTGGTGGACAAAAGCCAGAGCATCAGACGTCCCTCCTTATCCTCCATTATCTTCCAGACAAAACCAAACTGGGTCCTGAGTCCCTGACATGCTCACACACTTGGCAAGCCAAGGCTGCACCTCACTGCCAGCCTGAGGCTCTCCCCATAGGGGCCTCTTCAGGCTGGCATGGGGTGGTCCCAGGTACACTGGGGGTACAGGGCACAGCCCTAGCATGGGGTGGCCCTGGGTGTGCTAGGGGTACAGGGTGGTGGAGTCCACAGCAGGAGGGGTCTGCAGCTCCCAGTGGGGTGGCTGAAGGCTCGTTCCCCTGGGCCAGGGCATCCCCCAGCAAAGCCTTTCCCTGTTGTCAGCATGCCAGCCCTCATCCCGCTTGGTGAACACAGCCTCCAGGGTGGAAATGTCCTTCCACAGGACAGGGGCCACGTGAGTCTAAAGGTGGCCTCACCAGGTGACACAGGAGGTGGGAGACCTTTGCAACACCTCAGGCAATGTCATGGGTGGCACACAGCAGCCATATCACAGCTGCAGAGTGGACTCTGCACTGTCTGTAGTGTTGGCTTCTGTCTGAGCTGTTGGGGAAATGATGATAAGGTGAGATAAGGCTCCACTGCCAAACCGTGTCTGCCAGCCCCTGTCGGCCCTGCAGCACTCCCAAGCGCATGGGGCTCTGCAAACAGACATACACACACTTGATCCCTCAGCATGCAGAACCCCAGCAGGGCACAGCATCATCCCAGGCAAGTAAATAAACCCCAGGCTGGATCTGGAAGCACAAGGTGCACCAGAGAAATAATAGTGGCCCGCTCAGCTTCCTTCCTTGCCTTTCCAGCCCCTTTTGGCAGAAAGAATTGAAGATGACCCCCCAGGGGGCCAATTCTCCAAGGCCAGGCCAGCATCCCTCTGGGATGCAGCAGTGATGCTGCAGAATGGGGGCATTCTCATCCCCACCAGCCACCCTCAGCAAGGTTGCCCCAGGGCACGGGGGCTCTAATGGGCCAGGGTAGTGGGGAGGAAGGGGTTTAGGGGAGGGGAGCATTGCCCCCACAACCCAGCCACACTCCCAGGGTATTTCCTGGGGAGAGACATCCTATTTCCCAGTTGTGAAACATACGGATGCAGGCTGGACCACCAGCTGGAAAGCAGCTCTGTGGGCTGGACCTTGGGAGCCCACTGAGCTGAGCAGGAGCTGGGGATGTGTCCTTACAGCAGAAGCCACCAGTGGCCCCAGCTGCTGTGGGCAGAGCACTGCTAGAGCAGGGGAGGGGAGTACCAGACGGGGTGTGTGAAAGACACATTTCTGTGTCCTCTCCAGCCTGGGTTCACCCAGGCAAAGCGTGGACTTGCTGGGGTGACTCTAGCAAAGGCCCGTGATGGTGGTGAAAGGACTGGAGCATCTGTCCTATGAAGAGAGGCTGTGAGAGCTGGGTCCATTCAGCAGAGGAAGTCTGGGGTGATCCTGTTAATATATCCTGCAGGGAGGGTGCAAAAAGCACAGAGCCTGGCTCTTCCCAGTGGTGCTCAGTAACAGCGGTGCAAAGGGCACAAACCGGAGCACAGGAGGTTCCTTTTGAACAGCAGGAATCACTTTTGTACTGTGAAGTTGGAGCGCTAGCACAGAGTGCCCAGGGAGGCTGCAGAGTCTCCCTCCTTTGACACCCAACACGCGGCCAGACACGGTGCTTCAGCAGGGGCTAGAGAGGGTGACGGCGGTGTCGCCTGTACTGCCCACAGCGTCCGTGAGCACACACGGGCCTACACCCCCCTGCAGGGGAATGCACACGGTCGGGCTCGAAGAGATGGGCACCTGCGCGCACACACACACACCCCCCCCGGAAGGTACACGCGTGCATGAGGCGGGGGCTCTGCACCGGCAGGGGCTGGGGCTGCCCCACGGAGCTGCACCAGGCGAGGGGCCGGTCCCGGGATGCCCAGGGAGGGAGTGCAGGGGCAGAGGGTGCCCGGGACGACGGGGGATGCCCGGGACCGGACGTGCACGGCCAGGGCGCCGGGGGGGGGGTGGGGAGCGGAGGGCGCCTGACACGGGAGTACACGGGAGGGAAACGGGGTCCGGGCGGCTCAGGGTGGGGGTGCCCGCGCGGGGTGGTGGTGGCGGTTACCGGCTGCACCCCGCCGGCCTTCCCCGGGGCGGAGCGGGGCGGGGCGGGGCGGGGCGGCCCAATCAGCGCTGGATCCGCCGCCCGGCGCGGGCTTAAAGGCGGGCGCGAGGGAGGCGCGCGGCGCCGCGGGATGTGGGCGCGGGCCGTGCTGGCTTGTGTCGCGGTGTGTGCGTGCGCGCGCGCCTGGCCCGGAGGCGTCGTGTGCGCGCGGCGGGCGGCGGGCGCGGGCGGCGCGCGCTACGTGGCTTTCCTGACCGGCGGCGGCTCTGGCCCGGCCGCGCTGGTGGAGAGCGCTTGGGCCGGAAGCGGCCGCCTCCGCGCCTGCTGGGCCCGCCGCGACCCGCGCCTGGCCCGCGCCTTCCGCGCCGCCTGCGCCAGCCGCCCGCCCGCCGCCCCCGGCGCCGCGCTGCGGCGGGACCTGGCCGCGCTCTGGCGGCGCCGCGCCGCCTGCGCCGACCCCACGCCGCCCGCAGGACGCCGCCGGCGGGGCTGGACGCTGCCGGGCACGCTGTGGTGCGGCGCCGGCGACTCGGCGGGGAACGCCAGCGAGCTGGGTATGGGGGAGGCGGGCGGGGCGGACCACGCTCCCGGCGGGGACAGCGCTCACCGCTTGCCGCCCGCAGGTCTCTTCCGCGGCCCCGACCGGTGCTGCCGGGAGCACGACCAGTGCTCGGCGCAGATCACGGCGCTGCAGTTCAGCTACGGTATCCGCAATTACCGCCTGCACACCGTCTCCCACTGCGACTGTGACGCCAGGTGCGCTGGGGGCCAGGCTGGGAGCGGGTGGGCACACCGGGGGCTGTCGGGCCTCTCACTGCCCCCGTCTGCCCCACAGGTTCCGGCAGTGCCTGCTGGCCCTCAACGACACCATCTCTAACATCATCGGTGTCACCTTCTTCAACCTGCTGGAGGTGCCCTGCTTCGTGCTGGAGGAGAGTGAGGAGTGCGTCCAGTGGCACTGGTGGGGAGGGTGAGTGCCCTGAGGATGCCCCCCATCTTGGTCCGCGCCTGTGGACCCCAGCACACCCTGCCTGGCTGCACCAGAGCACAGCTGGGGCTGGTGTGCAGGGCCTCATGGTCCATGGTGTCCTTAGGTGTGAGCGTTACGGTATAGTACCCCTGGCCAGGATGGTGCAGCAGAATCAGTACCACTATAGCCTGCCCACACAGGAGGGGGGCAGCCCTGCAGTGCAACCCCCGGGCAAAGGAAAGGAGTCTTCTAGAGCAGGGCGCAAACGGCTTCAACAAAGACTGGGGCAAAACCCCAGGCTCCGCCAGGCACAGAATGCTGCGACAGCCGAGCAGCTACAGGGCCCAGGTACCTTGTCCCCTGCATCCACCAGGGACAAGGCTGAGCCCACAACCAGGTACCCAGCAGCACAGTGGGGGCTGGAGCCTGGTCCCCCAACAGAAATGACCATGTTGGAACAGGACCTTGCTGGAGGAAAGCGAGTGCCTGGAGAAACACAGCACAGGGCTAGGGGCTCAGCACACCCTGCCTGTGCTCAGGATGGCACCATCAGATCCAGCCTGGCCCCAGAGCCCTGTGGAGCCACCCCTCTGCCCACTGTGAAGGGGCGCAGGCAGCACGGTGAGTCAGTGCTGCGGGCAGAGCATGCACTACTGCTGGGGTGTCCCAAGGCATCAGCCCAGTGGGGCGGTGTGCTTGCAGAGCCCCTCATCACCTCACTGTCCTCAGGCCCTCACAGGGTGTGCAGATACTACAAACACCTGGATAAGTGTGAGCACCAGATTGCCCCCAGTGAGGTGAAGTACCAGCTGCACAACACGGGCACCCAGATGCTATTCCACTGCAACTGCACACGCAGGTGCATGTCCAGGAGGAAAAGGCAGGGCTTTTCCCCTCCATTGCAGAGCACTGTGTGTGGACCATTTGGGGTCAGGTGAAGTGGGCCCCAGTGGGATGCCCACGCTGGGCAGCAGCTGCTGACTACTGCCCTCCTGTGCCCAAAGGCTGGCACGGTCCCTGCACAGGGCAAGGAACCTCAGTGATATGGAGGTGGCTGTCCTGGCTGACCACATCACCATGGATTGCTTTGTTCTGGAGCCGCCCACTGACTGCAGCCCAGGCAACAGGCCACAGCACAAGTAAGTGCCAAGGGTCAAGGGAACACGGCCTACATCAGGCTTCCTACCCTGCGTGGGCAGGAAGGATTCCCTGCTGGGGCTGGGTGCTGTCCTGCAGGCTTGGCATGAAGCTGGCAGTGCAAGCATTATCACCTGTGCTGCTGTGTCCCAGGCAGTGGTGGGGTGGGAGGCAATGGATGTCAATCTGCAGCATTACACTGATGCTCATAGCTGTGCTTCTCTGGCAGCTGTAATGCAGCGACTCGCGCTCTGCTAGTACCTGCACGGCATCTCAGAAAGACCGTGAGGCACTGGGGTCTTCCACATGCAACCTCTGAGGCCAAGCTTCCAGACTGGAAGACACAGGACAGTGATAATACCCTTTATGAGCAATGCCTGCGGCTGGTCTTGGAGCAGAAGCCAGCAGCTCAGCACCATGTGGTGCCCCGATGATGCCTGAGAAGCACTGCTTTGCATGGGGAGGAAGATATGCTGTACAGCAGCCACAAAGTGGAGCTGCTTGATTTCTAGTCCTTGAGACAAAGGATGGCACTGAGCATGGCTGCTAACGTGACTGCATAGAGCTGGGGCTCACAGCAGAGCAGGGGCAGGCACAGGGACTGAGAAGCCTCCCAAGGCACTGCAGCTGCAGGGGATGGCTATGGCTGCCACCCATGTGCACCAAAGCAAGGGGAAAGGAACAGGAGGGCTCAAGAAAGGAGAAACCCAGGATCTTCCTTACCTGTTGTGCCAGGAAGGGATGGCAAGACACCCCCCATCCCCCCAGATTTGTGCCTTTTCAGCTGGGAGTCAGCAGGGAGGAAAGCCCTGTGGTGTGACCCTGGCCCCCTTCCCCAGGCAGGGTGGGAGGGGGGTGCAGGGAGGGCAGGGGTCTGCACTGGCTCCCAGCCCTAGAGCAAGGTAGGGAGCAGCAGCTGCAGGGAGGCCCAGAGCTCTGTGTGCAGCAGAATATGAATAAAGGGCGTTCTGAGCATGGTGTATGGTGCCAGGACTGAGCCTGCTGCCCCTGTTCACCCTGTGGCCCCCACACCAGGGGCTGATCCTGCCCCCCTGCAGTAAGCACAGTGTGGCTGGGGTAGGCCAGGATGGTTTATTTTGTCACTTGCACTACATCCAAGGCTGAGGCAGCAGGGAAGGAGCAAGCTTTGATCTCAGGGGTACCCTGGGGTGGCTCTTCACTTTATGCCCATCATCATTGCCACCAGAACCTTGCCTTGGCCTCCTGCCCCACCTTGGGTGCGAGGCCAGCATTTCTCCCATGGGACTGAAGGGTTTTGCACTTTGAATTTCACAATGGGCTCCCCAACACCACACTAGACCAGCCTTTCCCCCCGCCCCCTCCCACCATGCCACTTCCCAGCCCAGCCAGGGCAGCATCTCAGGCTGGGGGGAGCAGTGGGAGCCCCCTACCTGCCAGGCACACAACAGGGGTGAGGAGTCACTGCAATAAATAAGGGTGGGATATCTCAGCAGGAAAGTGACAGAGGAAAGCGCACAGCAAGGGTCTACAGGGAAGAAGAAAGGGGGCCACTGCATCAGTCACCCATGGCATAGCTATGGCTGTCCAGCTCCTGGGGGCTGCTCTCCTCCTTTGGGGAGGTACTGCAGCCTGGGGGGCTAGTGGGGCTCATCCTCCGGCAGGGGTAGCCCTGGTCTGCGGTCTCCCTCCGCTGGCCCAGAGCCTGGTCAATCATCTCCAGGCGGAGCGCAGGCAGCAGGCCCAGGTTCCTGGGGTCAGCCCTGGCCAGAGGGTTGTCAGCAGAGACACGCCAGGGGCCACCCCACTCCCGAACAGTCTGGTAGAAGGAGCTGCCCTCCTGGCTCTCAGGTGCCTGCCCTGCCTCCTTGGCTTTGGCTGCACGGCACCCCAGCTCCTCCTGGGGCAGGTGGATGGTGGGAATGTCCCTGGGGAGGCCTCGGCGGCTCTGGGGTGAAGGGCTGCGGCTCATACCCCTATCCCTGCTTGACGGCCGCAGGATGAGGCCCTGGAACTTGGCCAGGCTGGGGCTTCGGCTTCGGTGCCGTTTCATCTTGCCCGGGCTGGGGCTACGGGATTTGGGGGCCAGCAGGACAAGTGTGCTGTCATCCTCTTCTGAGCTGCTGCCTGAGCTGTCCGTGGGACTGCTGCCCTCCTCCGACCTGGGCAGGGAGATCTGCACCACAGCATCAGCACTGCTGGCTGATCCACACAGAGGCCTGTGGGACACCCCTACACCCTGCCTCCCTCAGACCCTCACCCTTGGCTATGCTGACCTGGAAGGGCTCGGTCACGCCAGCGATGCTGCTGGAGGTGTTGCTGTAGTATCCAAGGATGTACTCGCCCTTCTCCTTGGGCAGTGCCTCCTCTGAGAACATCACCTGCAGTGCAGAGACAGCTGATGGGCACCAGGGCTGAGCACAGGGGTGCCCCCAGCCCCAGCTGAGAGCAGAAATCCCTGATGCCGGCACAGTGGGCCTACCCAAGGCTCAGCACAAAGCAATAAGGAACTGCCCTCCTGCCCCACCATGGGGCACATGCCCAGTCAGACAGCAGGGCTGGCTCCAGCTCACCTGTGCACACATTTGCTTCTCCAGACAGCGCTCTCCATCATCGGTCCTGGCCCAGACATAGGACACATAGTCTTTAGGATGCCGAAAACCCACCTGTGTACATGGGAGAGAGAACACAGGAAAATTGGGAAACATCAGCCCTGCTCATTGCTATCAGCCACACCTGGCCTCTGCTCTCCTCTTGCTCAGCCCCCTCTTCTTGCACAAGGGCACCAAAAGCTGCCTTGCACCCACCCCGTGGGTGCCCTAAGCCCCCAGCCAGGCTTTGAACCCTGTGGGGCCTACAAAGCAAGAGGAAACTGCTGGATCTGAGCCCTCCTGAAGCAGGGCCAAACCCTAATGTTCCCAGGGGACAGGAGAACACAGAGCACAGGTCCATACCATGCACCTGTGTCCACCGGCAGGGGATAGCTCAGAAGGAACCCCACAGTGCTGTATAGTACTTCCCACCCCCTCCAGCCCCCAAGCCCCTACCCGGTAGAGTCCTATCCAGTCCCAGGAGCTCCGGTGGAAGCCAGCAGCCATCTTGTACCTGACAACTGCTTGCTCAGGCCTGCTCCATTCGTCAGCCACATAAATCTCAACTGGAGGCTTGTCTGCCTTGGAAGCAAACTGCAGAGACGTGTACACAGTGAATAAGGGCATGCCAAAGAGAACTGCCCCAGCTGCCCAGGGCACCCATCTAGGACTGGGCCCTCACGCATACACCAATAGCAGCCCCCAGCCACAGTGGCAAAACAGCCAAGCTTAGCAAAAAAAAAAAAATCCCACACACCCCATCACACACTAGCAGGGCTTCTCAACCCTGTAGGCTCCTGCCTGTGTGCCCCGTGGCAATGGGCAGTGCTCACCTGCACCGCAAAGATGGCAGCTACCGGCTTGTGGTCACTGACGGTGTACTCCATGTGGCTGCAGTAGCAGAGCTGGCTCACTGACAGAACACCCCGGCTGGGCCGGCGCCCACCCGCACCAAGACCGACACTGGGAGATTTGATCTTCCAGAGGATGCGGTCAGTCCAGGCAGGTTTTCGCTTCTTGGCACTGCAGGGCACAGAGGGGCATCTCTTGCCTGGCAGGGGGCAGTGGGCTCCACCCCAGACTGCCTCCCCCTAGTACTACAGCACCCACAGGCAGGGAATGTGGTTCATCTCAGCACACAGTTCAATGTGGCTGCAGGGCCAGACCTGTGCTGGCACCAGAACAACAGTGGTGTTCCAGACTGCCATCTCCAGAACGGCCTGTGCTTGCCCCAGCATGGCTTCCCCATTCATCCACACTGGTGCCAGCCACTGCCCTGGCTCTGAGCCCCACCACTCTTGCATCCTTTAGCCATGCCACCAGCTCCCAGGCCCAGCACACACTTGAGCTCTGCTCTCCTACCTGCTGTCATATTTGTTGGTGCCCACATCAAACTTGAAGGTAGGTGGGAAGTTCAGGGGTCCCTCCTGAAAGCCACTGAGAACAGACCAGGTGCTCTTGGCAATATTCAGCTGTGGGAAAGAGAGCAGGTTGGGGAGCACACCAGACCCCATGGCCAGACCCCTCTGCAAGCCCCCCAGCCCTCTTCACCCCCAACACACAGTCAACCCTCCCCCATTGCTGCCAGCTCCACAGAGTTCTTGGGGTTTGCCCATGCCTTGCAAGCAGCAAGCCCACAGACACAATGACCCAGCTTCTCCTAGCACACTGATAAAGGCAGCATGTGCTTAGCTCCCATACAGACTACCCTGGGACTGTGCTGCCCCTTCCCCACAGAGTCAGGAGAGCCAGGGCCCTTTGCACCCCATGGGCAGCAAGGGAACATACTCTATCCCACAGCTGCATGTGCAGTTTTGGCAAGAGCCGAATGCCACTCAGAGCCCCACTAAGGCTCAAGCAGCATGCACACCCCTCTCACCTGGTCCTTTTCCCAGAGCTGGCTCAGGATGTTGCTGTCGATAGCGTACTTCACAAAGCGGATATCAAGGCTCTCGATGCGGAAGTTGAGATCCCCAAACCAGAACACAAGGCTGTGGGTGGGAGGGAGGGCGACGGGATGGAAGGGCCGAGGCTACTGGAGCCAGGCAGCACAGCCAGGGGAAAAACATCCTCAGCCTGTGGCACAGGCACTCTCAAGAGCACCAGTGAAGGTCAGCATTCAGCCAACAGCCTGGCCAGCTTCCAGCCCTGCCAGGATTCCTCAAATAGGACCATGCACCATTAACCTAATGGGCCTGACTTCCCCAGTCAGAAATTGTGGGTGGAAACTTCCACCATAAGACACCTACCAGAGTCAGACTGCACAGCCAAGAGAATGGGACAGAGCTGGGCCCCCCCACTTCAGCATTCCCAAAACCCAACAGCGCCAGTATGGCAGGAGCTGCAGGAGGCCTAGATGTGCTCCAGGGGAGATCAAGGACCCTGTTAAGACCCTCTTAACACCTACCCCATCATGCTGTGTCCCCACCAGGCCACAGGACAATTTCACAACTCTGCAGACAAGACCCCATCTCCAAGCTGTGCTGGGATGCAGGGGACAGACCCCAGACCCTACCTGGAGGCAGTCAAGGATGGGGGCTGGCACTAGAGCCCTGGCCCAGATTGGGGAACAAAGTGGTGGGGTACGCACTCATGGTCCAGGATGCCGCTGGCCGCATGCCCCTCAAACTGCTGCATGTGCAGTATGGTGGCAAAGTCCTCCTTGCGCTGCTCTGCCTTCTCCAGGTGTGCTGGTAGGTGGCAGTTTAGGAAGCAGACCATGTGGCCGAAGATGGAGAGACGAATGCTCACCCCACCCTTGTTGCCCTGCACCGAGAGAATCCCATGACTCCCCAGGAAACCAACCCATCACCACCTCCCCTGGGGCCACACTCACCCAGTAGCCTCCCAACCCTGTCCTTGTGCAGTCTGTCTGGATGTCCTGCAGGAAGGGGAGGTGGTAGTACTTGGCAAATACCAGTAGGATCACACCTTGCATCCGCACTGTGCTGACCTGGAATGAGAGCAGAGGCTGAAGCAGGATGGTAGCCACAGCAGAGCCTATAGGGACAGGGTCAGCTTCCCCCACCTCCAGGCCATAGGGGCAGCATCTCCATCCTTTGCATGTCCCTCATCTTGCAGATGACTAACAGCATATTTAGTTCACAGATCTATGCACACCCTCCTGAATACTGACAGCTGAGAGAAGCCCAGCAACATTAAGGCTCACGTACACTCTGGGGCAAGTGCCCTGGCACCATCAGGCTGCTGCCAGAAGCATAGGCTTGTTCCCACATCCACCCCCTCATGTTGGTGCAATGCACAGGGCAACAAGAAGTGTCCCCAAAGCACCACAGGGGAAGCCTAAAGCACAGGAAAGGGAGTGAGATGCACTGCTAGCCCTTGAGTCAGGCCCCACATGCTGTTTGGATGGCTGCAGGCTGTCCCTCCAGCCAGTTGTCCCTCCAGCCGGCTCTCCCACCACACCTCTTCCCTCTGTCCCTGCCATCCAACTCTCCCTCCCCATAGTCCACCTGCCTGGTGGGAACACCAGCTGCCCAGTCCCTTTGGGACCTCCTTACCAGGATGAAGTGGAAAGGACTCAGTGCATCCATGAAGAGCTCACTCCATTGATCTGTGAAGAGGGCATCCTTCAGGCGCTTGTTTATCTTAGAGTTCACCTCTTGCAGCCTGTGAGGAAAGGAACACGAGAGAGGTATCTGGATCCCAGCTAGCAGGAGCTCCTTGGGAGAGGGGCCAAAGCACAATGCTGGGGAGCTGGGCCAGGGCAGGAACAGCAGTACAAGGGAGGGCCTGGGTTTAGAGCACAAACCAGCCATACTGTTTCTCCAGTGATACCAGGCCATGAGCTAGCAGAAGGCACAAGTGGCCCAGAACCCATGAGGCCTTGGCCCTTTTTAAAGCAGGAGCAGTTCAGCTGCACAGGGCTGAGAGCACCCTAGAGCCTACCTCTAGGTGCAAAAGGGGCTTACAGGGCATTTCAGCTGCGCTGGTCTCTACAGAGAGGCCAGGTCTCACCAGTACTTTAGCCCAGGATGTCCAGATGCATCCTAGCCACCAGCCTCACAGCGGCAACAAACAGAAGGTTAATAGTGCTCCTCCTGGCTCAGAAATTAGTAAAGAGAGGGAAGAACAATATCCACAGAGAACACCAAAATCAGGAAATGTCTTGCCCAAAAACATCAAGTGCTCAGGGCACTAGACTGTTAGAGGGAGGTTGCAGCCAGGCAGAGACACCTTGAAGGTGGGGAACAGCAGGACACTATGCTCCAGCCAGGACACAGTCCCAGAAAGCCCCTTACTGTCAGCCACACCCCTTGCACCATCCATCCAGACTTCAGTCTACCTCCACAGCCCCAGACAGTCTCATCCTGCTGGTCTGTAAGGATGAGCGCATGTCTGGAGGATGAGTGGATGTTTCCAAGAGAACACTGTAGCTTGGGCAGGCTCAGCCTTACACTGCTCTCTCCCCAGGGAGAGGAACACTGGGAGAGTCCCTGGGAGCATCCTGGAGGCAGATCTAGCTCCTCCACCCTATGCCCATGGGCAGAGGCTGTTCTCACTCCCTGTACAAAGGCAGCATGTCCCTGGTCCTACCAGAAATCCACACATAACACAGCAAACCTCGAGGGACCAGTTTGACCTTAGACTCTGGCAGAGCTTGCCTTGCCAGCCATACCAATAAAGCCTTACCACACCGACACAGCGCTGCCTTGCCAGCAGTAAAGTATTGCCAGGGGCACAAAGCCAACTCAGCTGGGAGAGAACAGCAGATTTGTGCCTGTGAGGCATGCATACTATGGGGAAAAGCTGACATGAGGAAAATGCTCCTGGAGGACTCCATCAGGCAAGTTAAAAGCCTCTACAGACCTGACATGATGTCACTCATGGCAAGAGCAAGCCAAGGCCCAGCTCTGCATAGCACAGCCAGCTACAGGCTCTTAGAGGGTTCAAGGCTACTCAGGATTCAAGTGTTTCAGCCCCTCTTAGGACTCCCATTTTACTAGGAGCTGATTCTCCATCACCTTTTACTAGGAGCTGATTCTCCATCACCTTTTCTGGTATTTTACTGCTTGTGATGCACACCCCTCCCTGCTCACCATGGCCCAGGGGACACTGAGGCTGCAGCTCTTCCGTTCCCCACCCTCCAAGGCTATGAAGATCCCAAAAAATGGACATGGCAGGGGCCTTGCACCTCACCCTCTTACCCAATGGCGATCATGTCCACATCATTTGTCTCGCCTGTGTTGAGGTGCAGCAGGGATGTCACATCATTCGGGGGCATGGCTGTGCCCACATTCCAGGTGACCACTGTGATGCTTGGAAGGACAGAGGAAGAACAGGCTAACATTGGGGCTCAGAGGTCTTCCCCACCCACCCCCAAGGAAGCTTTCTGTCTGCAACAGAAGTGGACACAGCTGAAGCTCAGCTAGGGTACACCACATCCTTTCCCGTATGAGGGAAACGTGTCCTTGTGTCTAAATACCCCCAGGGTCTGCACCGTAGCTCATGGCAAGCCCTACTGTAACCCAAGTCCTAGTGAAATTCTAGAAATCAGCACAAAGAGTCCTCATTTTTATCACCACCAACTGACATAGGCAGACTGGCACGGCAGGCAGCCTGCAAGACAGGGTGTCCCCAGAAAACTGCTTCCTCTCCCTTCCCCAGGAATCATGCACCCCTTGGGCTGCTGAGGAAAAAAATCCAGATCTCAGCCCCCCCAGACTCTGCCCCAGAGCACAGCCAGCCCCAAAGGCCAGGGCATGCAATGTCACAGCAGCACTGCAAGCCCCAGCAGTGTCCTTCACCAGTGCAAAGCCACCACTAGTCACAACACTGATGGCACATTAATGCCATTACACAGCACACGCCAGCAGCCCGCAGGCTCTTTCGGCAGTGGTAGGACAAGTCTCAGTCACAGGGAACACACTTCAGCGGCAAGGGTGCCACATCATTTCCAGAGCTCAGAGGCAGGAGGGACAGATGGCACCTGCTCCAGAGCCTGTGCCTCTGCCCCACCAACCCCGCTTAGCATCTGCTCCCCTGAGCACTACCTGTGCGGCGCCCTGCTCACCCATAGCCCCTCACCCCAAATCTCCTCCAGCTGAACACCACAGGAAGGGGCAACTCTAGCTCACAGCAAGGGCAGTTTTGACCCACCATCACTCCCCCCACAGCAACACCACTCACCAGAAGGAGCCATCCTCTGGGACCTTTCCCGAGCAGCCGAGTAGTGTGTCACAAGAGTCACTGGGGCTTGGAAGGCCGAGGGACCTACTGAAGATGGAGAGCTCCTCCGGCTCCGGTTTGGAGAGGGCCGTAGGCTTGGATAGGCCCATCCGCCCACCGGCAATGAACTCACTGGAGACAGCTTTGGGCAGGCCGGTGGCCCTGGGCGAGGAGCCGGCCCAGGCTGAGATGTGGTCGCTAGACTCTGCCTTGGGGAGCATCTCCCTCCGCTCGGGGGGCAGCGGCTTCCCGGGTGCGGCATGCTCCAAGGGACCGAGCTCAGGGAAGGCAGGCCGGCCCGGCACTGCCGGGGACAACACGGCAGGTCGGGCTGGTGGGACCCCCGGGCTGGGAGGCAGCAGGGCCGGCAGTGGGAAGGCGTGGGGCCCGCCGGCCCCCTCCGATTGGGCCCGGCCGACCTCCAGCGGCAGGGGCTGGGCAGCCCGGCCCTCAGACCCACCACGCTGCGCATCCCCGGGCTGCGGGCAGACGTAGGGAAAGGGGTCGCAGGCAGGGTCCGACCGGGAGCTCCTGCGGGCGCCCGGGACACCGCCGCCGAGGAAAGGCGCCGCTGGGGCTCCACCGTCGGGCTGGGGCCGGGCCAAGCCCCCGGGGCCGAAGGGCACCGGCCGTGAGGGGCAGGTGGCGGGCGCGGGGCCCCGCGGGGGGGCGGGCCGCAGCCCCGACGCGGCGGCCGAGCCCTGCTCAGCGCTGCCGCGCCGGGCCAGCTCCATGGGCGGGAGACCCGAGCGACCGCCCGGCCCGGCCCCACCCACCCCACCCCTCCCCTCCCCTCGCCTCGCCTCCCCTCGCCTCGCCTCGCGGCCCAGCCCGGCCCGGCCCCGCCCCGCCGCGCGCACCGTGATGTCAGCGCCGCCCGCCACCTGCCCGGCGCCTTAAAGGCGCAGGAGCGGCAGGAGACGACCCGCAGCCGCCCGGCCCCTCCCGCTGCTGCCCCGCCTCCTTCTCCATCCGCCCGCGCCGGACACCCCTTACCGGCGCGAGGACCTGAGTGCGCGCCCGCCACGCGTGCGGAGCCTGCCCTACGCGTGCGCATCTACCCTTGTGCGTGCGTGTGCACATGCAGGTCAGTACTGGGTCCAGTCCTCTTCAATAGTTTCATCTGTGACCTGGATGAAGGGATGGGATATACCCTCAGAAAGTTTGCTGATGATACCAAACTGGGAGGGGTGGCTGGCACCCCAGAAGGCTGTGTCACCATCCAGCGAGGCCTGGACAGCCTGGAGAGGTGGGCAGAGAGAAACCTGATGAACTTCAACCAGGGCAAGTGTAGGGTGCTGCACCTGGGGAGGAATAACCCCCTGCACCAGGACAGGCTGGGGCTGACCTGCTGGAGAGCAGCTCTGAGGAGAAAGACCTGGGAGTCCTGGTGGACAACAGGATGACCATGAGCCAGCAGTGTGTCCTTGTGGCCAAGAAGGCCAATGGCATCCTGGGGGACATCAGGAAGAGTGTGACCAGCAAGTTGAGGGACGCCATCCTCCCCCTCTGCTCTGCCCTGTTGAAGCTCCATCTGGAGCACTGGGTCCAGTTCTGGGCTCCCCAGTTTAAGAATGACAGGGAACTGCTGGAGAGGGTACAGCTACAAAGATGATGAGGGGCCTAGAGCATCTCTCTTAGGAGGAGAGGCTGACAGACTTGTGTCTTTTTAGTCTGGAGAAGAGAAGGCTGAGGGGGGATCTGATCAACGCTTATAAATACTTAAAGAGTGGGTGTCAGGAGGACAGGGCCAGTCTTTTTCAGTGGTGCCCCAGGGACAGGACAAGAGGAAATGGGCACAAACTTAAGTATAAGAAGTTCCACCTAAACATGAGGAAGAACTTCTTCACTTTGAGGGTGGCAGAGCCCTGGACAGGCTGCCCAGAGAGGTGGTGGAGTCTCCTTCTATGGAGACATTCAAAACCCACCTGAACACATTCCTGTGCAACTTGCTCTGCTTTGTCAGGGGGGTTGGGTTAGATGATCTCCAGAGGTCCTTCCAACCCCATAACATTCTGTGATTCTGTGTGTGCATAACAATGAGTCACAGAATGGTTTGGGTTTGAAGGGACCTTAAAGACCATCCAGTGCACCCCCTGCCCTGGGCAGGCACATCTCCCACCATACCAGGTTGCTCTCAGCCCCCTCCAACCTGGCCTTGAACCCCTCCAGGGATGGGGCAGCCTCAGCTTCTCTGCACAACCTGGGCCAGGCTCTCACCACCCTCACAGCAAAGAAGTTCTTCCCCACATCTCAGCTCCATCTCCCCTCTTTCA
>JAOTQQ010000042.1:47826-121884 GCA_026546715.1 Gallinago undulata
TTTACTGAAAGGGTTGTCAGACATTGGAATGGGCTGCCCAGGGAGGTGGTTGAGGCACCATCCCTGGAGGTATTCAAAAAACGAGTTGACATGGTGCTTGGGGATATGGATTAATGTTGGGTGGTGTTTTGTGTGGTGTGGGTGGTTTGTTGGGGTTTTGGGGTTTTTTTGTTGGTTTTTTTCTTTTTTTTTTTTCATTGGTTGGACTAGATGATCTTCCAACGTAGGTGATTCTGTGATTCTGTGAAGTTCTGCTTAGCCAACCCAACCACCTTCTGTGATGAAGTGACTGGCCTGGCAGAAGCAGGTAGAGTAGTGGACACTGTCTACCTGGGCTTCAGGAAGGCCTTTCACACAGTCTGCCATCAGATTCTGCTTAGAGAAGCTCTTGATGTATGGGCTGGATGGGCAGATGATGAGGTAGATTGAAAACTGACTGAATGGCTGGATTCAGAGGGTGGTTGTCAGTGACACAAGGTCTAGTTGGAGGACAGTAACTGGTGGTATGTCCCTGAGGCCAATACTGGGTCACATCCTGTTTAACATCTTCATTACTGACCTGGATGATAGCACAGAGTGCACCCTCAGCAAGTTTGCAGATGCCACCAAACTGAGAGGGGATGCTGATAAAGCAGGGGGTCATGCAGTGACAAGCTGGAGAAATGGGCTGGCTGGAACCTTATGAAGGTCAGCTAGTGAAAGTGCAAAGTCCTGCCCTTGGGAAGGAACAACTGCAGGCACTGGGACATGTTGGGGGCCATCTGGCTAGAAAGGAGCTCTGCAGAAAAGGCCCTAGTTTTCCTGATGGACACCAAGTTGGCCAGTTGGTTCAGTGTGTCCTGGGGACAGAGCAGATGAATGGTGTCCTGCGCTGCATCAGGAGTGTTGTTAGTAGATCCAGTTCAGGATTTTCCCAGTGCAATTGTGTGATGAAATGGGAAAAAGGACTGAGAAGTTCAAATTAACAATTTATTCACAGGTCCAATATGCCACTATTGCAGGTTCTGTGTGTACAATGGCAATTACACTATTGCAATTTAAAAGCAATTCAGGGAATACACTATTGCAACCTACGAGTGATCCTGAAAAGTAATACCACAAACCACAAGCATGCTAGATATTAATACCTTAAAAGAGTGCACCAATCACAATCTTAATAGCATGCCATATACCACACATATGTTTCTTAATCGCTTACCCTCTCTCTTGGGTAAGGTCACTCAATCCCTGGGAAGTTACCCTGTACAGTGTCCTGTACGATTCTCCTACAGGCCAGCTGTATCACTGGAAGATTCTTCATTTTCTTCCCCAAACCTTGTGGTTCATATTTCCTGATTCAGTGCGGGTGCAGAACTATGCCTGAGCGGATTACACTATCTGGGATATTTACCTCTGGTGCTGTGGTGGCTAAGTCTTTGTTGCCAATTTCATGATGTCTGGCACTCAAAGTCATGGGAATTATGGTGGGACGGGACTCGGGGCATTTTCTTTGTTAAGGTAATCACGGAATCACAGAATTGTCAGAGTTGAAAGGGACCTCTAGAGATCATCTAGTCCAACTCCCCTGCTAAAGCAGGACTGCCCAGAGCACATTACTCAAGACTACATCCAGGTGGGTCTTGAAAATTTCCAGAGAAGGGGATTCCATGAGCTCCCTGGGCAGCCTGTTCCAGGGCTCTGGCACCTTCACCAGAAAGACATTTTTCCTTGTATTTGAATGCAACTTCCCATGTTCTAGCTTGTGCCTGTTGCCTCTCATCCTATCGCTGGAAACCACTGAAAAGAGTCCGTCTCCATCATCCTTCAACCCACCCTTTGCATACTTGTAAACGTAGGTAAGGTCTCCTCTCAGCCTCCTCTTCTCCAGGCTAAAGAGCCCCAGCTCTTTGAGCCTTTCCTCATCAGGGAGATGTTCCAATCCCTTAATCATCTCTGTTGCCCTACACTGGACTCTCTCCAGCAGTTTCCTGGCCCTCTTGAACTGGGGAGCCCAGAATGGGACGCAGTATTCCAGTTGTGGCCTCACCAGTGTAGAGTAGAGGGGGAGGATGACCTTCCTCGACCTACTGGCCACACTCTTCCCTAAGCAGCCCAGGATCTCATTGGCAACAAGGGCACATTGCTGGCTCATGGAAAGTTTGCTGTCCACCAGGACTCCCAGATCCTTCTCCTCAGTAGTGCTTTCCAAAAGATCCACCCCTAACCTATATTGGTGCCTGGGATTCTTTCTTCCCAGGTGCAGGACCCTACATTTGCCCTTGTTGAACATCATTAGGTTCTTCTCTGCCCAGCTCTCCAGCCTGTCCAGGTCACGCTGGATGGTGGCCCAGCCCTCTGGAGCGTTGGCCAGCCCTCCCAGTTTGGTATCATCAGCGAACTCGCTGAGGATACACTCTGTCCCCTCGTCCAGGTCACTGATGAAGATGTTGAACAGGACTGGGCCGAGTATTGACCCCTGGGGGACACCACTGGTCACAGGCCTCCAACTTGACCCTGCTCCATTAATGACAACCCTCTGAGTTCTGTCACACAGCCAGGACTCGATCCACCTCACTGCCCCTTCATCAACCCACATTTCCTTCATTTTCTAATAGGATGTTATGGGAGACAGCGCCACTGCGGTGTGTCTGTGCGTGCGCGGGCTGCCCCGCCCAGGCCGGGCACGCGCACACCCACGGCCGTGTGCGTGCGCGCGCGCGGAGGCCCGTGACGTGGCGGGCGGGGATGCTGCGGGCGCTGTCGCTGCTGGTGGCAGCGGCTCTGGCGGCAGGGGACGGCCCGGGACCCCCCCGGCTCCGTGGAGCCGAGCTGTGGGACCTGGCGCGGGGCAAGGTGGAGGTGAGCACGAGAGGGAGGGGGCGGGGGGGTCGGCGCGGGCGGCGCCGTGGGTAACGGGGTCTTTCCTCCTGCAGAGCTGCGGCGGGTGACAGCTGAACCGGCTGAGGGAGGTAGGTGCTGCAGAGCCGGGGGGGGTGGGGAGGGCTGTGGGGGGTTTGCCTCGGCGCTGAACCGGGGCTGGCCGCCCGCTCTACCCACAGGTGAAGGCCTTCGTCACCCAGGACATTCCCCTCTAGTACCCGCCAGTGGCTGCGACAGCCCTGAGCTGCCAGCAGCGCTCAGGGTGGGGGCACTGCCGGGATGGGCAGTGGGGATGGAATGGGATGGGATGGAGGATGGGACAGGATGGAATGGAGGACAGGGTGAGACTGGATGAGGGTTGGGAAGGGATGGGGTGGGATAGGGTGGAGGATGGGACAGGATGGGATGGGGGACAGGGTGAGACTGGATGAGAGCTGGAAAGGGATGGGATGGGATGGAGGATGGGACGGGATGGGGTGGAGAGTGGGACGGGATGTGGTGGAGGATGGGATGGAGGATAGGGTGAGACTGGATGAGAGCTAGAAAGGGATGGGATGGGATGGAGGATGGGACGGGATGGGGTGGAGAGTGGGACGGGATGGGGTGGAGGGTGGGATGGAGGACAGGGTGAGACTGGATGAGGGCAGGGAAGGGATGGATTGGGGCAGAGGATGGTAAGAGATGAGGGATAGGATGAGTTGGAGGATGGGTTTGGATGAGGGGTGGAGGATGGGGTGATCGCGGAACAGGATGAAATGGGATGAAGGATGAACTGGAGGATGAGATGAGATGGGATAGGACAGACTGGAATAGGATGGGGTCAGAACATGATTGGATGGAAGACAGGATGGGATGGGAGGGAATAGGATGTTACAGGAAGCAATGGGGGGACTACATGGGCTTCTCCAGCACGGTCTGCTCCTTAACACACCACCCAGCCATAACCTGGAGATGAAGCACTTGCCCGGCGCTGACCCTGAGCTTGTGCTCCTCAGCCACAGATATAAGGAGCTGGAGGTGAGCGTGCAGCGTGTCACCCGCTGCCACTGCAGGGTCTGGGGTGGTTGGTGTCCCACAGGCACCAGGCTGCAGTCCCTGTCTGCATACAGAGAATCCCCCTGAGTGACATGACCCGTGAGGAAATCAACCAGCTGGTACAGGAGCTGGGCTTCTACCGCAAGGAGACACCTGATGCCCCTGTGCCTGAGGAGTTCCAATTTGCCCCTGCCAAGCATCCCTCCATCCTGCTGCTCCCTCAAGCTGACAGGAAGATCCCACCTGAACGTGATGAGGGAGAACACCCAGACCTCTAGCAGGGGGTGCCACACTCAGGAGAGGATCCTGCAGCCAGTCCTCAGTGCACAGGGACAAGGGCATTACAGCAGCTGGGGACAGTGCCCTGGGGTGGCAAAGTTGCCCCCGCTGTTTCTTGGTGCTGTGTAGCCTCTGCCCTGAGGTTGCCCTGGGTGGCTCTAGCCTTCAGCAGGGACTCCCTGGGCATTGATCCCAGGGGTTCTGTGTGCCTGTTGCTGTCCTCTCCCCCCTGCAGCCCAGTGTTCTTCATGCTCCCTTGCCATGCCCTGAGGCTTAGCTGATTCCTGGTGCTGGGCAGTGGTATCCTACCTGCATGGGACAGGATGAAACCCTCAGCAGAAAGCCCCAGGTGCTGAGGGTAGATGTGCTGAGTCCTGGAGGTGGGAGAGCTGCCCCCCCGAGGGTATGGCTTTACATCCCGGCAGGGTTGTCTTGTATTGAGCTCCCAGTAAAGCCCTTGCATACGATGGGCTGCACTGTGTTGTCTTTCGGGGGGGAGGGGGGGGGCTTGATGGGGCACATCCTGCACTGCTCTGTACTGGGTGTCAGAAGGAGCTGGTTGCCCCAGAGTGCCTCACAGCAGTGGGAGAGGATTGCAGGGTCACCCTGGGTGCACAACCACCACTGGTGAGCTGACAAACTGTCCCATGGCCTAGGCTTGCTATTCTGTGCCACCCCTTTCCTTATTGATGGCTAGATGGGGTACCACAGCTTGGGAGGAGCTGTCCTTACGGGAGTGCAGGGGCATAGGTGTGACCCTACAAATGGATCCTGCAGTGGTGAGCCCAGTAGCTGTGCTGGCCCAGTGGGGACATCTGGCCCTCAGCTGGGGAAGGAAGCAAGACATGGCTGCACCATCTGCAGACCTGGCACTGCACAGCCTTGGTGGCAATGTGGGATCTTCTCCCCATGCCAGGCCTGGGGGCTATGGGGGGCAGGGAACCAAGAGCCCTTGCTCTTGGTGGGATGTGGATGGTGCCCCCTCAGCTCCGACATCATCCCTGAGCAGGAAGAGCAGTGTATTCCCTGTGGTGTTCCCTCCCTAGGCTGAGTGAGCAGTGGGCCTGCAGAGGGGCTGGCTGCCATTCCTTCATCGGGCACTATGTTGTGCCCTGCACTGGTGGCACAAAGCAGTAGTGCAGCTGAGGAAGAGGACCCAAGACAGAGGCATCACCCTATAGAATAAACCTTTATTGTCTGGCTGGTGTTGGTACACGTGTCAACACGGGTGTAGAGGCGGTGATGGAGGGGCAAGCAGCACTGAGCATGTGGTGCCCCAAGCTGGGGAGGAGAGTGGGGTCTGCTGTCCTGGCTTTTTCCTTGGGCCACTTACTTCCCCGGGATCCTTTGCCTCCCCACCCACTCCCCAGCACATGGGTGCTGCAGCCCCCATGGTGTGGAATTGCCCCAGGATGCATGTGTGCAGTGGGAAGCAGGGTGTCAACACGGGGCCATGGAGCTGTCACAAGGGAGGTGGCACCAAGCAGGGCCTGCGGTGGGCAGAGGGGCTTCCTTACAGGGGGGCAAGGAGAACCACTTATGGGTGCAATGCCTGCAGGATGTACCATGATGCAGCTGGGCTGCATGACCCTGCTCAGCTGCTGACCCCTGCCAGCCCTAGGCCCAAGGGCACAGCCATGCCCAGACCTCCCCAGGGACATACAGGTGCTTCCCCTAGGACAAACAACTCCTGACGAACAAATAACTTAATACGCTGGAGCGCAGGTGAGCCAAGCTGGGGAACATCCCTGCCAGCACCTGCCTGGCCCTGCCCACAGGGTCAGCCTGCAGCCAGCCAGGGCAGAGGCAGCCTCCAGCGAGGCAGAGCTGTGGGGTTGCCCCAGGGACAGAGACCCTGTCCCCAGTGCCAGTCCAGTGGTCCCCCTGGACCCTCCTGGGGCAGGCAGCTCCCCTGTGCACCAGAAGCCCTGAGGGCAGGGGACAGCAGGCTGGCAGGCAGGGCAGGCTCTAGCACTCTTTCTGCCGCATGCGCAACTCGTGGCGACGCAGGTGGTTGTAGAGGGACTGCACGTAGGTGAAGACACACTTGGCATCTGGCTTCTTCCCCATAATCATCATGTCTTCCACCTCCACCAGAGGCACGCAATCCGCCAACATCCTGCAGAGACACAGCCCTCAGCACAACCATAGCCCCCACCACGGGGGCTGGGACCGAGTTCTACTAGACACTGCTGCCCTCAGCCTTGCTCAGCTCTGGCCCACCCCTCAGCACCCACAGTCTTGCCCCTCCTGGCACTAGGAAGAGCACATGCTGCCTGCAATGGGCGCTGCCCGCCTGTACCCCTCACCATCCTGGTGCTCTCTGCTGCACCTCTTGGTGTTGGCAGTCATCCCCTGCTCGTGCTGTCCCACTCTTCTTCTCCTCCAGCTGATTGCTGGTACATTATAGGGTACCTGCCTGCCCATATGTGTCTGTGCTCTGCTCCTGCCCTCTCCTGCTCCTCCCCCAGCAGGTCCAGGGCCAGACAGGGCAGTCCTGGTCACATGCTGCCCATTGCTCCTGCCACAAGCCCTGACCCTGCTCCACTGCCCACCAGCTGTGCCAGCCCAGTTCCCACCCTAGCCCCAGACTGGAGCCCAGGCACAGCACAGCACCGCTGGTGGGGTGGGCACCATCCAGTTTCAACCAGCTCAGCGTTGGCCTATGCCCATCATCTCCCAGCCTGGGCACTGGTGCTGTGATGAGGTCTGTGCAGGGCCTGCCCCAACAGCTGCCAATCTTGGGGGGCTCTGGCAAAGCAGACACAGCTGTCCCCCTGATCCCTGCAGCCTCTGGTTTCTGCTGCTGCCCCTTCTGTGAGGTGGCAGCCCTGCCTTCATCATCCAGCTCCCTCCCTGCTCTCTCTCCCCCTAAGCTGAGGCTCCCTGGGCAGCAAGGGGGACTCAAACTTGAGGGGGCTGCCAGCACCGTTTGGGTAGTCACTGTGACAGCCAGGCAGGGCACAGAGGGGACTTGACCACCTGCATCCTCTTGCCTTTCTGCTGAGGGGTGGTGGATGAGATACAGAAACAACTCTACTGCTGCTGCCACTCCTCAGCCTTGCTCGGGCCTCTGTACCCCAGGCTACTGCTGCCAATAGTGGCTGATGTAGCCGTAAGTGCCCAGGGCACGGGCTGTGCCAGAACCAAGGGGCTGCTTGGCATGCACCAGCACCCTCTGCTGACGCCATGGCTAGCCCAGGCTGCTCTGGCTTCAGGGCCACCCTCTGGCAGGGGCTCTACCCCGATGCCAGGGTGCACTGGGCAGCTCAGAGTAGAAAGAGGGTTTGCCTACTACCATCACAACACCACCAATCCCGCTCCAGGCCCTCTCCCCATCTCCCCGGGCTGCAGTAACCCTACTGCACACCTCAGACCTGCAGCACAGCCCACCCCAGACCCCTGGGGAGCAGCAGGGCCAAGGAGAGCCACCCAGGCCAGGGCTCTGCCAGGACCTTGCTCCTGCACCCTGCCCCACCAGCTCTCCCCATGGGGCCTCTGCTGCACTGAAGTCAATGGAGGCAATGGGCTCTGAGCCCATGGCCTAGCTGTCCCCTGCCCCCACCTCATGATTTGGCTGCCTTTGGGAGAGGGGGGCCTTGGGAAAGCCCCCACCTGAGCTCCAGAGGCCCACCACCAGCACCAGCCCCAGCTCAGAGGGTGATGGCAAAGCAGCAGCAGCACAAGGAAAGCAGCTCTGCCCTTATAAAGCCATTGTTTGGGTCCCGGTGTGCCGGTGCTGGGTGGAGCCTGGGGGAGCAAGGGCTCCAGCGCCAGCTGGGATGCCCCTGAAGACAGACACAAATACTGCAAGACGAGACAGGACCCAAGCCTTGACTCACACTTTCCAGGCTCCCTGCTCTTGCCCATATATGAGCAGGCAGCGCCTTGCAGGCAGGGCACCATCGCCCACGCCTGGCCCCACAGCAGGGACTGCAGCTCCCCTCCAGCTACAGCCGGCAGTCCCTGCACATCCCAGGGCAGGGGGAAGGACTAAGAGGGGGCAAGTGTAAGCAGTGCTGCTGGGGCATCCCGGGAGGACTCACCCCCACCCAGGCAGGACTACTGAGGCTCATGCTGCTGCAGAGCACCCAGAGTGGCATCCACAGCAGCTAATTACCTGGGCCAGGCCCTGCCCGTGGGAAGAACTGCGACAGCTGTTCCCACTAGTGCCATCCCTGTGGCTCGAAAGCAAACAGCCCCCCAGGGTGACAGTCCCCTCCTCCCCAAACCCCACAGGTGCTATTCTGGAAGTCCAGAAGCCAGCTGGCCACCTCCACCCCTCTCCTGGCCCCACCAGCCAACACTACCAGGACTTGCCCCTCACCCACCGGCATTCCCCAGCCTCTACCCCAGCTGTGGTGGCCACTCCCCGGCCCCTTGGCCAAGGCGGGGTGGTGGGGCACCGGCAGGTATTTGGAGGGGAAGGTTCTCACCATCGCTCCCGGGGGGGTGAAAATGGGCTACGACTTTTTGGTTTTTACCAGCCCCTTCTGGACCAGGCACCGATAGAATTCCTGAATGTATGTGTACACACACTTCCAATCCGGCTCGCGCATCCGGACCATGTCCTCCACGTCCAGCAACTGCGGACAGTCCGCGTGCTTCCTGGGGGCAGGGAGAGAGAGGGGCAAGCCAGTGACCGCAGCCCAGTCGGGGAGGGGAAGAAGAGAGAAAACAAGAGACATGGATCAATGCAGTTCCCGTCCCCCACCCCGGGCAGATGCTGCTCTGCTCTCACATGCTCTTGGGGATGCACGATGCAGGGGCAGGAGGGCTCCAGGCACTGCCGCGCCAAGGCCATTCAGTGAGATCTTGGGGGGGCATAAGCAAGGGAGGGGAAGGGTAGGTGAGCAGTGTGGAGAGGCGTGAGGTCTAGAGGGAAGGACAGACAGAAAAGGAGTGAGGTGTTCTGGCACGCCAGGTGCTGGGGGAGCGGGTTCCAGAGTGGAGTGGCTCTCTATATAGTCCATATATAGACCCACTGGGAGGATGGGGGCGGTGAGCCCAGCCCTCCTGCCCAGCTCCACTTGGAACCGCATGGCACAGTCCTGGTGTAGGAAGCTCGGGAGAAGATGCTCACAAGAGCTGGAGGAGGAGGAGGAAGGACGAGAGGCCACCTGGATTCCAGGCTGGAGAGATCGATGGCTCTCTCAAGTTCACGCACCGGTTCCCCAATTAAGGCAAAAATTCCATTATCAGGAGCATCAAGAGCCAGGCACACGGCCCCCTTCTTGCTCCACCAAACAGTACCACAGCACCAAGGGAGCTCATGGGAGCTCCCAGCTCACACCACCGCCCCAGGGCACTAGCTGGGATGGGACCCCCCACCCGCCCGGCCCTGCCCCTGGGCAGGGTGCTGAAGGGGAGGAGGAGTGGGTGGGAGAGAGACAGAAGGAAGGAGAGAGGGACTGCCTGCCAGCCCTCCAGCTGGATGCACTCCCATCTCTCAGCACCCAGGAAAACCAGAAGCAAAAGGGGAAGGGAAGAGACTAGAGAAGCTGCAATGGTGTTTGAGCTCCTACGACTGTGACAGGAGGCACCTGGCACAGACAAACCCCACTCCCTACTCCCCAGGGGCTGTGGTCCTGCATGTACTGCCTGTGGAATGTACTGCCTGTGGCCAGGGAGGCCTGGAGGGCAGCTGCCCTGCCTTTGGGTGCTCTGCCTCCCCCCTGAAAAAGCACAGACCCCCATGCCCACCCTCACCACACCAGACTGGGCTGCGCTAGCCTCTCATGGCTCTGTCCACACAGCCACTGCTTTCCCTCTGGTGTTCAAACCTTGTTGCATGACATGGAGGAAATGATGCTGATGGGGACCCGCCTCCAGTGCCATTGCCCCCCTCGCCCTGAGTAGCAAGGGGGAGATCCACCCCATGCCACGCTAAGCCCACGTGATGGCATAGGAGCTACTTACTCTGCAGATGAGAAGGCCACCTCAAAGTTGTGGCGGCGGTTCTGGGGCGTCAGCTGGCTGTAATCAAACGCCTCAGGGAAGAAGTTGTGGACCAAGGCGCAGAAGGCCATGCCATCACTCCAGCTGGATGAGAAGTTCTGGATGTCCACGTGCTGCAAAGGCAGGATAGTTACCAAGGGGCAGAGTGACTGGCCCTAGGGAGGGGGAGAGGAGGTGGCACTCACCTCATAGCCCCGGGTCTTGGCTCTGCACCAGTCCAGCAACATCTGCTTAATGCTGTTGGCATTGGGCACACCAAAGCTGGAGGAGCGCTGCACGGCAGTGCGTGCTGCTGCAGGGTTTGGCAAGCTGCAGCAGAAGACATAGGGTGTTATCCATGTGGCACTCACCACCCCAGCCAGCCTGGCCCTGGCCCAGCCTCACCTCCCACCCTCCTTCTGCAGCTTCTCCATCATGGCCTTGCGAGCCTGTGAGGTTGATGTCTTGGGCAGGCTCTGAGCTTTCATCAGCTCCTTCTTCTTCTCAGCCTGGCGCCGCTCCAGTGCAGCCAGGCTGCTCTGCCTGGAGGCATTCTCGTCTTCACGGTCAAAGATGCTGGGAGAGAGAGAGATATGAAACTAAAGGGGCCACACGCAGTCTGGGGAAAGGCATGTGGTGGCCTCAGCCCATTGCCAGTCCTGGTGCTTTGGAGACCTCCATGTCCCTGAGACAGAAGCAGGGTGGCTTAAGGTCCCCGGCTAACAGACGCATCTCCATACCCATGGAGGGACTCAAGGGGACATCTGGAGACAGCAAGTGTGCCCAAGGACCAGGAGACTTTGGGGACATCCCTGCCACGAGGACACTGCAAACTGGGCAGAGAGGGTTTGTACAAGCAGATGGCTGACAGGGACTGCTTGGGGCTAGCCCCAGGGAGGCACCACTGCTCACCTGCCTGTCTTCTTGGAAGAGGAGCTGTAGGATGATTTAGTTTGAACGAATGTGCTGTTGCCATCTGCACAGGGAGAGAAAGAAAGAGGCCTTGGGCAGGAGCTGAGGGAAGCAGTGCCCAGCCGGTGGGGGGCTCTGCCCACACCAGAGGCAGGGATGGCTTGACAGCAGCAATAACCCTGGTGTTACACTCAGAGGATGCTGCGGGGAAAGGGCAGCAAAAGCTCTTACTGTCTGATCTCCTCACGTAACTTGACTCCATGGTTGTGGTACGGGAGGTCTTGCTGCCATCGCCTGCAGAGCAAGGCAATGGGGGATAAGCTGGGGCCAAGGGCAGCAGCACTCACTGCTGCCAAGCACCCCTGAATCCATAGAGTGCATCAGGGAGAAGTCCCAGGTGGCAAAACCATAGCCAGAGCATGGGCAAAAGGGTGACAGATGGCACATGCCCCTCATGCAGAGCAAAGATGCCACTGCAAAGGAGCAAGGAGCATCCCTCAGCCCCCTACAGTGACTCTTGACTTGAGCCACCCAAGCACTGGGAGAGCAGAGGTATAGGGGACAGGAGACAGGCCCAAGGTGCAGACAAGGCCCCTGCCACTCTGATGTGGCAGAGGATCAGGTGGGACGTTGCCAGAGCAAATCCCCTAGGCAGGCTCTGGGCAAGCCAGAGAAGATGCAGTAAAACTCAGCCCTGGACCACAGCTGCTCCCAGCATTGTCGAGCCAGACCCAGGACAAGCGTCGAGAGCAGCAGAGAGAAGCTGCAGTGGCAGAGTACTGGGAAAGACACTGCACAGCCCCCCAAAGGGCAAGCAAGCACTGCTTCCCCCCAGCACAGCCCATACTAGACTGGATGAGGCGCTCAGTCTTGGTGACAGTGCTGCGTGCTGAGCCATCGGCTGACTGGGTGCTCTGGGTGGTGGTGGTCTCTGTGGTGTGGCCGGGTCTCCCTGCTGTAGCCTGGCTCCTCATCTCCTGCAGCCGCTGGTCCCGCTCCTTCTCCCGCTGGTCTGCAAACACAGGAGGAAGACAGCATCAGCAAGAGGGGCAGTGGGCACAGTCCCTGCTATGCCACAGGCCCTGGTGGCTGCTGCCAGTCCAGAGCTGGCTCATGGGAAGGATGATGTCCTCAACCTGGCACAGCCAGGGGAGCACAAGACCCAACACGCCCTCCTGCTTCACCACAGCCAGATGGCCCCACTCCAGCACCCTGCCAGCTCCATCTGCAACGCTTCCGCCAGAGCCCCTACTTGGGGTAAGGGTCATCATCTCTAAGTACCTCGCTTGCGCTGGCGCAGCTCCCGCATGGCATTTCGAATCAGTCGCCGCTCCTCAAAGTCTGTTGTCTGATCCAGCTGCAGGAGGAAGCGGAGGTCAGCACCACCCCTCTGCCACCAGCTCAGGCTCCCTCTTGCCTTTCCCCAGGAGCCCTGGCTGCAGAGGAGGTACCATCTTATCCAGAACATCTTCATCCTCGATCCTGCTCAGTTCCTCGATATTCAGCTTGCTCCTTCTCTCCAGCTCCCTCACTTGGACCTTCTCCATACCGTTGGGCAGCTCTGGCTCCAGCCTCAGTGCCTGGGTCTGCTCCACCACCTTGGGCTCCATCTACAGGGACAGCACAGTGCAACTGAGCCCCTGCCAGCTTGGCTACCCCCCCACTCCTCCCTATGCTGCTCAGGATCCAAGTTCCCCAGAGCCCTGACACTTGCGCAGTGCCACAGGCAGTAGGGACCCTGAAGACGTGCCACATGCGACGGAAGAGCTCACAGATGGTGGGATGGTGCAGGCATCCATGGCAATCAAGTCAGGCAGGGGAGCGTGACACCCCCCCTACAGCAGCCCCTGCCCTGGGAGGGCCCAGCAGTCGCTGACCTGCTCCCAGTCTCGCTGCCAAAATGGTCCCAAATACTTCCCAGCCCCCATCACGGCAGACTGACGGGGCCCCCCAGCAGGCAGGGGCTGCCCAGATGTTCCAGGCTGGGCAGTGCCTGCTGCCCAGCAGTGGGCAAGGTGCTGGCAAGGCTACGGCACGCCCTTAGCAGCACCAGGGATTTCCAGGGAATTAAGAGACTTAACAGAGAGAAGAGCTTGTGCAGGAGATCAAGAGCCTCCCCCGCATCCCTACTCAGGATCTGGGCCAGCTCAGCCCCCGCCAGAGCAAAGCCAGGACGCCAAGTCCCTTTCAGCACGATCCCCCAGCAATGCGTGGCAGGCAGCAGGCCAGGCCCGGAATAGGGCAGGGAGCAGCAGGCAGGAGGTGCTGGCACTGGGCTGAAGCAGCTCTGCCACACACCTGGCCCTGTCCTGTGTCCTGCTGCCCTGACCCAGCACCTGGACCATGGCAAAGCCACTGGCAGGAGGTGACTCCGGCCATGTGCAGCCATGCCACCACCTGCACCTCACCACTGCTGTATCAGATAGGGGGCGTAGGACAACTGCTTGCAGCCCGCCTGCCCTCCCAGCTGACCCGCCAGGACTGCAGAGCAGGCAGACACCATTTGTCCGCTGCAGCAGTGAGCCCAAATGGTGGCAGATCCCAGTGATGCTGCATTGCCTGTGCATGGTAGCCATAGTCCCACCTCATGCTAGGGGCTCCACCGTGGCTCCAGACACCCTCAGGGCTGCCAGGAGCCCCATGGGCCAGTGCCATCCACCCTTTACCCCCCCGCCAGGCGCTGCCGTGGGGCAGGGCTGCCCACACTCACGCCACTGTTGCTCCGGGAGAGATGCAGGGTCGATTGCTGACGTGTGCTGGAGAAAGTGGGTGGATGGGCCACGGGGACACTGGGTTCCTCAGTGCCCTCAAAGTGGGTGCAAGGGTCCTGTGCTTCCAGAAAGAGGGTGCTGAGGTCCTTCCTGGGGGGCTCCTGGGGCCCAAGCCGCAGTGTCAGAAGGTCAAGGTGGCGGCCCAGGCGCACCAGCTCTGCCCGCAGCTCCAGGTGCTCCTCCTCCAGCGCCCGCATTGCCTGCGCCAGGGGCTGCACCTGCTGCAGCGCCTGCTCCAGTTGCCCATCCACCACCCCCCAGAAAGCTCCCAGCTCCTGCCATAGCTCCACCAGCTCAGCTGCCCCAGCCTGCACCAGCCCCTCCAGATTGATCCCTGGCATGGCAGCAGTGCTGGTGCCAGCGGGCGCTGCAGTGAGCCCTGCTCAACTCTCCTCTGTCCTTTATAGGGGGGCTGGGGGCACCACCCCCAGCTGGAGGCTGGCCCGGCATGGCTCCACGCCCAGTGGGTTATTCTTGTCACAGCTGCTCGGGGTCCTGCACAGGGGTGCCGAGGCAGACACTGACACTTGGCAACACTTTCAGCTCCAGGATCAGGTGGCTTGGAGAGGGGGAGCCCTGCTGAGCGGTCCCCCTGCTCTGGACAGCTGCCAGCGCCCTCGAAGCCAGCCTGGGAGGGTTATGGAGCACAGCAGGTGGGGCAAAGCTCCCATGCGAAATCAGCCTTCAAACATCGTCATGCTGGGTGCACTCCAGGGCCAGAGACCACCTATGCATCCTTTCATCTGAGTGCCCTTCTGCTTCTGGTCAGCATCACCCACAACACACTGACACCCAGGTTGACACTTGTGTGAAGGCCTCAGCCACCAGCTGTAATTTTGGGTGTCCTCTGTCCCCCTCTGTTGCCCGATAAATGCCCCAGGTCTCCACACAACAGACATAGACAAGACGTCACCAGAGAGAAGCCATGCTGTAATAGCCTCTGTCCCCACAACCGCACACCCTGCCAGTCTCTCCAATCGACCCTACCTGGCATGGCTGCCAGCACCGCTGCCGCTTCCTCCTCCCTGCCCACTGGAAACACACCTGGCAGCTGTACCTCCTGCTAGGCAGTCAATGAGTGCTGAGCCCCTCACCCCGCCAGGCAGTGCTGCTTATACCTTAATGAGAGCTGACAGGCTACTCAGGACAAGCCTGCCCAAGCGCATTAGCATGGGGAAGTCACCCCTTTGCATGCAGCGAGCTGCCCGTGGGCAGCAGGACCCGCCAGCTAGCGCAGGCAGCACTGGAGGGCAGCCCTGCCAGGCTGCAGGCACTGCCTGCTTCATGCTAGTGGGGGCTCAGCCAAGGATGGAGCGAGCCAGCGGCGCTACGGCCACCGACAGTGCCGTGCCCGCAAAGGCAGCTGGGCGCATGCAGGGCCACAAGTGAGGCAGTGCCATGACTGACATCCCGGCTCCTGCCAAGGCCCCGTGTGCGAGCGCCTCACATTACCCTAGATGGGCAGGAAAAGATAAAAGCACTTGAAGGACTGCATGCACAGAGCTGCCTCCTACATGCACCCAGCACTCCTGCCCCCAACATCCAGGGGGCCCAAGAATCCCTCAAGCCAGGCAGGCTGGGTCTGCTGCTCTGCTCTTGGCTCAGGATTGCAAAGCAGGAGAGGCCAGGATCTCAGCCTGTCGTCAGAGACCTTCAGGAAGATTCCCCCATTACACTAGGTCCCCAGTGCCACAGACAAGGTCCACTCTCAGAAGGGAAAACAGCAATGGGTGGTGATGGGCTTTTCCCTGAGCTGCCACCAGCCGAAGAGGTGTTTAAGATGGAGACCCCCAAAAAGCTCCCCTACCCCCAACCCATATCGGCACAGTGCAGGGTAGCACAGTCCAGGGGGCTGGGGCAGTACATCCACACACAGACCCTGGGGTTTTCCCCCCGGCTGCAAAGAACCAGCCAGAGCCTCTGGACTGTACTGTCAGCACCCATTTTCCCCACCCAGGGTCACTGCTCCCAAGCCCAGCACCCTTGAGCCAGTGCCCACATCAGCCATGGCTCCACATCACTCAGCCCCTCTGAGCACTCACCTTGGTGACATTACTGCTGATGCTGCTGACGCTGCAGACACTGCCACCGCTGCTAGGGACGGTGGTGATGTGGATGGGAGTGCCCCGCAGCCCCAGGGTCACCTCTGCAAGAGGAGAAAGGGGCATGTGGGGTTTGCCCCAGCCCCAGCCCGGCAGGCTCAGCGCTGTGTCCGGGGATCGGCTCCGGTGGGGCTGCCTGGCTGCCGCACGCATCCTGCCTCAGTGGCAGACACTGAGCTCTGGCACAGGGGAAGGGATCTGGGAACAGCCAAGAGATGGGGAAGCCAGCCCCCTTGCCATGCTGGCTTGCCCTTCTCCCCAAGAAAGGGCACTTTCCGCAGCGCTCCAGCTGGAGCCAAAACCCCCCGGTGCGAGGGACAGCCCTGGGAACATCACGAGCCAGCCACAACTGCCAGGGAGCAGGCAGGGCTGGATCAGGGGCAGGGCTGGATCAGATACCATGCAGCACTGGGAGTGGGACAGAGCAGGACAGCATGGACTCCCCTGGACCAGCAGATCAGTGGGGACAGAGCATGAACATAGGACAGACAAGGGGGCAAGGCCATGGGGATGGAGAAGGGACCCTGGGCACAAAGGTGACATTACAGTGGGCATGGGGACAGATGGAGGGCCAAATGGCTTCCCAGTACTGAGATGCCCTGAGCAGGCTGAGCATCCCTGCCAAAGGTTGAGGGCTGCCAGGAATGCTCCTGCCCACGGCCTCTGCTCTTCTGGCAGTGCCCACGCTCAGCCTCCGGGTCACCAGCACCCAAATGCCACTGTTGATGTGTCCCATCAGTGCCTGGCTGGCCTATCACTACCCACCTGCCCACATGCTTGCGGATTTCTACCTGCTCACTGGTGCCCACCAACCTCTCAGTACCCACCTGCCCACTGGCAACCACTTGTTCCACTGCCCAACTGTGCACATCATCCAGTCAGGAGCACCATGCCACTGTGCTTACGGCCCTGCCAGTGCCTACCTAACTGCTGGCACCCTTTACCTCTATCTCCCTACCTTTCCCAGTCCTACCTCCCTGATTGATGCCCACTCACGCCCATCCTGCCCAGCTGCCATCTTCTCCACCCAGCCTCCCGACAGATACCACCTGCCCGAGCTACCCATCTTCCCCATCCCGATGGACGCCCTGCCCATGTTGCCCCTCTCCCCTGCCCGGTGCCCACCTGCCCGCTGGTTGCCGGGGGCGGCCACGACGCGGGGCGCATGGTGCTGCACGCGCCCATCCTTGATCTCGATGGTGAAGTAGGTCTTCATGCCGTCGAGGCCGGGAGCGGGGCCGGGGCCGGCAGGGACCGGGAGCGTGGCCGAGCGCCGCTCTGCACCGCCGCTGCCGCGCGCGTTTTGAGCGGGTCCCGGCGGGGCCGTTCGGGGCCCCCGCTGCCATTGGCCAGGCCTGGCCCGCCCCCCCGAGCCGCCCGCCCCCGCCGGGCCGGGGGCCGGCCCCGGGCCCACCGGAGTGAAGCGCTGGGCGCGCTCCCGCACCGAGACGGCCCGCGGCGGGGGCCCGGCGGGGCTCGGCTCTGCGAGGGACGGGCGCGGTGGGGTCACCAGGACTGCAGAGACCCACGGGTGTCCCCACCGCACATGCTGCACCCTTCTCCCCAGCCCCAAACGATGCGTGATGATGCTCCCCCCCCCAGGATCCCATTACAATGCATGCTGCCCCCTGCCCTAGGGCACCCCACCATGCATGCACCACTATGTATGATGCCACCCACACTCCCCGGTGCCCTGCCACATACGCAGCACCCCACAGTGCATGCTGTCCCCCAGACACCCACCACCCATGCAACCCCTCTGGATAATGCTGCCCCTCCCCCACCCCAAGTGCCTGCAGCCCATCAACTGCCCCCCGACTTCTGCTGGCATCTGGCTGTTCATGCGCATGGGTGGGGAGGGATGGGTGCTGAGCAGGGAGCAATAAGCCAGGTGGGCAGCCAGCAGCATCCTGCCACCAGAGCACATCACACATCTCCGTCCAGTGGGAAGCACAGCCCAGAACCTTACCTATGCGGCCAGTCGGGCACAGGGAGGAGGGCACTTGTTTCCACCGGTGAGTGTTCACGCGAGTCGGGGTCCTCACTATGTCCTGGGTAGGCACTGTCACTTGGGAAGGGACAGGCCAGATAAGCAAAGAACGGGGCAGGGGGAAGAGCGGGTGAGTGCCGCATAGGGTGCTGTTGCCATCCTCCCCCTCCCAAGCAGAGCATCCCAGGATCCCCTTCCCTGCCACCCCACCACTCCCCAGAGTTCATTGCCAAAACCCACCAACACTTGCAGGATACTGTGTCCTGCACTGCCAAACCACACTGTAAGGGGGAGCAAGGCACAGATTGGAGTACCTGTGCCCCATCAGCAGTGAGTGGTATCCAGGGTCTGTGCTGAGAGACAGGGATCACCCCTGCACCCACCAGGCCCTGGCAGAGCAGGGCCAGCCCGGCATTGCCTCTGAAAAGCAGGTAAGGGGGCCCAGTGGCTCAGCCCCCACCCAGGGAGCACACAGGTGCAGGCAGGCACTGAACAGGCAGCACTCTGGCATGGGGCCGTAGTTGCCGATACCCAAGCGGGAGGGCAGCTCAGCCTTTCCCCAGCATCCAGGTTTGAGCCCCCAGGAGAGGTAAGGTGGGTCAGGTCCTGCACACTTCCCTCTGCCCCAGCAGTGTGCCATGCTGCAGGGCACCATCCCATGGCATCTCCCCAGGGTTTCTGTAGACCTCCCAGGGCTTCTTGGAGGAAAGCGGCCTTTGCCTGCAAGGGTGGCCCTGAGTGGGAACCTTGACCCTGGGGACAGAGCGCTGCTCTCTGTATTTTTAACCCATCTCCTCCCAGCACAGCCTCAACCTCAGGGATGGTTTTCTCACCAGTAGGAAGAAAGCAGCCGCTGGCAACTGTGATCCCTCAAGGCTACAGGGAGGACCCAGAGGGTACTGGGCCCTGACTGGGCCAGTGAGTGCTGCCCCAGGAAGGTCAGGGCCAGCCAGCGCATGGCTCCTGGCCTTATTGGGACAAAGAATGCAAAAGGCTGGGGTTTGCTGCAGGCACCGTTTCCCTTTCATGGCCGTGCTGCCGCCCAGCCTGGAGCTGGTAAACAGGCCACCAGGCACCCTGCTCCCCTAGCACCCAGCTGGGGCAGCCACCATCACCAGTCAGGCAGCAAATGGCCACCAGCTGGGGATGACCCTTGGCCTGGCTACCTCCTGCCCTCACATTTCAGCCCACAGGGCTGATGCCCTCCCCCACGCTGCCGGGATGAACGTGCTGCAGGGCAGGGACACAGCAGGGGCCCCCTAAATGGCATTGTCCAGCTGGGGGTGGGGCACAGCCCCAGCACTCTCCCCACGGGGCTGCACTTACCCAGTGGCGGCTCACCATGCCTCCCAGCCGGTGCTGGCACCTGGCTGTGCACCCCAACACCAGGCTGCAGGGAGGGAAAGAGGCAAAGCTGGGGGGAGGGCACACACACCCTCCTATGCCATCAAGCTGCCTTCACCAGCCCCTGGTGAAGACGGCAGTGGTGACCCCAGTGCCACCACTTCTGTACCTGGCTGCCCCGGCTGCCAGCACTGGGCTGCTCCACCCAGTGGCTTTGCCCTCCAATGGGCTCCTGGGCAGTGGCAGGGCTGCATGGGCTCCCTTCCTCCCAGGCCACCTGGTGCTGCCCCTTGGGCTGAGCAGCGCCCAAGGAGCACAGCTGGACCCTCTCTGGCTCCTCACCCCCATCTTCAAGCTCCAGACCAGGTTCCGGGGCCTGCTGCAGCTCCAGGAGCACGAGAGTCCCTGAGACCACAGCTGTGGGAGAGAGAAGAGGCTCTGCAAGGGCATAGACTGAGGCTGCCTGCAGAGCGCCCCTGCTCCTGCAGCCCTACCAGGCGCCTGGCTCCCCTGTCTGCACCTCTGGGAGATGCCATGCTGCCTTCGCCACCCTCCCACCCCTGCCCACAGCTGGCCCTGGCTCTGCTCTGGCCCCAGGCACATGCTTGGATGGGGCTTTGCCACGGGTATTTGGGAACTCACCCTGGGTACTGGGTTTCTGGGGATCTCCTGCCTGCTGACTGTGTAGCTCCTGCATCCCAGCTGGGACGTGCTTCTGCTCCACCACGTCGTCTTGCTCATGGGCCTGCAGAGAGCAGGGGGTGAGAGAAGGGCTAGCCCCGCTCCCGTCTCTGACTGGGTTACCCTGTCCCATTTCTGCCGCCCAGCCAGGGACAAGCTGCAGGCTCCCATGACACTCACCATGACAGGTCCCTGCCTGATGCTGCTGTGGATGGACATGCCACCCCTGCACATGGGTCACTGCAGAAGGCTGGCAGGGGGACAAGTGTCCTCACACCCTGCTGTTTCCACCAGGCAGGGAGGGGGACACTGTGTCTAATGAAGGGGTGGCCCAAACCCTGCACACCCCTGAGGCTCCTGGGACTCCTCTGTATGGGGCTGATAAGCACCAGGGCATGGAACAAGGAGCTGGCTCTTACATTCCTCTGTAGCCCCTGCCATAAGAACACCAGCCTTGTCCAGCATGGATGCCAGGAGGTGGAAGGAGAGGACAGCCCCTACCCCAGTGCCTCTATCCCCTCCAGCCCCCCAGCCCAGGCACCTCAGGGCTCTGTCTCACAGAGAAGTACCCAGTTTTGCATCACCCTGCCCACGACACCACCAGCTCTTGGCAAACAACGGGATGATCTGGGTGCAGGGCAACACACTCACATCAGAGTGACTTGCTGGACATGCAGGTGACAGATATGTCAACGACACAGGCCGGACAAGGGCCATGGTGTTCTGGTGTGACCAATGGCCCAGGGGGCCAGTCCTGGCTTTGCCAGTGCCTCTAGGAAATCCAGGTGCTGATGTGACTCTCTGAGGGGGCACAAGGGAATCAGGATCCAAACCCAGGTGCCACTGCAACCTCTGTTTAAGGGAAATGGCCTTGGGATTGGAATAATCAGCCAGACAGAGTGGGAGAGCCCTGCTGGCTGCTTGGGAGATGTCCCAGCCTGGCCAGGACCAGGGGTAGTGTGCCAGTGCATCCAGATGGGGAAGGCTCTGAAAGGTGGCACAGGGCTATGTCCCCCACACCCCCACAGACTCTTGCCATGGTTCTGGGGCAGAGAGAGGGGGAAACTGGGCTGAACAGAAGCGGATGAGGGGACCCACACCTTCCCACACAGTTGTGGATACAACCGCTGCTACTCCCTTCAGCCTCTCCTCTAAAGGGCAACCCTGTGTGGTGTCTTTGCAGGGACCTCCTACTGCCACGAGAGTCATTGTCCCCTGTGGGGTCATCACTGCTCTGCAGAAAACTCAGGCTTTTACCCATTCTTTCCAGCCCTGCCCATCAGCTCATCTTTCCCCCAGCCAGAGAACCCCCACCATGGCTGGTGGGCACTAGCATCACTCCAGAGTGACCCTCGGCACCTTAAGGGCCAGCAAGAACAATCAGCACAGTGAGGATCAAGGTTTCTGCCTGCACAAGGGGACTGATGCAAGCAGCTGCTGCAGACAGGGCAAGCATCCATCATCTCCCAAGAGCACCATGCCTACAGAGTCACAGCAGGGAGGGGTACAGCAAGTGCTCCGAGGGTCACCACAGACCCCTCATCTGCAGCACTTCTGCCAAGGCTGCATCCTCAGGGGAACCCAGGCCTCAGCTCACCACTGCTGGGGCCGTGCTGGCACAGCCCAGCTACATCCCCCATGTCCCCAGAGACCCCATCTCCACCTGCACCAGTCCCCTCAGGTGGGCGAACGCAGCCTGCCTGGGGGCTTATGCTCCAGGCAGGCTAACACAGGAGCCAAGGGAAGGGCAAGGTCTCAGGTGGTCCTTTTCCCCCCCAGCAGTGCCCTATGCACTCACCACTGAGCCTTCTGGCTCCTGAGCAGAGAGCAGCTCTGCAGCCCCCCCATGGCCACTCTCATCCGGCACAGCCAGCGTCTGCTGCTCTGCATCATCCCGCTGGCTGCTCTCCTCACTCCCAGCTGTGGCCAAGGGCTCAGTGCTGCCCTCACCGCGGCTCTCCCCACTCTCAGCCAGGGCTGGCAGCTCAGTATTGCCTCTTGAGCGGTTCTTCCCACTCCCAGCCTGGGCTGGAGTTTCAGCATCATCCCTCTGGCTGCTTTTCACATCCCCAGGCACAGCAGAGGGTTCACTGCCATCCTTCCTTCTGCTCTGCGTGTTTCCAGCCAGGGTTGCAGCTGGATGGGAGCAAAGACGGTGTTTAGAAAGGAGCTGCCCACATCCTGGGCTCTCTGGAGTAGCCACCCCCAGGATGTGGGGACAGTGCCTCACCTTCAATCTCCTCAGCCCGCAGTTTGCGGATGGCAGCTCGGATCATCTTGCGCTCCTCATACTCACCCGCCGCCCGCAGCTGCAAGAGGGAAAGAACCAGGAGAGAGGCAGGGTCAGCCCCGGCACACAGTCAGCCCCGGCACACAGTCAGTCACTCACCAATTTTGTCAGCTCCTCCACATCAGTGATGGCTTCAAGCTGCCTGGACAAAGCAGCCAGGGCTGCCTGCTGCTCCTCCTCCAGGTGCTGGGACCTGTGCAGGGGGGAGAGAAGACAGCTAGGAGCTGCCGTGGGTGCTCGGAAGCAAAGTCCCCTTGTGGGCAGTCAGTAACTTCAGGCAATGGGCCCCTCCCACATGCCAAGCTGTCTGGCACCAGGTTGCTCCCACCCTCACATCCACCCAAATCTGCCCAAGCCACAGTGGTGCCAGGCACTGAAGCCACCATCCCCTGGGGCAGAGGCAGGGGGTGAGCGGGACCCCAGCCCCACACCAGACTCACCGTGGCCAGTTCTCCTTGTCATCCTGCCGGTGGCTGCCACGCTCCGTGCGGAAGCGCTTGGATGCCAGCGCCTCCTCGTCCCGCTCCAGTTCTTGCCGCTGCAGCTCCCTGATAGCCGAGCGGATACGGCGCCGCTCAGCCAGGTCCAGCGTTGCCTCCAGCTGGGTGTGACAGGGCAGGAATCAGCACCAGCTCTGGCCGCTGCACCCCCCGGCTCAGCCCTGGTGCCACACTCCACCGGGCCGCCCACACACGGGGGTACAATGGGACCATCTGTGTGGCAGAGCCCACGCACACAGGACATGCTGCCCAGCACTGCCTAGTCCTGCAGGGAGTGGACATGGCCCCCCCAAGGGCAGGATGCTGGGACCAGCCATGGTGATGAAGGGCTGCCACAGTGGTACTGAGACCCCCAGGCTTGTGAGGGGCAAGGAGACAAGGGCACAGAGACAGAGACACATGGCATGAATGCCCCTCGGTTGTCTATGCAGTCCCTAAGGGTTGGTTCCCTGCAGCACTGTCACCCCATGGCCACCCACACAGGGATAAGACCTCCCACCCATGCCAGCCCTTCCAGCAGCAGAGTTTGTTCCCCTCCCATCCCTAAGGCCCCCAGAAGGTGCTAACTGGGGAGAGTCCCAGCACCCCATTAACAAATGGTCTCCCCCAACACCCCTCCCTACCCTCACCCAGCACTAGGGGATTGCACATGGCTCTTGAAGCCAAATCCACGAGTGGGACTTGTCCTTAATCAAAATCCAACCTTCAGTATGTGGGAAGTGGGGCCATGACCCCAGCCCTGCCATGAACATCTCATGGGTGCTCCTCAGCCCACCCAAGGCCACCCACCAGGACTTGGCATGGGCACCCAGACTGCTTCCCCTTGTCCAGATCAGGTCCACAGTCGGAGCCCTGCCACCAGCCCAAGTGCTTTGAGGGGGCCATGCACAGCCCACCCATGCTGAAGACAGCTGGATCCATGGAGAAAGGCCAGCCAGGGCAGGCACAGCCCCACTGTTCTGCTATGAGACACAGGACCAACACAGTGCTGGGAACCCAGGAGGTGATTTCCCATGGAGTTTGTTAAAAATAAACCCTGTTATCCAAAGCAGCTGCTGTCAGTGTCAAGCATGCAGGGAGCAGCCGCAGCTGTGCCACAGGACAATAGCATCAGTCCCTTCCCTTCCAGTCCTACAGGCCACCACCAGGCTCCTCAGGTTCTGCTGCAGCAGGAATCCAGGGTCAGCCCCTCAGCAGGACCCAGGCTGAGCAGTGCCAAGGGTGCCAAACCACCACCCACAAGCAGAAACCCCCCCTGCACCAAGACCCAAACAAAGCCATCGCACTTCACCCTCTCTCCTCAGGGGACCAGGTTAGGATATTTCCATCCCAGTGAAGCCAGCAGGCACAGAGCCCCCATGAACTGCCCCAGTGGTGGCCAAAATTGTGATCCTTCAGCCCCTGCCAGCCTCGAGGCCCAGCCAGTAACATTATCCTTTCCCAGCTGGGAAGATCCCAGAAGGATTCTCAACAGCTGGGACAACTGACTCCCAAGACAGCTCTCCCCGGCCAGCCCAGCACTAAAAATGCATGCAGCCTTGGGGGCAGCTGCTTGAGGCTGGTGTGCTCCCTCCCACCCCAGCAGCCCCCACTATGCCAGCTGGCAGTGCCATCCCTCACAGCACGCTGCAGCCACTTATCACATCCCACAGCAACATAAGCATCTGCCTCCTGGCTGGAGCTGTGGCCTGCAGCCTCCCTGGGCTCTTATTCAGAGCCAGCACCTCCATCGGCACAAGGGCAGGAAAGACTAAGAGCTGCTGTGCTGCCAGAGCAGGGTGATGTCAGGGAGGAAACCAGTCCCTCCATCCACATGGACCTCCCATTTCCTGTCTGCACTATGCCTGCCTGCCCCATGCGGCTTCTGCATCCGGGGGATGCTGCCCCAGACAGGGATGCTGGCTGCCAGGACAAAGGTACTGAGTCAGGGCCTTTACCCTGCCACTCCAGTGGCCACTCTGGCTGACCAGGAAGCCCAGTTCTGCTGTATGTGGGATGGCAGTGATGGAGCCTGGTCCAGCACAAAACAAGGAGCTGAAGGCAGAAGTTCCGTGGCAAGCATGGCTCTCCCTGCAGCTGCCTCAAGAACAGAAAAACACTCCTCTTCTGTACACCAGGAGGCCAAAGCCCTGAGCCTTCCCCAAATAAGCTGCTGGTGGTGCGTGGCTCAGCGTGACAGGGGAGCAGCAGCTGTAGAAGCCAAGAGCGGAAAGGGTGGGACACGACAGGACACCAGCTCTGTCCCCCGAGCAGGGGTCACCTTGGCATCCACTTGTTGTGTGACACCCAGCTCCAGGGTCTGCCCTGCCCAGGAGACTCCAGCTGGAACCTCACATGTACCTGGGTCCTGGAAGGCTTCCCCCACAAGAGAAACAGCAGTAGGGGCAGGAGAAAGAGCCTCATCCCAAGTCCACATCAGCAGGGAGCCAGGATGAGGCAAACAAGTGGCTTTGGAGTCTCCATGGCCAGCAGCGAGGGAGAGCATGCTGGAAACCACAGCTGGAGCCAGGGGGTGGAAAGGGGATGAGGGGCCCAACCCTGCTGGCACAGGCAGGCCCAGGGATCAGCACATGCCAGGGCCCCACCAGCCCTGCCCAGGCAGCAGCAAATTAATGGTTACGAGCAAACACCCGCTTCAGCACACACACAAAGTGGCTTTGTAAAAGGGTGCTGGCAAGGCACCCGTGGGCTGCTTTCCCAATGCTGCCCAAGAACAGCAGTGTTCAGAGCCCCAGCATGGCTAGTGGCTTCTCTGGGAAGACTGTAATTAGCCCTGAATCCATCTGGCTCTCCAGAGCAGCCAAGCACAGAGCATTTGGGAGGCTGGAGCCCAGCCACAGCAAAACTGCTCTGGGGAAGAGGCCAGGCACATCCAGAACTTCCTACAGCCCCAAGCTTTGCTGTCACCTTTGGAAGGAACCATAGAGAGTGTGGCTGCCCCGTAGGCAGAGGAAAACAGGAAGAACAGCTCGGTGACAGGGTAGGGATGCAATGGTCCTAAGGGCCATTGAGGCCTTTGCCAAAGGGGACTTCATGGGCACGACTTCCTAGCTCAAGCCTGCCCTGCCTGTAAAGGAATTTGCATTGTGCCTCTTTTAATTAATCAGGCTGAGATATGGAGGGGGCGGGAGAGGGGAGCATTCCCCAGCCCAGGGCCAGATAACCACAGCCTGGAGTTCAGCACGGCCCCAAGTGCTCAAATCACCATGTGCTTCCACACACCCAGCTAAGAGCCACCCCACAGCAGCACCCACCCCATTCCCTGCAGCTACCTCTGCAGGCTCCTCCAAGCCCTTTGTCATCTTCATGCTGCCCCATGGGTTCATCCCAGCTGGCCTCCCCAAGACCAGAGTACCAGCAGGCAGCTGGGGAGGGCACAACATGGATACCTACGGAGAGGAGGCAGGGGGCCAGGGGCTCCCCAGCAGCTCCCAGTCCAGCCACGGTCCCTGCAAGAGGGCTGCAGGGACCTGCTCATGTCCCTCAGCCTCCTTCTTCCAGGACCCCCAGGGATGTCACATGCTGCTGCCAAGGTCTCACTTGCTAGAAAGGAGGAAGAGAAGCAGCCCAGAGCTGAGGGCCGGGGAGAGCAAAGGAACAAGCAGGAAGCAGTGGGAGACGCAGTTTTCCCTTATATGGCCTAATCCTCTTCCAGCTGAGCAGAGCCAAAAACCTAACCAGAAAGAAAAATAATTCCTTCCCCACCTCACGTCAGGCTTTCCCCAGCCCATGCCATAGAGGCTCAGGGAGAGCTGAGGCACAGGGTACTCTGGGGATACAAATCCCCAGCTGGTTAAAGATGAAGACCCCAGGAAAAGTAGCATTTGCTGCTTGGGTAAGATCAACCTCCTCGAGCTGGCTAGAGATGCAGCTGCACAAGCCCCCCCACACACCCCATCACTGCTCCTGGGGCTCCATCTCAGCCCAGAGACTTCAGCCAGGACATGACAGAGCTGGAGCACTGGGAGGATGGGGAGAAACACAGACCACCCATCCCCAACACCTCCAGGGCCCCTTGTTGGCCCCGACACCATCCCGTGAAGACTGGTGGGCTCCTCAGTGCAGTAACAACAGGCGTCACCTGGAGCAGGCTAAGGATAGCACACCAGGAGGGTCTGGGCCCCATGTCAACCCCCTGCCCCCAGCAGACTGGGGCTCCTGCTTCCCACTGGTGCCATAGCACTCTGACTCTTTCCTAGTCGCGCAGACGTGCCTTCCCAGTTGACTCAGCTTCCTGCTGTAACTATTCTCCAGTGCCGGCCCGGTCCACCCTGTGCTCAGTCCCTGGAGCACCCAGCAAACCCCAGCCCCAAACTCGCAGTGCCCCAGGGCTGGAGGGCAGGTGGTGGGACTGCCCAAAGCCAGGTAGAACTCTTGTAGGGCTTCCCAACACAACTGCCCTGGCCAAGCAGGTCAGAGCCCAACATCCAGAGCCCAACCTCTGGGACACCCAGGCGCTCATCCCCGACAAGGCCAAGGCTCACCTCTGCCTCTGGCTCCCAGGGGAACAAACAGAGCAGGGAAGTGACTGGGACAAAGGAGGGGATACCCATTCGTGCAGGCACAGGGTCTGGGGAGCAGGCCCTGGCACCAAGCCAGCCCTGGGCCACACAGGAGCAGATAACCAGGCCAAATGGCAGCCGGCACCAGGAAAGCACCGAGCAGGTCCAGCAGCAGCACACACCTCGGCAAGAGCCAAGGAGACAGAGCCAAGAGACAGACGCTACAGCCCAAGCACAAAGGGCCAACTGTGGCCAAAGCAGCGGGGCCAGAGTCTCTGGAGTCACTGGGGCAGCACAAGGGCTTGTGCCCACCCAAGCCAGCTCAGGCCCCTGAGGTGTTGCCACCGGCACCCCCCAAGCACTGCAGCAGCTCCTTGCCAGCGGCCCTGCTCACCCCCCGGACCGAGGGGCTGCGGCGGCCCCATCGCCTGCGGAGAGAGGTGCGGGCAGGCCCAAGCTCAGCCCCTGCATCCAGCCCGGCCGCCCGCGCCCCCCAGAGCCGCCACCTCCCCGCCCTCGGCGGGGCACAGGGAGCCAGGGCACGGCCGGGCACACGCCGACCTGCTCCCCCCGGGAGCCGCCACCTGCGAGCAATGGCTGCGGGCAGCACGCTCCGTGCCCCGGCCCGGCCCGACCCGCCGCGGGAACTCACCAGCTTCCGCAGCGCTCCCTCATCCATGCCGAGGAGATTCTCCTGGGACATCCCGTCCGCCCCGCCGGGGCCGGAGCCTGCTGCCGACGGGAACTCAGACAACAAAAGAGGGCCAGAGCAAGGTAGCCCCGGGCTCAGCTCGACTCGACTCAACCCCTCTCCCTCCCAGCTCCCGCAGCGCCGCGGCCGCCCGCCGATTCCCGCCACCAACCCCACCCACCATCCGCGCCCGCCGCCGCCGCCATTGGCTCTTCGCGTCGGGCGGGACGGTCCGACCCGGCCCCGCACCGCACCGCCCCGCCCCGCCCGCCGCCGCGCGAGTCGCCGAGGGAGGGGATCCGGGTGCCTGGTGCGGCCCAGGCCCCGCGGAGCCCAGCCGAGCCGCCGCACGGCGGGGTCCGGGATCCCTCCCGCGCCGGTGCCACGCCGCGGAGCTCGGGCCTGGCCCCCTTGAGCGGCCACGGTGCACCCGGACGCTTCCCCGCGGGGCCGTCCCGGCGGGGCAGCTTTCAGCAGCCCCGGAATGCGGGTGTAGCCCTGCCCCCAGAGCCTCCCTGCGTCCTCCGCCGTTCCCGCTGCGGCAGACGGGGGCGGGTGGGAGAGGCCACCCCCGCCTTGGGCCGGCCTCTTCCAGGGACCCCCCAACCTCCCCGTGCCCGGGGCGGGGGCTGCTCCTGGCCGCGGGAGAAGCTGCTGCAGCTCCAGCTTGCAGGGTGCGGGGTGGCCCAGCCCCTCCAGCACAGGGCCCTTTCCCCACCGCGCCCCACGGGAGGTCATGCCGTTGGGGACACCCTTGAACACTCTCGGGGGCTCATTGCAGCTTCTTCCTGACACCTCTGCAAGATTAATTCCCAGAGCAACATCAGAGCCTCCCTCCCCCCAAGGGCTTCCTGAGGACATGGGTATGTGGCCCCACATGGTCCCAGTGCTCACTCATGCTCAGAAGGTGCTTGTAGTGTCCTCAGCCCTGCATGGCCCTGCAACGTCCCACAGGAGTCTGGTTTAGCCCATACCTCTCTCAATGTGACTTCTGCTGCCCCGGGACAGAGTAATAATACTCCTGTACCATTGCCAGCGGGGCCATCTCCCAGCCAGGGGTATGAGCAACGGGGGACATAGAGTTTTAGGGAGGTGCATATCCCTCCAGGCTCCTGTCACAGCCCAGGTGGCAGTGCCAGAAGGATGGCCAAGGCTGGGTGTTGGGGTGGAGGGAGAGTCCCATGGAGTTCACGAGCTCCCCACCTGTGAGGCTGCAGCCAGCAGATGACAGACTTGGTGGGCCTCAGTCTTGTTCTGGGCAAAGGCCAGAAGTACTCCTCAGAGAGGACCCAGCCTGGCCTGCTCCTGCAATTGCTTGGAGATGCTGGGGGCTGTGCACCTGCTCCCAGCTCCTGGGAGAAGGGGAGAGGTCCTTGTCTGGTAGCCCAGAGCCCAAAGGCCTTGCCCAGAGCAAGTCACTAAGATCCAGTCCACTGCTCCTTTGGGAGCTCCCTGGGGAAGTGCATGGGAGCAGGACTACAGCTTCCTCTGCCACAGGGGAAGACCCACCACTACAGGCCAGTAAAATGGGGTGTGGTATAGGTGTCCAGCAGTTTCCATGCTGGGAGTGTTGTTGGTTCAGACATCCTACTCCAGGCCTGTTTGTCAGTGTGAGTCTCCAGCTGGGCTGGCATCTCAGAGCCCTCTGCTTCCTGGCAGCTCTCCACTCTCCTGCCCTGAGTGGCATTGGGCTTTGCTGGAGCATGATAGCCCCTTCCCAAGGAGCTGTGCTAAAGCCATCTCCTCTAAGCACTGTGCCACCCAACAGGTCCTTCCTATCCCTCTGCCAGTCTCAGAAGTGACATGATTTTCACTTGCTGGATGAGCCCTGTGCTGCTGGGCTGTCCCATTTGCCACACAGGGTTCTCCGCCACCTGCAGCTCTGCTCACTAGAGAGAGCTGAGGTGGGAGCAGGCACTGGGTGCACAGCCGGCTCCGACCCACAGGCAGCACAGCTGACAGCAGCTCTCCTGCCTTTGGTGTGTGTGGATGACCCCACTGGCAACCTTGAACTGGAGTGGGGATAACTGGTTTGTTCCCCAGCTCCTCTGACAGCAGCAGCATTCGGGCCATGGCACTGGGTTACCGGTGCATGGCTGGCAGTGTTGATGCTGGGCTTCCTGCACAGAGCACCCCGCTGCAAGAACACACTGAGCTGTGCTGATAAAGCAGCCTTGGATGCACAGCTCTTAGCACGTGCAGTGGTATTTATCCTGCCTCTTTTCTCCTGCACCTCTCCTGGTTTCATTCACCCCAGATAATGACCCAGCCACATACTCACAGACCTGCTGCGACGGGCCAGCATGGCAGGGAGCCCATAGTCCTGCTTGGCTCCAGGCAGCATTCCCGTGGGACTCCCCAGGGCATTGAGGTGCACATGCATCCAGCCAAATGCAGCCTCAGAGAAGCAGACCTCCTTATTCCTGTGAAAGTGGAGCAAGGAGAGATTCGCAAACCCCTTGGGGAGCACAAGGGCTCCAACTTTAGACCTGGCTCTCAGAAGAGCAGGAAGGGCTGTGGGCTGCTTCCCAGCATTTCAGCACCGGGCAGGTGAGGGTGTGATCTCAGGCATTGCAGAAATCACAGGGTGGCTGCTGTGTGCTGGTGCAGGTGGGCAGATTGTCCAGCAGATGGGACAAACCTGCCAGGGAGCAGGGGTCTGGGCAGTGCAGGGGGGCAGTCCCCCAGCCAGGGGAAAAGCGTGTCCTCTAGGTTCCCTTTGTACATGCTAAATTTGATATTAAATAGCAGTGATGGAATTTTACTGTGTTGTCTGGGAGTGGTCTGGCCCAGGGGCTGGGAAACCTGCCTGACTCGAGGGCGAGATGATGCAGGACAGGGTAGAGACCTGGCTGAAGCGCCAGGCAAGGATAATTCAGTCGCTTTCAAGCTTGTGGCCTTTCCCCAGGGCATGGCAGCAGAGAAGTACAGGGACAGGCATTACCCTACTGTCCTGCCAGTGCCGCCCTGGCAACACAGACCTGCAAGCAGCACAGGACCACAGAGGCTGCTGGCAGCAGGGAGAGAAGGGTCCAAGGACCTCTTTCTCCTCCCTCCTTCCACCTGCTTCAGCAGCACAGGAGCTTTCCTCCTCCTCCCCTTGGAACACTTGACATTCATAGACCTGTGTCACTCCTGCTCTCCCCACACCCAACACATTGTGACCACTCCCAGTGTCACAAATCTTGCTGGTCCCATCTTCCAGAGGAAGCCAGGGAGGGAGAACCTGCCACCACAGGGGGATGCTTGGACCAGGCACCCACCCCTGCCTGACAAAAGCAGCTGGAGCTGCCCAGGGAGGAGGATAGCTCTTGGCTTCCCTGTACCATGCTGTTTACCCATGTCAAGCACCCGTGTAGCCTGATGCTGCCACTCCTCTCTGTGCAGGGCAGCTCCCACAGAGCACGGTGCTATTATAAACAGTGACATCACCATGTAGCCTGGATGAAGACCTGTGGGTGGGTGCAGGGCTGTCCCTCCGTGGGCAGGTGGCAGGACCTGAGGTGTGGGTGCACCCCACAGAGATGTGGCAGGATGAACAATGGGTGAACGGCTGCCCCCAGCTCTTCCTCTGGAGTGTGGGTGGAGGATGGGCAGGGCAGGGTGGGAGGCCAGGGGAGACGCATGTGAGGGTGTCCGTGAAGCAGTGGGACAAGCAGTACAGCTGGAGGTGGGAAAAAGCAGCCCTGCTGCTGCAGCTAGGGACCACCCTCCTGCACAGAACTGGTGAACTGCTGCCATTTGCTTAGGGCAGGGAACTCATGTCTAAACGTGTGTCCCTCTTTCTCAGGCATGACTCACATCCTTCTAGGAGCCAGGGAAGGATCAGGTGTGATGGATTCCTCTTATCCGGCTGCTGGCACAGGCACTGGGCAGCCTCCTGCCTGCCCTGGGGGTGCTGCATCACCTGGGATGGAAAGGATCCGTGTGACAAGGAAGGTCCCACTTCTGCAGCAACACACTGCCCACGGATCAGCAATGCTGTTTTGGGCATTGAGGGCTCCAGTTGTCACACCTGGCTGGCACACATGGAAGACAGCACGCAGAAAGCATGCACCACTTCTCTATGAGTTACAAGAAATTTGCCCCAAATGTAACTCTCCAGGGCTGGATCTCTGTTGCATCTCTCTACCTGCACACAAGGAAGAGAATGGGCAGGTTTCTCCATCTGTCATCAGGCTCTGGTCTCTCTGCTCAAGCTGCCCACGGAGGTGTGGGAACCCCAGCCTAAGGCTGGGTGTGCATGGCAGGCGGCTGCTGGTGCTGCAGAGTGAGGGCGTGCTGAGCATCACTGCATGTCACACATCTCACTGTGCTGGGGCTTGACTCTGCACTGGTGCCAGGCTGCAAACAGGAGTCACAGCTAGCAAGTGCTCAGGGAGCTCAGCCTGCATGGGGCTCACACCCACACTCCTTGCCAGGAGCCTCTTGCAGAGGGAGGATTCTGCTCTGCATACGCACTGGGTAAGTCAGTGCACCCTCTCTGCCGGCGCTGTGCCCACCCATGTGCTGGACTCTGGATCAGGGAGGGGAGCCATAGGACAAGGGGGAAGGGTTTGAGGCTGAAAGAGGGGAGATGGAGCTGAGAGGTGGGGAAGAACTTGTTTGGTGTGAGGGTGGTGGGAGACTGGCCCAGGTTGCCCAGAGAAGTTTTGGTTGCCTCATCCCTGTAAGAGTTCAAGGCCAGGTTGGAGGGGGCTTGGAGCAACCCGGTGTGGTGGGAGATGTCCCTGCCCAGGGCAGGGGGTGGCACAGGATGGGCTTTAAGGTCCCTTCCAACCCAAACCGTTTTATGATTCTACTCCAGCTCAGGTCCTGCTGTGGGGCTGCAGCACCAAGGCAGTGAGCTCTGCCCTGCCACAACCTTGGCTAGCAGGAGTTAAACCCTGATGAGTGAATCCATCTGTATTTTTTCCTCTGCTCACCTTTGGCCCTTGTTCTGTGCAGAGTCCCCAAGGGATCCTGTGAAGCAAGCACAGCCTGTCCCGCTCCCTGCCCTGCCAAAGGAGCCAGCAAAGGGTCCAGGAGGATCTTGGACACCCCTGCCAGGGTCTGTCTTGTGGCACCACACCTACCATGGGAGCCTGGATCTGCTCCTGCTGCAGTGCCTCTGGCACTGCCTACTCATCCCTGGGGACCTCTTGGCCACAAATCCACCTTCCCCAGGCCCCCAGGAAGGAGAAGAGAAGGAAACATGGTCAGCTTCCAGCAATGCAGGAGCCCAGTAGCCCAGGGGTGGACCACAGCATTGCAAAGCACCCTGCAGTGCAGGACAGACACAGGCAGGACACCATGTCTACTGGGAAGAGAGGGAGCTCAGAGGCAGAGACTGGAACAGGGCTGCCATCTGCTCAGGACATGGCCCCAAGGCTGCAGCCCACTCCCTGGCAGTGGGCCAGGGGGGCTGGAGTGCTTGAGAAGTGACAGGGCTTTGGTTAGCATCTCTGTTGCTGCCAGCCTCTGAGGAAGACTGTGCACCTCCTTTGCCTGCTGTACGTTGGCATTTCCAGAGGTGCCTACCCATGGCAGCACGTGTGTCCTGGCTGCACAGCTGCTGCTGCTGGGTGCCCGCAGGGGCACTCTGTGGCCTCGACCTGCAGTGTCGGCACCTGAACTCACCACAGAGCTGCAATCCTGCACAGCCAGCACAGGGGATGCAGAGCTTCCCTCCAGCCTGCCCAGACCCCCAAACGTCACTTGTCTGCTTTTCCTCCTTCCTCCCTCCCAAAGTGCAAGAGCACTGACCCACAGGGTCTCACCCTGCTGTGCTTTGCACCTAAAGCAGCTGTGGGAACCAAGCTCCTGGCCATTTCAAATACCCAACTTGGAGCTGGAGAGAAAGACCTCAGCGCTTTCAGTCCAGAAGGACACTCTAGCCCAGCCTCAGCTCTGGGACCTTGCATGAGGCCTTGGCTGTGTGTGATGGGGATGGAGGCTACTTCAGTATTTCCAAAGGCAGGACATTCCTAAGAAATGACCTGTCCCTTCCCAGCAGCTCCCCGCTCCCCCCTGCCTTTCAATTTCTTAGTAACACTGAGTGAACACAGCTATTTTTTTCCCTTTTTGGGGCACCTTTAGAGCCCATAAATCACAATATTGACATCTCCTATGGCCAATAAAGGAAGGGGTTGGAAAAAGGATAGACGGGAGTTCAGGAAAGATGCCACTCCTGGTAACTCACCCCTGAAACTCAGGCTCCAGATACCCCTAACCGTGCCAGCCTCCCAGGGGCTTCCCGGAAGACCTCACAGCAGTCACCTGCATCTCTGAGGACTTTGCCAGTCAGTTAGGGGTTTTGGCCATTGGGATGCTGAGAGGGAGCCAACAAATCAGTTTTTCAGACTGCCCCAAAACTGGCTTCATTTACAAGCTGTGTTGTTGAGAACAGGACAACTCTTCTTGCAGGGATGGGTCCAGGGAAGGTCCTCGGGGTTACCGGGACTAGAGGAGAAACTCAAAAGTGGTATCGCTGTGCCACAAGCAAGGCCAAACAGTTCCAGGCAGAGATGGCCAAACCCCGTGGACTCCCCAAGTCATCTCCGCAGCCCTGTGCCAAGGCAAACAGACCACTTGTCCCAAAGGAGCAAAACTGCCCCAGAGGTCCTGCTCAACCCACTCTGGCAGGCAGGCTGCAGGCAGCCCAACAAGGGGCACAGCTTCTCCTCCAGGAATGGGGAGTTGGGGACAAACCTGGTCCTGCGAACAGCCCCAGACGGGCTGCAGGGCCTTGTGGCTCAGTGACTGCTTTCTTGTGGGCCCCTGGCAGCACAGAAACAGCATCACAGGCACCATTGCCACATTGCTGCAAGAAATCTAGAAGCTGTAACGTTATGGAAAATCTGTGAGACCTGTCCCAGTATTTGTTAATGAGCCAAATCATGTGCTGGCAGAGGGTTGTTGGGCACACTGCACCCAGTGTGTCATGTCCTGCCACTCGGTGCAAGGCCTGGCTGTGTGTCACATCTCCAGGCTTCCCTCAGCCTGCGGGCTGGTGATGGCTGACCCATGCTCCAGGACTATCATGCCCTTATGGACCAAAAGGATGGTGATGGCTCTGCTTGCTTCAGGCTCTTCTGTCTCATTTGCCATGTGACCTATTTCAAGACCAGGCTCTTTTCTGATCATATTTTCTCCTTATATTCACTTGATTGTCCACTGGGACAATCACAAGGAGTTAAGAAAAGTTAGCAAAATATTTCTGAATGTGCATGCTCTTCAGGGCTACTCCTTTCCAGGACCTCCTTCCCCTCTCCTGTAGCTTAGTGCTGTGTCCTCTTGCACTACCTGAGTTTTGCAGGCACGCCGAGAGGAGACATTTCTTGGCAATGCTGTACCCTCTGTGTGCAAAGCATCAAATGTTTTCTTAGTTGTAATAAATTTCACTAGTTACTGTTCTTTTCCATTATTTTTATAGTTGTTCATAGACTTTTCTTGATGCACAGCCAGCTGGGCTACTAACATCCTTCTGCTGTTCCCCCCTTTGCTTTGCACAAACTCAAATATGAAAGCTGTAGGTTGGATACCATCTGTGCAGGGAGTGATAGTCTTATGCCAGGGTTGGCATCGTTTCTTCTTGTCTGGTCTAGACAGCTTATAAAAGAAAGAACCGAACAGCCACTCAGTCAGGAGCTTTCCCTGCCCAACTGTGACTCTGCCAAGTCTTGCATTGGACTCTTAATCCTTGTCGGTATGTCTAGTCTGCTGCAGGCAGGCTGAGCTACGTTACATTAAAATGCCCTATCCACACACAAAAAGATTGCTAGCTAGATTTCATATGTGGTTTCAAACTCACTTTGGAGATGGAAGATTAATTCGTCCATTGCAACGCCAGTACAAACCGGTCCTTCACCCACAGCAAATGCTCCCACAAGCACCCCATGTTGCTCTGCTGACTCCCTATGTTGTGCTTTCCTACCCTTTCCTTTTCTGGAGGTCATTCTTCTAAGTCCCAACTTCAGTCACTAAATTGGGGTCATCTGCAGCTCCAGGTCACAAACCAGCGCTGTACTCCTTGTTACACTGACCACTGCACCCCAGCCCAACAGGAGAGCCTGCTCCAGTTACCCAGGCTGCAAACAACTCAGATACAGATAAGCACCCATGTTCTTCACTGCAACTACACCAGGCGTTGCTACACCCAGCTTCCAGTGCCCCCACAGCCATGCGTGCCCTCCAGGTGAGCCGGTGACATGGACATTGGCTGCTGAGTGTAGCCAGTGGCCCTGAGTCTGGGCTGTGCTGCAGGGGCTTGGACCCCACCCTGGCAGGACACCCTGGCCTTCCTGCTCTTGAGTTGGGATGTTCTGTGTCTCAGAGGTTCTTCACCCTCCTTCAGAATAAAGGCTCTGCCCAGAAGGGTACTGCTTCTCTGTCCTTTTTCACCTTACCATGGGGACAGAAAAGCATCTGCCTTCTGTTTGTGGTGCTTCACAGTCTCTGGCTTCCCACGTCTGTCACCATCACCTTCTGAAAACCCAATAGTGAGAGCCTTAGTAAGGGGAGAGACTGATATCTGCAACAAAGACTACAATAGACTTCATTTAAAGACGTTACTGGAGGTGACTTTGAAACAATTTTAAAATTTATCTTTCAGCAAGGAAGCAAAGGAGCAAGAAGGGTTTCTCTGATACTGGGCAGAGGAGTGACGAACCACCCCACAGGAACACCAGCCTTTCCAGCATCAGATGCCTCACAGCACCCTCCAAGGTGATGGACTTTTCCTATGCATATTTCCAGTTCTACCTGTAAAAGCCACTGGGAAAAATAGTTTTGAAGGCTGCAGTTTGCTCTCTCTTGAGGAGTTTTGCTATTGACATCCCTACAGACACCATGTTTCACAGCAAGATGCACTCTATAACCCAGCCAAAAATATATGACTGACAGCTATTGCCTACCACAACACAATTTCTTCTCTCTGCTCATTGGTGTGATGGCACATGCAGAAATCTTACAATACACTTTTAAAACTAAGACACTTCTCACAAGTTGTGCATACATTTGGAGGCCCCTTATGCTGTGTCTGGTCCCTCAGGGAAGCTGCTCTGCCAGCCACCCAAAATGTGCCCCATTCCTTCCTGTCCCCACTGCAGCAGCTGTGATGCAGGACACAAAAACCAGCTGTGACAAAGTGGAGCTTCTCCTGATCCACTCGCAGTATTTACCTTTCATTCTTACAAACCTACATGCTTTTGCCATCCTGCAAATCAACAAGTTTTTGTTACAAGCTTATTTCTCTTCTCCTACCACCTGTTAAGATATTCCCTGGCCCCAGGTACATGTTAAAGTGAACCTAGCAGAATGATGGACATCAGCAACATTCACCAAGAGCATACAATAGATCCAAGTCTATACTACAGTCAGTACTATAAAACTGGCAACACCTTTGCCAAACCAGAGGGAAAGGAAACCCCTCCCCAGGCTGTTCTGGTCCGGAGACTCAAGAGCCCCAGGCATGCCACATAGTCCACTGCCTGCTCCCCACCACTCCATGGGCTCCTCGTGCTGCATGAGCGCCGAGATTGTGTGGCCTCTCTTGAAAGGGCACCTCCTTCCCAGCAAATGCTCCCTGCCCTGCACAGTGCAGGTGGGACAGGGAGGCTCAGCTTCAGCCCTGAAATTGTCCCATCCTCTTCCCATGTGCACTCTTCCCCTCTTCCTTGTTCTCAGTGGAAAAGTCACGTCCGATTAAAAGCTCTTTTTCAGGATTAACCAAGGATAAATTGCCTTTTCTCCCTCTTGCTACAACAGTGGTTGAGTTAAGGCCTTAGTCACATGTAAACAGATGGCAGAGTGGGGGGAAGCCCTCATCATGCCACGAGCTTCAACCACGTAATCAGCAAAGAATCAAGACTCTGTAAGCAAGGGAAGGAAGTACTGTCTTAGTGAAAAATATTTAGATTCTGTGGAATATTGGCCAATTACAATATTTTTCTTGAAACAAAACATTTATAAGAACACTCAAATAAATATTTGAGAACACGATAAACCAGAGCCCTGAGTCACTCCTGATGCAAAAGTTTTCATGCATTTTTCAGGCAGCTTCCCCATGTAGGGTTTGGAGTTGGGATGGCTTCTGGTGGCACTGAGGTGTGCTGACAGGTCCAGTGGCATGAGTCCCTGCTGCCTGGAAATGGTAGAGCTCCTCCTGGCAAGGGTCACCTCCCAGTTTGAGCCAAATGCCCGGGTGTGCTGCAGAGTCTATGGTGGGGTCTGTGAGGAGATGTATTGCCTTGAATTCAAAAAGACACTGCCAGCAGGAGCTTGGGGAAGGGCCTGCTGGCAGCTCTTCCCGGGAGGTGGGAAGAGGGAGCACTTCTTGACATTCCTCCTTCCTGCAGTCCTTTTGTATGGAGGACTCTGCAGATGGATGTAGACACAAATGAGATTCCTTAGGTCTTTTCTGAGATTCAGATGAACTGAGATGCTAATTTGAGCCACACTTACTGCAGACACTGTCAGGGGTCTTGTTCAGTGGTGCTGGGAGCCACATCCCATCCCCTGGCTGCAGCAGTCAGGCAAACCCACCCACCCACCCAGCCACAGCCAACTGACTGTCCTGTTCCTGACTGCATCCCATCTGATGTGCATCCTGGCCCCAAACAGCCCCAACCACATGTGTTGCTTTGCCCTCTATTTTGCCCCCATTTCCTCCAGCCATACAACCAACCCACCCTAGTTCTTTCCCTCTCCCATCTGCCCCCCTGCAGGCTCAAGTTTTGCTGATTTTGTACCCTTATTCAGTAATTACAGCCTTGGTGAGTGAGCCCAGTCAGGCAGCCCTGTCATTCGGCACTCTCTGTCCAGGGCAGGTCTGACACTACCTCTCACTGCTTTGTCTGGTTGTTTCTTGCTGTTTGCTCAGCTCTGGATGAAGGCTGGCCTCCCTTTAGCCTCTCCACCCTCCTCAGCACCTGGCAGTCACTTCTTCATTCAACCTCAGGACAGGGCCAGCCATCTGCCTCCAACTTCGCACTACTATCATTATTGCTGGCATTTTCCTACGATTCAAGTGCTGCTATGGCTGCTGCAGCATCTAAGCTAACTTTCAGAACAGGTTGGAGACATTTTCTTCTCTTTTGGAGACATTTCATCTCTTTTCATTGGCTTTCCCACTATCCCACATGCCTGTAGGAAACGTGCCACTACCACACTCCTTGTGAGCCTAGGGATACTTTCCTCTTGTTAAGTTAGGTGGGGAGGGAGAAGTAGTTTGGGAGAGGCACACAGGCAAATCCACCTTTACAGAGCAAAAGTCTTTGTCTTTTTAAAATATCTAGGCTTATAGAAGAAAATAATATGTACTATCCAGATCACCAGCGCCAGGCAAAGCCAGGCCCCCTGAAGAAGGGGAGCTCAGGATGTACTGAACAAGCATGGTGACATCTCCACACATCCTCCAAAGTGGACACTGATGGGATTACAGGATTGCTGAAGAATGGTCATCAATGAGATGATCCAACTATACTGCTTTCTCTTAATGAAAATAACCATGCCTGGATGAAAGATCTGAGTGACAAGACCAAATGATGGTGAAATTGCTGAAAAAATGTCATTGCCACGCAGCTTCACTTTTCTTCCTGAGAACCTCCAGGCTTTCTAACAGTCCCTGCTCAGGCTAGGGACAGTCTCCAGAGCTGTGTACTAACATACAGCTTTTTGCTACGGTCTGCTGAATGCAGAAGAGCAGTCCAGGGTTCTGGCCTACCTTGTACCTGTCTACATCTAAAGTTAGGGAAGATGAACACCTTCAGAGATGACAAATGACATTTAACATATGGTAGCATTCACAGCACACACTAGAGGAGCAGTTATTTATTGCACTCATCACTGAGAGATGTTTTAATAGGAGGAGCCTGTAGAGCCTTGCTCTCTCCCTAGCATTCCATAAGTGTGTTCTGTATCAATGTGGTCATACACCTGTTCTTATCTTCACTCATATCACAGCTCAATCTGCTTGGATGCTACTTCTAAGAGGCACTTGCAGATGAGATTTCTATAAGCTTTTCACTAGAAAATCATGTTTTTGATTGCCAGACTGCAATAACTCAAGCTGCCCGTATTAGGCACTTCCATCTGAACTGAACAAAACCCCGCAGGTAACATAATCCACACTTTTCAAATAATGAGACCTAGGGAATAGGGAAACCTATTTACTCATGAAAAAAAAATCTGCTAGTTAGTCACCTTGTTAAGGAACCCGCACACCTTCTCATGTTGGTAGAAGCCACTAAAACTGTCATGCAATCACAGCTTAGAAAGAAGGAAGTGTCCAGGCTTGGGTCCTTTTCAGCATCCCTGTGGAAAACCATCCAACCTCTGACAAATGCTCAATTCATGCCACTTGTAACTCTTCCAAATTTGTCAGGTAAATTCTTTTAAGATGCCACCATTGCTCCTCTTCTACTCATGGGCTCTTCTGCATGTCATTCTCACAAATACAGAGAGTACTTTCTGTTTTAGGCCAGAGGTGGTGAGGTATACTGGCATTTTTTTGGTTTTTTTTTTTTTCATGTCTGCTAATTCCATTCATTGCTTAGTTCATTAATCAAATCATGGTGGGGGGAGCCTGACTGGTAGTGGAGGATCCATCCACCATTCTGCTGACAATTTCCTGGTTCTAACTTCAAGATGTCTCCCTGCTCTCATCTATTCTTACCCTTTCCATTCTCCTGCAAACTCATTTACAAAGTGACTTCTGACAGCCAGTGTCAGAATTAATAATGAATTTAAATCCATGGTGTGACTTTCTCTGAGGCAAAGAAGCAAGAGGCTGATACCTGGCACTACAGAAAAGGTGTCTGAACTTTATGCCAGCGCTTCTCATCCACATTTAGGTACTTGCATTTGAACATCTTGGTCTGCTTGTCTTGCAAGGACTGACTCGCTGACTGCTCATTAAATTACTATTCCCAAGAGAAGAAAGGCAGGATTTAGGCTTCCCAACACAGGAGAAAAAGATACTTCCATGAAGACAGGTCTCACTTCATGACTCCTTTGCATTTAGTCAGCAAAATGCTCTGCTACTTGACACGAAAAGATGGAGAGGGTGGACAGAAGTGACTATGGATATAAGAAACAGGTGTACCCCAAGTCACATAAGGCAGAACTCCTTACTAGGAAAAGCCAAGCCACACTTCCTTTTTCTAAATTCTTGACTTCATGTCTTGTATTTTTGCATTGTATTGAGTCAGCCTGGAGACTTCACTCACGCCCAAGAAAAGGCAGAATGTTTTGATGAATAATGCGGCTATTTGTGAGTGAGACAGACACAGTCCATTTAAAAATACCTTATGCTGTTTTGAAGGAGTAGCGTATTTCCTGGCAGGAAGCTCCTGTTCTGTACAGGGAGATAACCAGAGCGAATCACAGGGCAGAGCCAGCATGTGGCACAACATGGAGGAAAGAACCAAAAAGCTGCGAGCCAACACCATGATTTTACAGCCCATTAAGGGAAGGTAATTTGAAATTCCTTCTATAAATTCAGGGCAATGGAAAAGAGATCCACACCACTTACATTACTGGGGCCTGTAACTGCACCCAAACTTCTTAAGAGAACTATCTCGAAAGTGAACACTCAGTAGAAAAACAACACAGACCAAGAACTTCAGCAACTTCTGTCACAAGCCTTGGACCTTGTACCCTGAGACAGTCTGAATGCTATTTTTGATTGCAAAAAAAAAGGAACGATAAAGTAAGGACCAGTAAGTCCCTGAGGATTATTGGTGATGTTCTCAGATTTACTTTCCGCTGCCTGCACTGATTATTTCACTCTGACAATAAAAATCTCATTTATATAATGCAAATGTTTACAGTTCTTTGTATGAATAAACACAGCATAAAGTCACTCACAGCTAAGTAAGGAAACCTATCTGGACTGTCAAAAAAACACTTTGCTACACTAATGGCACTTGTCTGGTGCAGAATACAGCACTTACACCTATGGCAACTCGCCCATTAATTACTGGCTTGGCAGTCTAGTTTCTCAAAAATTAGAATTCAGGGCCCACACAGGTATTGGAAGCAGTTATCTACAATTTTCAGAACAAGGGCCACCTAAATAAATTGTTCAATGATCTCAGGTTATGGCCCAGACTCCAGTGGAAAGACGCTTAGCAAAATACTATGTCAGACTAACGACACAGCAAACACTATACAGGACTGCGTATGAACTCTCACTCCCCAACCTAGAAACATAGAATTTGACCAGTGTTGAATCAAAAGACTCATTTTACAAGGGATTCTGGGGATTATTTCAGAGTAAGAAACTCAGACACAGGTTAAAGAAGAGCAGTACAGTTTGTCTCAAGCTCCACACATACAGGCTGGACAAACCATCAATCCACAGATCATTTATCAGGAAAGTTATGTGCACCAGAGCAAACTGCTGCTTTCAACTGCAACAGGAGCCCCTTGTAGGTGACAGGTATTACCTGTGACGCCAAAGAAGCCAGACTTGTTCTGCCCATATACGTAAGATGGCTGCAGAGACACTGGTGCTGAATGGGAACTTGGGGAAACGGTGCTGGTAGCAGATGGGAAAAAAAGGGAAGCCACCTGCCATAATCAGTATAACAGAGACACCTAGAACTATTTAAGCAAAGTTTGGAGAGGGAGTTTCCAAGATAAAACAGTTGCCTGAAAAGAGGATAAATGTGAATTTGCAGTGGGAATACTTCTATCTCAAAACCACTGAGGAACTCAGCAGTTTGCAGCAACAGCACATGGACAAAAAGAGCATTTCATCTCTCCATCCACTGACAGACAGGTTCCCACCAGTGTAGCTCTGCAGTGGCCAAGATAGAGCTGTGGTGTGATCCAAATGCTATTTTGCAAAACGCAATTTCATTTCATTACTTCTTGGGATAACGTCTGGCAGCTCAGAGGGCCAGTGAATAATGATATAATCCTTTCAAGACTTGGGCAAGAGAGACCAAAGAGCAGAAGTCAGAAACCTGTCTGAAACCTACCTCAGAATGGCTATGGAAAGTGTAAGAATTAAATTTTTGTTTCATGTTTGTCAAAGAAAATGAAGGTGACATGGAATTCAACACTATCAAATGGTGAAATGGAAAAGAGTAATTTCCTGCCTGGGACTGGCCAAATAAAAGTGAACTGCAATGTTCTGGTCTTCTCCCAAAGGCCACAGGAAAGGACTGGCATCAGCCAGCCAACCCTTAGCAGGTCAAATCCCCCAGGAGCAGCAGGAAGGTGACCTAGAGCGCTGCAGCACTCTGATGATGTTGCCAACCTCTCCAGTGTCAGGAAAGGAACACTGGGTTCCTCCCTGAAGGTAAAATTATGAGACAAACTTGCTGTTGGGAAAAGAAGAGATACCCAGAGTACCAACGAGCGTTGACGAGACACATAAGTCCAGGTTCCTGTTCCTTAGGAACATGTATCTGGGTCGTTACTTTGCCCCTGCACTGATGGGATTTATATTGCTTTTGAACATCTTTAAACATCTACTTCTGACACTAAAATACGATGAGATAAAAGCTGACCACAATAGATGAAGCTGCAATCTTTAAAAGACTCAAGTAGATACATTATAATCTGTCACAAACTTAAAGATACCTCAACACAGTTGTTGCCAGTAATGTTTCTAATTCTTTTATGCAGCTTTGATGTTCTGGTCTACACAGCTTTTCAGAGATATGGCCTTCAAGAGTCACTCCACACGTATGGAGTGACTTTCTGATGAGTACTCGTAAAGGCAGAGCAATCCTTGTCAGCAGGAATGACACGACTTGCTGGCTTGAAGTAATCTTTAGATCTGAACAGGTTGAACTGAGGATGAACAGAACTAAATCCTGTGCTGGGAAGTGAAGCCCTCAGGTCAAAACTGCAGATCTGTCAGCTCTGGCTTGCATACTACTGGGGAGCCAATTCACACAAAAACACAGACCAGGAGGTACGGCAAACAAAATGAGAGACAAGTAACTCAAACACGAAGCTTGGAATTTAGCCGTTCACCAATCATGATAAATGGATCATTAAATTTATCTTTTCACCATGTAGCTCAGACACGTATCAGTTTCTGCACAGATTAAATTCCTTCAGGTTTTTGATCTTTAGTTCAGATTCCTACTATCCGAGATGCAGGGATGCAACCGTCTTGCTTGAGAGTCCATTTCAGAAGGAGAATTCGGTGTTTTTCCACTGGGCAAAGTGTTCGGCAAAGCATTCCTGGCCTTCACGCTTCACAGCTGAGCCTGCCGGTGTGGGGGTCGGAGGCACGCGCAGGACACCGGGACCACCCCGCCGCTCAGCCCCTTCAGATCTCGGGCTGCATCACAGGCGCGGGATCGAAGCAACGGCATTTACGATCTTATACACCCTCTGTTAATAGATTTGATAGGACGGGCACATTCAGCCGCTTCTCCGTAACGACTTCCCGCAGCCGCACCATCCCGGAGCACTGCCAGCCGCGGGGGCCCTCGGGCCGCCGCCGCCCGTACCGGGGCAGGTTCCGGAGCGGTCTCCCTCCGGCCAGCCGCCCCCCAAGGCAACCGCCGCGCCCGCCACTACGGGGGACAGGGAGGCTCCCCCCGCTCCGCCCCGGCGCCGGGGATTTACCGTCAGCCGGATCCGCCGAGCCGCGCTCGCCGCAGCCACCACCGCCGCCCGAGAGGCGCCGGGCTAGGCTGCAGTGCGCGGCTCCCCCCGACCCCCCCGCCGGCGGTCAGACCCCGCCGTTCCGGTGGGGCTTCCTCAGGAGGCGCGGGCTGAGCGCTGTTCCCGCTACCGGCCAGCCTACCCGCTCCGGCCCTGACCGCGCCGCGGCTCCCAATCCCGCGGCGCTGAGGCGCGCGGCCGCCACGGAAGGGGCGGGCGGGTCTCGCGGAAGGGCGGGACGGGGCGCCGCGCTCGTCCGCTCTCGCCCGCCTCTCTCTGGCTCAGCGCGCCCGTCACGCGGCTGGTGAGAAGCCGCAGCGGCCCGCGCCATGGCTCTCCGGTCACGTGCCGTGGCCCGCCCAATGGGCGGTGAGTGGTTGGGCTCCGCCCGCCCGGGCGGGGGCGGTGGAGGAGAGGGGGGGACCGCGACCGCAGCCGCGGCAGAGACAAAGCGGGGCCGGTGGGCGAACGGGGTATCTAGTAGCGGTAGCCAGTGGCCGCAGCCCAGGCCCGGTGAAGGGCCCTGAGGGCGACGCTGGCCTCCCGGCGGCGGCAGTGACTGGCGACGGCGGGTGGCGGGTGGGGAGGCCTCGAGGCCGCCGCCGCACGCGGAGGGCGGCCCGGGCCCGGCCGCCGCCATGGCCTTGGCTAATTACAGCAGCCTGAACCGGGCCCAGCTCACCTTCGAGTACCTGCACACTAACTCGTGAGTATAGGGCCGCGCCGCGACCGGCTGCGGCCGCCGGGCAGGGCTGCGGCTGGGTGGGGCCTCGGCCCGCGCCCCCCGGGGCTGCCGCTCCCTACGTCTGCCCCACCTGGGCTAGGCCCTGGTGCGGCTGGTGAGTATGGGCGCGCCCGGCCGGGGCCCCCGGGTGTTGCCAGCCCGCGGGCCAGTGCCGGCGGCCGCGGGCGGCCAATCCCGGGTAGGGCTGTCGTTGTGCTGTGACCGCTTTGCGGTCCGCAGGGAATAACGGTGCGTTGGGGGGGTGGCGGACCTCCGGGGGGACTCACCGGGGAGGGTGTAGCCCTTGGGTCAGCCGTACCCCTACGGCCATGCCTCTTCAGGGAAGCACCTGTGCTGGCCACGGCTCACTCCTGCCTGAACGTTTTGTGCAGGTAAATTTGAAGCAAGAAATGACCTTCTAATCAGCTTTTTGGAGCTGCTGTGGCTTTTGCATGTCACTGACTCCCCTAAAATAAGATCTCCTGAGAAGAGGCAAAGTTCTTTAAGTTGCGTTACTTCTGAATATGTGTCTAGGAAATGGGAGGTGCCAGCAGGAAACGGTGCTTAGCAGGCTTAAGCACCCATCTGAGACCTGCCTATTGCACATAAGCCTTATGGTGCCACGTACAGAAGAGTTTAAAGAAAGAGCTTGTTCTGGCTGAGCTAGACTGGAAGAACAATGTGAACCACACTTGGCATTTTGTCATCTTCGTCAGCTGATCACCGACGTAAAATTGTCTTCCAACACTTTGTGGAAGAGTTGACTCTTACCATCTTTAGAAGAAATAAAGTGCAGGCTTATCTTTTTGCTTTCCTTTTTCAATGTGTGAAGGGAAGCCTAAGAGTGGAGGACCACGGTGGTATGCGTCAATCTAAAGACTTGTCACACACAGAAATATAGGGGACTTGAACTCAAGTAGATCTGACTGGTTTTGTTGATAATACAGGATACACCTGCAAGAGCAACTAAAGACAAATCTTACGTGTGCCAAGAGCGTTATTGATCCATTTCTTTCCAGGATGAAGAAAGTAATGGATTTTGCACAGGAGAAGAAACCTAGTAACAGCCTGGTGTTGCCCTTGGGTCTGCATTTTGTGGCTTGGCTGGCAGCGGTTGCATGTAGAGTGAACAGTCTAGTGCCTGAAGGTGATGGAGAATACTGTGTCACATTCCTGGTGATGTCCCTGATTTGTGAAACTCTCATGTCCAGCTGCGGAAAACGTTTTTAGAGCTTGGAAGACAGCATGGTAGAGCTCTGTCAGCAGCTTGTGTTTGCCTGCAGAATACCAGAACTCTGGCTCTCTTCATAAGAAGATAATGTCTGTGCTGCAGCAAAGGCTGATGTGTTGTTCCTGCCCTGAAGTATTAAGGCTACTTCATGTTGCCACCATAGTTTCTGTTCTGCAAGTGCTGCTGCTGGTCTACTTCCAGTGTTCTATGTGTCTGCAATGCATAACTGCATCACAAAATTGTTACATGGAGCTGAAAGCTGATGTGTATGAACAAGCCAAAGCCAGGGATTTTTGGCCATCACGAGCGAAGAGCCTCTTTAGATTATGGGGATCAATGTATAAGCCAAGTACTTCCCTCAGAATGTGAGTGGAAAGAATAGAAGTAATTTTTAAAAGCAAAGAAAAAGACAAACAAAACACCACAAAAGAACCTACAACAAATAGACAGCTCCCTGCTCCTGCAAGAAAAAAATGAGCAAACCTTCCCCCCTGCCCCCCAAAATTAAAGCACGAACAGTATAGGGCTTTTGATAATGGAGACTCTTGACTTTTGGACTGTTCTATTTTGCTGAGGAAAACCATACCATCTCAGATAAATTTCGTTTCAGTGCTGAAGATGTTCTCATAGTCATGAAGATAAAAATGTTTTTAAATTGTGGTTAGAAGTCAACCATCTAGCTGTTGAGGTGCAGAAGGAAGCCATGACTTATTTTTTTTCCTCCTTTTTTAAGGCTTTCTCTAGGAAAAGTTTTAGTATGTTTAAAGCAGAAGCCAGTTTATCTGGTCCCTGAACTTGAGGACTTGCAGCAGCTGTTTTCAATAGCTTCTTAATGCATCTATTGATGGCGAATTTCACAGCATGTATCTAAATCACTTCAGTTGCCATATTTTTTTTTTTTTAGTAAAAATACCACTGTGCTTTTCGAAGTGCTTTTCTTGATGAATAGTTGACTGGGGACAGGCTTATTGGTAGGGCCTGTAGTGATAGGATGAGGCTAAAGTTTTTAAACTAAAAGAGAGTAGATTTAGGCTAGGAAGGAATATAAGGATATAAGGAAGAATTTTTTTATGGTGAGGGTGGTGAAACACTGGCCCAAGTTGCCCAGGGAGATGATAGTTCCCCATCCCTGGAAACATTCCAGGTCAGGTTGGACAGGGCTGTAAGCAACCTGGTCTAGTTGAAGATGTCCCTCCTCATGGCACGGGGGTTGGACTGGGTGACTTTTAAATGTCCCTTCCAACCCAATGATTCTATGATTTTATGTGGAAGTTCTTCCTAGAATGAAAATCAGCTTCTTCCTTAAGATACCTCTGAAGCCATTTATTGAGATGATCACAAAACCACACCTGATCCCAACCAACTACTTGGTGCATATATTGAATATTTGTAATGCAAAATCAAAGGAATTTGCTGAGAGTTGAGCAGCTGAAACTGTCTTCTAACAGTAGGTAGAATTTAGCTTGTGATTGAACATGAGGTTTTTTTCTGTTACTAGAAATGTTCTGTTGAATACAGCTGGAGTGGAAGAAGGTCACTTGACTAGAAACACGTTGAGATGAATGGGTGCTGGACTTCAGGAATACTAGTAGTTACAGGCCAATATCTCCCCACCCTGCAAGCTCTCCCATTTCTTCTTGTGTGTGTTTTCTGTTCTCACCTGAAAAGGAGTGTAGTACTGAGAGGAACTCTTGTTCCTGATGCAGATGCCGAACTTAAATGTTTTCCCAGATATGGCCTCCTTCAGAACAAAAATGAAGTCTTAGGTCTTTCATTAGGAATTAGGTCCCTGCCTGACTATGCAGAATCAGGAGTCCTACTAAGTTCAACCAGGGGTATCCTCTAAGAACTGCTTAAAAAATAAGCTTTTCTTCCCTTGGGATTTTATTCCAAATGGTTGTTTGTAGACATGTTTGGAATTCGTCATGTTCTACAAGAGTCATCTAACTCGATCTTTTGTAACCCAAATTTCAATAAATTGCCAGCATTGGATTTCCCTGTTCTGTTTCTTGTCAAGCCTGCATGGAGCCATCTGAAATGAAAGTAGGAAGTTGTAGGAAGGTCCAGGCCAGTCTGCTCCTGCCAGGATGAGTTGTTGCTGAGACCACAGATTTTGATAACACTTCCCCTCCCATTCACGTGTCATTTCATCAGTTGTATGACCATTATTAGTTGTATTTCAAGTGCTCTGTCTGGAGGTTACGGTTGCCTCTGATGATGCCCACCTAGCTCACGCTTAAAAGTTTCCAGGTTATGTGCAGGTTATGGAGGAGTCTTGGGCTGCTACTCAGCATCTCAGGTGCCTCTAGAAGGCCCCAGAGGGCTCCAGGAGATGCTTGGGAAGAGTGTATTTTTGGTCCATTGGTCCACTGATAGACTGTTTTGCCAAAATTTTACCTCATGTTTTTTTAAACATGCAGGTAAAATAATTCCAGGAGTTTTTTGGAGGAAAAATGTTGCCAGTTGATATTGGTGGAGTTTAAGTATTTCAGGTTCTTTTAACTGTAAGGCAAGAGCATGGTTTCTGTTAAAACTGGGTTGATTGAATCAGAGTAAAGCACTTCATGTGACTTTAATTAGATATTGACAAGATTAGTGTCAGTGTTGAGATTAATATACTGAATAGAAGATATTTACAGCGTATATAAGTTTTTGTTAGTGATAAGTAGCTGGAGTGGATTTTGCTTGTTTGTAGCAAGGTTTTGCTTTGCCTGTGTCAGCACAAGAGGTTCCAGTTTTGGTAGATGCTCAAGTTGAGTATGGCGTCAGGCTATGTGGAAATTGTGTTTTCTCTTGCCTCTGTTCTTATCATCTGCAGCTATGTGTTCAGCTATTTTGTTCCAATATCTTTCTTTTGAAACCCCTCTTTGTATCTTTTTTGCATCTTTTCCTTAGTTTGAAGCATTCTTTAAATTGTAGAGTAAAAGTTGCTAACAAAGCATGGTTAGTACTTAAATAAACTTCTGGGATGTTGATCTGTGGAGCTCAACAGGTGCTCATAAATTCGAGGGAGTGCTTGAGATCTATGCACAGGAAATCCTGCCCAAAGGAAACATCACTAAGTTTGAGCGTCTTTGAAAGCTTTCTGATTGGGAAGATAGTCTTCAAAACACGGTTCCCTGCTGTCTCCTTGAGAATGGAAATCTCTGTTCTCATGGTTCTAGTGATAACTTTGAAAGCTAATGTGGTTTCCCTCTGATTGGAGCTGTGTTGATGGGTTAGATGTGATAGTTCATTTTGTTATTATTAGTGTTATGGACAGCTATATATTTTCTGTGTGAGAAGTACCTGTGTATCTGATCTTCGAAAGCTGAAAATATGATTAAGTATCACTTTCTCTTTGATAGCTTGTTGGCCTTTTTGTTTAGTGGTGAAAGCAGGTTGTATATGAAGATGTTTCAGGCAAACTGAAACTTAATGATAAAAACAGTTTCTGAGGACTCAATCTCTTGAGTAGCAACAAATTCCAGCAACTGTTTCTTCTGGTCTTGCAGGTGCTGCTAATATTGGAGTGCATGTGACTCGTTTACATTTGAAATAAGTGGTAGATGTTGAAGATAGGTCACCAAGATGGGCATTCAGTGGATGTACTACATTAATGTTGGCAGACAATATATAGTAATGAGAAGTTTTCTAACCGTGTATCTTCTTTCAAGGTTGAGGCACGCAACTAATCACTTTCAAATGACTCTGCTTATAAAAGGTGGCGGTGAAGAGGCTGGAAACTAAAGATGGCTGTTGAGATTGTGCCAAAATGGCAGCTGGCTAGATGATTTTAGCACTGATTTTGGAAGGTGATGGGTTACAGTGGTGGCAGAAGACTGCCTTTCTCTGGATTGGAGTGTTTGCAGCTGTTGGAAGTCTCCCAGGATCTGGAAGCTTTTATCTGTGTTTCATATATACACAGCATTTAATTGTTACGAAGAGACCTGTCAATGTGGTGAATAGTTAAGGATTTATATGGATTGTTGACTGGTTCATAGGCTGGTTCATTAGGTCAATGATTTTTCTCTGTTGTGTCTGTTTACCATGTGATGTTTTTTAGACCATAGTGAATGGTCATTTGTTGAATCAGACTCCACGGGGCAGCCTGTTTGCTGTGAGTCTGCCTCTGATAGACAGTAAAATGCTCATTTCTAGTCTGCTGTCAGTGGCAGATGTTAGTATTGTAGACATACAATTAGATTTGTTTAAAATGTTATTGAGATTCTGGTTCATTTAAAGGTCTCTCTTTTTAAACATCAGTGTAACCCTTCTGATTCTGTGTTTCGTTGCAGAACTACCCACGAGTTCTTGTTTGGTGCCCTTGCTGAACTTGTAGATAATGCCAGGTATGTCTCTGAGACTGTGTAATTCCCAAGGTAAATTAGATTACGATTTAATTGGCTTGTCTATTTGTTGATCTTGAGCAATTTTTGCTTCTAGTAGACTTTACAAAAAATACAAAATAGAAGACTTTGCTGCAGTTTAGTATGACTATTTCCCTTGGTCTTATACTGTCACATCTATCTCCTTGGGGAAAAAAAAAGTATTCCTGAAAAGGTAAATTTGATTGAATCATAGAACAGCTTATATTGGAAGGGAAATGGTTAGAAGACACAAGGTAGATTTAAGGAAAAAAGTAAGTCTGCCTTTTTGTTTAAACAAGTTGGTAAAATAGTGGTTACTGGAGTTGGGACTTGTAAGATACTTAGATAATCCTTGGCTCATGATGCATAATCCAAGCATGATGATAGGATGAAAATGAAATCAGAAATGGGATGCTGAAAAATAGAGCAAGAACAGTTAGAGCAATATGACACTGGAGAGGAGACACGGTATTTGGAAATCACAGGTTTAAAGGCCACACTTCTCATGGTTGCATTTGGGAATATGGACTATAGCTGTGTCTCAAACTTTGCATATTTACCTCCTGAGCTTCACAAAATATTCTGATGTGGCATTATGGAAATATTTTGAGATAATTTTCTATCAAATATGAATTGTCACACTATGTAGTTCATAAGTGCAAGGAGCTGAAGCTGAGAGATTTCTGTGTAGGGAATCAGCTGTGTGTGCGCCTTGTTGCTGTTTTCACTTTTGCTACAACATAGTTAAATGGAGCATCTTTGAGATGAATGGGTGGTTCAACCTCTTGATTCCTCCTCTGGCAAAAGAAGTTGGCCGCTGGGGAAGGAGGCAGCTGTGCTTGGCTGGAGATACAAAGACAGAACAAAGTGACTTTGGCATTGGAAGTGGGGTTTTATTGCAGCACTACAGCTGCACCCTTCTGATCAGCAAACCAAGGGTACGTGATGGTCTATATGAAAAAAAAAAAATTTTTTTTGAGAAGATGACAGTAGTGCTATGTATGCTGCTTTTTCAAATGCAGAGGAGGATACATGGTGTATGAGGGGCTATACTTAAATGATCTTGTAAGGATGCGATTTCCTGTGACAACTTGAAGGTATTTGGATGGAGTTTTGTGTGGAGTTACTAAACTTTTCATAAGCAGTTTGACAGAAAAAATGTAGGTATTGCTTGTTTCGTACAGGAGGGAGCTTAGATGTATGTGATTTGATTTCCCCAGCTGCCCTTAATATGACTTCTTTTAAAAAGCCAGTGATGCTTGCTGTAGCTAGGTTTAGTTTTGTGTGGCAGCAATGTCCTGTGCTGGAGTTTGGGATCAAGTGGGCAAAAAGTAAAACAATATGTCTTTGAACTTATCTGACAAGTCAGTCCACGAGACTGACTTTTGGACTTTGATCTGTGCAGCCAGTTAATTTTGGAAATTATTGCATGTGCCTAGATTTTATCTTCATTTCTATTTGAGATTTGAATGTTGATTGTGTTTTTATTGCCTTGTAGGGATGCAGATGCCACAAGAATAGACATTTATACTGGTAAGTCACTCCTGCTGCATCCTTGCATGTCAGTAGTTAAGTCAGTAGATAACTTGGAGTTAACAGGCTGCAAATGTGTGTTGTACCTGGTAGAATAAGAGTGGGGGTGGTTTATGCCCAATACTGTGTCCAGTTTGGGCCCCTCATGACAAAAAAAGACATTGAGGTGCTGGAGTGTGTCCAGAGAAGGGCAATGAAGCTGGTGAGGGGTCTGGTGAATAAGTCTTATGAGGAGAGGCTGAGGGAGCTGGGGTTATTCAGCCTGGAGAAAAGGTGGCTGAGGGGAGACCTTCTCGCTCTCTCCAACTCCCTGAAAGGAGGGTGTAGCCAGGGTGTGGGTCTCTTCTCCCAAGGAACAGGCGATGGGACAAGAGGAGAAGGCCTTGAGTTGTGCCAGGGAGGTTGAGGTTGGATATTAAGAACAATTTCTTCATTGAAAGGGTGTCCTTGTTTTAGCAGGGATAGAGTTAATTTTCTTTAGTGGCAGCCTTGTTTCAGATTTGGTATGAACAGAATGTCAATAATCCATATTGTTATAGTGGTTGCTAGGTGATATTTATAGTATTGAAAGTCTTTTTTTCTGCTTCCCCTGGAAGCTGAGTAGGAGCACAGACAGAGCAAGGGAGTGACCAATGTCATGCTCAGTATATAAATGGGGGCTAGCTGGGGGCAGGAATCACGATCACTGCTTAGGACAGTAAATTCACCAGTTTACCAGGTGGCAAGAGTGACTTGTCATTATTATTGCTATTTTCTTTTTCTGATACTGTCCTTTTAAACTGTCTTTATCAAAACCCACAGGGTTTTTTTCCCCTTTCCTTTCCCCTCCTTTTCCCACCTTCTCCCTGTCCTTCTGAGGGAAGGGCTGCACCAGGCTGTGGTGAAACCACAGCAAAGGATTGTTGAGCGTTGGAATAGGCTGCTCAGGAAAGTGGCTGAGTCACCATCTACACACATTTAAAAGGCATATGTTTTGGGACACGGTGCAGCGTTAGGTTTATGGTTTGACCCAATGATCTTAAGGGTCTTTCCCAACCTATGATGCTACTGTTTGTCCTGTGCCCCAGTGCCTTTTGTCTTTCAAAAAGCAATACCTTTACAAGTAACTCAGGCAAGCACCTACGTCAGCTTTTTTTACCTGACGTCAGGTAAAGTGAGCAGCTGTTTATACTGGATGCTTAAGAAACCTGCTTTTACAATATACTCTCATAGCATATATTTGCATACAGTTTAAAGTGCAGGAAAAGTTCTTAGTCATTCTGTGACAAAAATCTGGTGCTCTTACAGCTTTATTTGGCTTGTGAAAGCCTTGTTTGTCGGGTTACTTCTGTCATGAACACTGATTCCATTTTATGGAATTTTTAACTTGTGGCAGTAGTGAATAACTCTTCTCTTGTAGAGCGACGGGAAGACCTACGAGGTGGATTCATGCTGTGTTTTTTGGATGATGGAACAGGAATGGATTCAAGTAAGTGACAGGAAGTTGCACTTGCATTTTTAACCTGAGGTTCTGTGTTATGTCTTAATCTGAATTAGCAGCTTGGTTCTGCTGAAAGGGGCACATTCCATGCCATGTTCCTGGCTCTGTACTGGCTCTTTTGCACCGTGTCATATATCAAACATCAAACTCTTTGCCTCTTTAGTTGCAGAAAACTAATCTGGCCAGATTGTTTGCTGCATTATAGAGTTGAGTCAGCCTGGCCTGTGGATTTCCAGCACACCAAAGTTGGCCTTGGGGCTGGAGGGAGAATAATGTAGCCAGGAAAGGGAATGAGCTCAAACTTTGGGCTTAAGTCCTTTACCCGTTAGAGGCTGCAAGTGGTTAGTGTATCTCAGCTCTAATAAGAAAGTGTGCTGTGGCAGGAATTGAAAGCTTAGCTTTGAAAGGATTTTGCCATTGTTTCATTATTGGCATTGTGATTGAGATCACTACTTGACAACAGAAATTCTTAGGAGCATTAGAAGAATATAACAAATGTACTTCTGCCTTTCATAAGAACTGATACAAATCCATGTTGCATCTAGCAGGAGAAAAGCCTTCTTGTTTTGCTTTGGCATCAGTGAACAGCACTGTCAACGCACACCACCTTCTTTGTGTCCTGAAGCTGAGTAAATCCTCCTGTGAGGAGCTTTCTGCTGGGCTGAAAAGTTGGGCTAAATTGGAAGGGTTTGGAGAAGACAATGGAGATAGCTAGATAGGCATCAACTAATGTTTTTTTTTCTTATCCCTCAGTACTTTAAGATCAAGTGCTTAGTTCTGTTTATTAATGGTTATAAAGATACGTTAACATCTTTGGTATGCAGATTTGTGACCTGCGTGAAGGAGTTTAGTTTGAATTCTAGATGCCTTCTGTGTCTGGAATACAATTAAGGATGCTAAACAGGTCTTCTGAGAGTACTTTTCTGTCTCCAGTGGAACTGAAGGAAGTAATTAAGCCTGATCGATAAAACAAGTTCAGAGACTTAACTGTGGCCTTCTCACAAGCCTTTGGATCAGAGAAAAGATTTTCTGCATGTTTTGAAAACTGCATGTTTGTCTCTGGATTGAGAGCAGAAGGTGACAAATGTCTGTTCTAACATCGCAGAGTCCAAATAGCAGCTTTCATGCTGTTGTTGTTCCTGTATTGTTGATTTTGTAGCAAAATAGAATTTAAGTATTGGCTAAGTATTAAGTTGCTTATTTTCACTGATTTTCCTGCTAAATCTTGAAGGATTTTGACCTGACTTTAGTAGTCTGAGATACTTGGTAAAGGAGACTGGCAGATACTGTGGGTTGTAGTGGTATTTCACAGTGCTATACGTTGTATATTGCAAATACCATATAATTTAGGTCCTTCGACTGTCTTGATGCTTGCATCAAAGTATCATTCTATATCTGAAATTATTTATTTTTCTATTATTTTAAATAAGCTGTGAAGTTATTTTTACCCCTTTCCAGAGCGTTACTTTTCAGAATGTAAAAATGGCATGCAACTTTGCTTTTACAAAAGCTCTTCTTCATTTTCAGTAGACCGATACATACTGTTTTGATGCAGAGTCTAGATCTAGTGATCGCCTCTCGTCTTCAATGCTGGATGGTCATAGTAAGCTTGATAGGCATTTGAAAGTCATTTGACCAAGGGCAGCCAGGTGGAAACTCCACTTACTGCACTGTTTGCCTGTCCATGTGGACAAAAGTGGCCAGGGAGAGTCTGTTATTCCAGCTCCTTACATGAGACTCCCTCTACTCCCTCTGTTTCTGTCCCTGGCTGTAGGGATCTGAGTTTTAATTTTACATAATGCAGGAGCTATCAGTTTTAAAGATGTCTAGAAGATCTCTTATCTGAAAGCTGATTTTAGGATCTCAGCAGAAGACCTTTCATTGTCATTTTCTCCCTCCTTATTTTGTAAATAGCATCAACATCCATACAGACCTTCCTTCAACAGAAATCGTAGAGCTTGGGAGTGTTTTATTTTTCCACATGATAATTTTAATTAAGGATTGTTTTCCTTGTATGTAAAGCTGACATGTTAAAAATAAAAAATCGAAGTGACTTGCTGTAGTGCTGTTTGAGCCCACGCTAGTATGTGATCTTCCTGAGCACACTGCAAGGACAGCTTAGAGGGCTGGATGCGGCATCCTCCGGGAGGATGAATAAATGAAGGCAGGTGTCCCTGGGTGCTTTCACACAGAGGGAGGAGCAGAACAGCTGAAGTGAACCATTCCATTAACACGTTCTCTGTGTTACTCTGTCCTGTTGCTGTTCAGGCTCATTGGTCTTGTTCTGTGTTTGACAGTTGTTAATTTCTCTGGCAAGCTGTGAAAGCTGAGGAATGTATGAGTGCGACAAAAGGCCAAATTTGAGTGTTCTGCCTGATAGCTCCTGACTGTCAAACCTAGTGGCAGCTCCTCAACTAAAATTAGTGAAAGGTGTGAATAGCATTTCTTAAAATGAGCTGTGTTTGTCAATTGACTCCTACTACAATTCCATTCAGAACTTGCTGTATGAGCTCTCTTAATGATCACACTGGATCGTGTGGTCTGAAGATCAAGATATGTTTGTACTCAAGCTGCAAACGTGCTGTAGAGTCATAAGTTACCAAAAGATCTGTTGATTCAGTGATGCCACAGTACAGATTTTTTCTGAAAAAGCATCGCATCCCACAGGGAGATATTAGCATAATAGCGCTTATCCAAAAGTTTGGCTTTTTTCATAAGGGACTAAATAGGAGTTAATTAGAAAAACAAACAGTAGATCTCATGCAGTACATCTTAGGTCACGATTTCCCATATTGTTAGTGGTATCACTACTGAGGATACTTAGCCTTGAGAATTTTACCCACTGCTTGGACTCTGAAGGTGCTACATGAATTTAATGAATCAAAATGTAGGTTAAATGATTCAATGCATCAACTTCTAGGTTGAAAAAGTAAATGTAGAAAGGGATCTGTAATCACATTCTTAAAGGACTGAAGAAAATAAGTCTTTAACTTGTATTTTAGAATCATATAAAAATAAAATAGCCTAGGTTGGAAAGGCCCAACCTTTCATGGGAAAGGGAGCCAAGATGAGATGATTTAGAACCCTGTCTTGTGTCTTGAAAACCTCCAGCAATGGGGACTCCGCCACCTCTCTGGGGAGGTTGTTAAAGTCATTGTTCTCACTCTAAAAATTTCTTTGCCATATTGAGATGAAACTTCTCCCAGGGCAACTTGTACCTGTTGCCCTTTGTCTTTTACATATGGCTCCTTGTGAAGGGAGAGCCTTTACCCTCTTTGTAGCCACCTATTAAATACTAGAATACTGTGATGAGATTCCCCCTGAGCCCTCTTCTCCAGGAAGAAGAGGCGCAGCTCCTTCAGTCTTTTCTCACAGGGCATCTTCTCCAGTCCTTTGATCGTCTCCTCCTGTCCACTCTGTGTCTTCCTTGATTTGAGCAGACCAGAACTGGACACAGTACTCCAGTTGCAGCCTGAGAAGCATAGAGCAGTAGTAATGTCCCTGTAGTGATGCCCCTGTGGGTGCAGCCCAGGATCCCATTTGCCTTCGTTGTTGTGGGCAAGGTGGGGAGGTATGGCTTGTGACCCAGAGCAGGCAGCTGCCTGTGCGTCAGCCACTGCATGTGCTGTAACAGCCTACCTTCTTTCAAGGGGATGCTCTCTTGCTGTCCTCAAGGATAAACGTCTCTGTTTCCCACTTCTTCATCCCAAGTGCCTGATGTTTCTTATTAGGAAACCTTTTCTCTGAGCCCTTGATGCCTTTTCCTGGGCTCTGAAGATCAATCTGTCATCTTGAGCAAGTTCCTTCAGATTGTTTTTTTTTCTCTTGTCTGTTTGGCATAGATCACATCAGTGTCCTTTTTGTTGCTAGGGAGTTTGGGTTTTTTTAAGTCTAGTAACTCCAAGACACAACAAAACAAAAACAGTGTGACTAAAATAGCCTTGAGTGAAACTCCCTCCAGAGCTTTAACTCAAAAAAGCTGGAAAAAATATCATTCTACCTTAATTCTTGGGTAGACTTAAAGATTAAATCTCTCCCAAAGACAGCAAGCCTGGAGCAGAAAGATGCTCCCTTGGTCCCAAGTAGTCCCCTCTGCCCAGAAGGAGGAATCTTTATAGGGTGATTTTAGGCATCCAGCATTGAGTAACAAACCATATGGTCACCTTTTCTGAGAAGAGGAAATGCTTTGGATAATTCGTCTTTACCCTTTTTAGTCTTCTCAAAAGTTTTCTTAAAAATAGTTGTTGATACAACTTTTTGTATAGCAAACGGGTTCCAGTAGCTTTCTCTTCTATTCTGAACAGCCTTTATAGCTAACACAGAACTAGTAATAATATCATCATCAATATCCTTAACCAAATCTGAAGTATGAGATAATCTAATGTTTTCTTTGGCTAGAAAATAATATAGTATGCTGAAGGAAAGGAAGAGGTACTCTCATCCAGTCAAAAGTTGGTTTTGAAATAGTTGTGGGCTTCTGTTATGAACATACTGAACTGAGGCAGCAAGGTGCTTGCACAGTTGTTCTCCTGTATTTTCACCTTGTAATTTGTGGCTTTAAATCTGAATGTCATTCTGACACCCAACTTTTTGATTTCATGTTACACCAGTGATGTTAGGACTAAACTATACTGTAAAGACTCGTTGTCAGTATTAGTGGAGCTGGGCAAGTCTCCCGGATGCTTAAATCCAGCCTGTCCACAGACTCAGCCTCCGCGTAGCTGGGTGATGTCCTGTGCTCCCTCACAGCTTCTGCACAAATGTGAGGGCTGTAATTGTTGTTAGGCTTCCTGTTCAGGCACTTCATGTTCCTTGTCTCTGGAATTGCATTTTGTTTCTCCCGGTAAACTCTTTGGTGAAATGATTGCTATCTCTCGCGGGAAGGAAGAGGAATTGTTCTGACTTACAGATGATATCCCTTGAACAATAGAAAGGCTTGAACTAAAAATGACAGGCCCTCTTAGTGTAAAGCCATCATGTCCTTTCATTTTGTCCTGTGCTAATAAAATACTCAATTAATTGCTGCGGTACTGACTAGTCCTACCCACAGCTCTCCTGCTGTCAGTAGCCCAGCAATCTGCTGCGAAAATTAGCTTTTGTCTTACTAATGCATTAATTAATCATAGTGTTCAGTTCAATGCCATGAAGAAAAAGTAAAGTTTATCCCAAATTCAAGACCTTTTCTATAGTACTGGCTTATGCTCTAGTGCCAGTGGTTTGGAGTCTGGTGCCAGCAGTACATACAGTGTAGCAGAGTCCCCGTGTCCCAGGCTATGTTTTGGTTTATAAGTGTGTTGATAATTATGGTAGACACAACAGATCATCTTGTGGACGTTTCTTTGTAAAGAAATGTCTTTGTGCAAAAAAGAAATGTCTTTGTGTGGTTTGGGCAGGGCGCTGGGCTAGTCTGAAAATTAAAACTCTTTTTGTCAGCGTAATGGCATCTCTACAAAGCTTATGATAATGTAAATACCGTGGAGCAATGTGTATCTTAGAGGGCTGTATGACAGAGATTCAGAATAAGACTTTGGCTTGGGCTTCTGGCCTCTTCTGTGCTATAGTCTGTTCTATTTACAGTGGTGGATGTTTATCTAAAAAATGTGTGTGTCTGTATATTAAAATAAACTTTTTTTCTTTGTTCCCTGTCTCTTGATCCAGATGAAGCTGCCAGTGTTATTCAATTTGGTAAATCAGCCAAGCGATCACCTGAATCAACTCAAATCGGGCAGTATGGGAATGGCTTGAAATCGTAGGTATAACAAAAGTCAACCTTCTGAGATTATGGAGGTTGACATAGTAAATATGTTTTTAGTTTGGAGTGGCATATCTTTTTTTGCAGAAAGTTAAAAAAAAAAAAAGGCAAATGAAATCTAAATAAAGATGCCATGGTTTGGTAGACAGAAGCTCTCTGAAGATCCACTATAGTTCTTCAGTGGCAGAGAAGTCTGTCCAAAGGTGATGACAGTGTTTTGCCATTACGTTTGCATGATGCAGAGTATATAGATCAGAGCTGGAAAAAAAAATGAAAGAGTAGGAAACAAAACCCTAGTATGGCTGTGGCAGGCAGATAGTAAAATTGGAGCAAAATAGTGCTGCAGCCTCTTGCTAGGAAAGTTGCAAGTCAGATGCAATTAAACCTCTTCTTTTTTTCTTAAAAAATGCATGGAGAAGAAGAGGAATGATGGAAGGAATGAGAGGGTGTATGGGATTAAGTAGCAGACAAACAGAGGTAGGAAGGAAATCTTATTGGTTGGAGGGGATTTGCTAGGAAAGGGAAGGGTGTTTGCTGTGGTGAACTGATATCAATGGGAAAGTTAGAGAACTTGTATGGCTTACTCTGATCGGCTCTTCTACTTTATGCTGTTCTATGTGGCTTGATTATTTATATGCATCCTGATGGGGAAATCTGTGGGACTCTAATCTGGAGGGAGAGAGAAAAAAGGGGATTTAAGGGATCTTGAGGTACTATTGATCAAGCTTCGGTGCAGGCCAGATCCCAGATCCTGCCTGTGCACTTTCAGGACAGATCTCTGTCCTGTTCTTCAACCTCGAGCAAGAGGGCTACTATAATACAGCTGAAAAATGCAGACTGATGCCTAAACATACAAAAGGTGAGCTTTGATATCAAATTAAGGCAATCTAAAGGGAACTGAATTGACAGAACACTAATCCTTCCTTTGATGCCATGTTAATTTTTCTTTATTAACATTGTTTGGATGAATTGGGTAATAGGATAAAAGAAGATGGGGAAGGCATTACTGGGATAGGAGAGTGGGGAGGAGGATGGGATGGCCCCTTTTTGTGAGAACTAGCTGCTAAAATAAGTGTGCATTCACTTTTTCACTTAATGTTTCTACTCATATATTTGAAAGTTATTGTCACGTCTCACCTTAGTCATCTTCTTTGGATTTAAAAAAAAAGATTTTTTTTTTAAAACTTTTTACATGAACCTGGAAAAACGCCCTGTACTTCTGCACATTTTAATTCTAACTAGTGTTGAATGTTTTGAAACAGCATGAAAATGTCCAGATTAAGATGCCTTTTGAAAGGAATGAAGTGGTTAGAGAGGAATGGTAGTTGCCTTTTAAGCTCTTCTGTCTTACCTGGTTTTTGGCATCTCATAATTGAACATAATAAGAAGAAAACTCAGTTATTTGGTCTGCTTTCTAGAAAGTGTTGTGCATCAGGTGTAACATGCAGCCTGAAATCTGTCTCTAGGGGTTCCATGCGGATTGGGAAGGATTTTATCCTGTTCACAAAGAAAGACAACACCATGACTTGCCTCCTCTTGTCACGGACATTCCATGAGGAAGAAGGCATTGATGAGGTTTGCATCTACTTTGTTGTAATGAACTGATATGGTGAATGCTGTCTCATCTGAACTTCACCAGCTCTTACATAAGTAAGAGCTGTGTGTTGGTTACCACTGTGGAGTATGATTTTCTCAGTGTATGATTTTTCTCTTGGTCACATGCTTGTAGGGGTTCTACAAAGTCATCAAAGATTATTTTTTTTTCCTTTTGATCTTAATTCTGTTTGAGAGGGCTCTCTAAACTACAGCAACTTTGAGTGATGCATTTCAATCATTAAAAGTTGCATATGCTGAGTTCAGGACATGCCCACACTTCTTGCATTTTCCTTTTCCAGCAAATTTGAGATCTATTTAAATTTATTGCTCTGATTTGATTTTCTGTAGAGAATTAAAGGTGTGAAGGTGTGATTGAAGCTGCTACCAGATATGTCTCTTCTTTCTGATTTATTTTTTTTTTTAATAACCCAATGTGGTTCTACCTATTGAAAACTTACTTATTTTAATAGATAATTCAGACATTGTTGTTCTGTGTCCAGGCTCTTAACATGAAAGTATTTTTGTGCTCAAGCACAAGTATTTTCCAGGCAAGGCCGATAATGAAAAGCTTTAAATTTGCACCGGGATAGTATCTAAGAAAGCATTTTCCATTCTGACAGCAGAGGGAGCTCTACAGAGAAGCTGTTGAAGAAGCAGTGCTTGCTAGTAGCAGCTGATGGCTGAAGCAAATGAGGAATAGTGTTGTAGTTCCAACAGCGGCTCTGGAGCCAGAAATTCTGGTCACAATTCTAGAGGGAGGGCGGGATTGGCTGTCCTTGATAGGCAGCTCAGGCTATAATTCTATCTGTGTTTTTCTTCTAAATGACAGAGAACACAAATAACCTTGCTGGATTTCTATAAAAATAAAAAGTGAGGTCAGGATAAATATAAGTGAGAGATATTTGAGTTCAAGAGGAGTTAAGCATAGAGGCTGGCGTGTTTAAAGAAGCAAGGTTTGGGTGTCTTTTTAGTATTATGAAAGCTGTTACAAGAGAAGGGGGAAAATAGACCTGAGTGTATGAGTAGCCAGTACCATACATGTTAGTTGGGAATGGTTCAGTCTAAGACTAGATGTTTTAGGAAGGCAACTCAGAGTCTGGCATAGATAGGTCCTCAAGCATTTGACAGATGTGCAAACAACTGAAAAGCTAGGAGGGACTCGTGCAGTGACTTAGGGGGCTGTTGGAAGGGGTAAGTTGCTTGGCCGTAATACACAGAAGGGGCTGACTGGAGTGGCTGAGCCTGGGTTGCTCTTCCTACAATGTGCTTTGCAGGTCATCGTTCCCCTGCCTACCTGGAATGCAGGAAGCCAGGAGCCTATGACTGACAACATGGAGAAGTTTGCTATTGAGACAGAGCTAATTTACAAGTATTCCCCATTCAAATCGGAACGGGAAGTGATGGAGCAGTTTAATAAGATCCGTGGGGAGAAAGGTATGTATGGACGATGCTGGTTGTGGCCAAGGTATTTGGGGTTTGGCTGGGATTCACCTGATCAACTTGTTACTTGCTCAGGCACCCTGGTGATCATCTTTAACCTCAAACTAATGGATAATGGAGAGCCAGAGCTGGATGTGACTTCTGACCCCCGAGACATTCAGATGGCAGAAACACCCCCAGAGGGAACGTAAGTGTGATGGGTGTCACAGGCCTTTGGACTCTGATCAAATTAAATTATGTGTAGACTTTGACTATATACTGTATGTATGTGTTTTTTAAATCCTTCTCTTCTGTGGTGAATTGGAGAATTTAGAAGATCTTTAGTTTGTTCTTTAGAAGTGTGGAGTTTACATGTGTAAACAGCTTGCAGGCATTGTGGTTGTGTGTTTGGCTTGAGTGCCTGTGTGGGCTTTTCTCAGCTTAGAGCGGCAAACTCAATGCCCTTCTTTAGGCACCCTAAAACAAAGGATCCCTAAGCTATATTTTTACATTCTTCAAATATGTTTTAATCAGAATGACAGCTGGTTGTGAGTCTATGCTGCTCTCAAACTGATGTTTGGTTTTGTGATTTAATGAATCCTGGCAAAATGCAAGGTGCTGGGCAGGTCATTCTCCACAAGCGAGTGGTACAGGTGGGTGCAGGAGAGGCATATTGCCAAGTCTTTCTGAGAGAAGGGGCTGGCTCCTGGATTTCCCTGCAGAGGGAGAAGAAGGATGTACTCTGAGGGCCCTGTTCAGGGAGAGCTGAGTGTTTGCCGAATTGTTCACTTGTAACCTGAAAAGGAAAAACTGAGCTGAACTGATCCAAATGCTTGATTAAATCCTAGAGCTTAATTGGAGCAAACTTTACTTCATTTATGAGATCATACGCTTCTTCCCTGACGTGCTTGAATTTCCTGTAATAATAGTTTCAAACACTGTAAACCTAGCTATTTTTGTATGTATTAGCTTGTTGTTATTGGGTACACAGGTGCAGCAAACTTCTTGGGAGCCTCTAGGGATCTAATATGCTTCTCAGTTTCTTTAATGCCTGGTGGTGAGCTTTCATGATAACCACGACAAGAGGTGTAACTGTGGTTTAACCCCACGTGGCAACCAGGACCATGCAGCTCTTCACTCAGTCCCCAGCCCCACAGTGGAACAGGGGAGGAGAACTGGGAAAAAAGGAAACCTTGTGGGTTGAGATAAAGACAGGTTAATATAACAGTAATGGAAGAGAAGATAATAATAACAATAATGATAAAACAATATACAAAATGAGCGATGCAGTACAATTGCTCACCACCGGATGGTTGATTGCCCATCCCATCCCAAGCAGCAATTGCAGATTCCTGCCCCCTAGCCAACCCCCATTCATATACTGAGTATGACATCCATGGTGTCCAAGGCATGGAATATTCCTCCTTTGGCCAGCTTGTCCTGTCTGTGCGCCCTCTCAGCTTCTATGGGAAGCAGAAAAAGACTTAATATAAGCATTATCTATCAACAGTTAAAACAATGTGTGTTATCAACATTATTCTTATACTAAATCCAAAACACAGCATCTACTGAGAAAATGAACTCTATCCCAGCTGAAACCAGGACAGCACTGATCACTAGGAAGAGCTGCTTCATTCTGACCTTGTGATACCATTTCTGTGTGTGATCAGTGCAGTTTGTCAGAGAGTACTCCTAACTAAAAGGTAAGAGAATGCTCTAGTGTCACAGTTTAGGCTGGGCTGTCACTAAATGCACAACAGAGTATCCTTTTCCCTTTCCAGAAGGGAAAGGAAGAGAGAATAAAGGAGAGAGACTTATGGGTTAAAAAGAAAAAATAATAACATTGATGAGAAAATAGTGAAATATATACAAAACTGATATGGAGCTCCCAGGATGGCAGTCACATTGCTGGCAGGCACTGGGAAAATCCCAGAATGGACTCAGTGGCAGACAGGAACTGGATTCAGGAACGCATGGATAGAGATCAAAGGCAGGCAAACAGAGCCCTCCTCAGATGTCGGCCATTGAAGAAAGAGACTGACTATTTGATCCCTCAGCTTTATACTGAGCATGATGCTGATGGGATGGAACACCCCCTTGGTCAGTTTTGGGTCACCTCTCCTGTCCCCTCCTCCCAACAGGTGCAACCCTGCTATACTCTTCTGCTTCCCACCCCCCAGCTTTGTGCATAACAAAGTTAGCTGACCTTGGTTGTTACAGCAATAAGTATAGGCAAGAGTCTCTCTGCACACCATTCCCAGGTATTCAGCTTAAACGTCAGATGTTATCACTCTGGGAGCAGACATTGTCTCAAAAACATGCCGTTAATTCCAGGGAGTGCAGTTAGTTACCCAATACTTAACTGAAAAGATTACTGAAAAGAAAATTGGTTTTGTTCTGTCTCAAACCATTCCAGCCCTTATTCCATACTATTTACATCATGTTCAGGTCACTATTGCTTGTTGTCTTCAAATATATATACAGAATACTAATTTATGATTTATCTATCTACACAGAAGTTCATTAAGTTCATTTAGTCCATGATTGCAGATTTCCATCTGCAGGTTGCTGTGACAGTCTCTAAGGGCAGGATAAATAGTATAGAATTTATTGTAGATCGTGACTATGGGTAGCACATCTGCCTTGAAGAGGTTGCTGGACACCACTTGATGGAGCTGACTCTGATTTTATCACATTTATGTGATCCTGACAAGCACTTACTGAACACTGTTAGTATTATGTAGCAATTAACATCATACAACTCAAAACTGAGAATTCTCGCTCAGGGTTAAATTTCTTTGAGATACACATTGGACTTCTCCATTCCTCAGCATCGCCCACCAAGTACATCCAGGTCCTTGAGCAAAAAGAGTCTCACGGATGGGTTTGCCTTTGCCTAAAGTGGGAAAAACCCAAGCAGTTTTCCCTAGCATGTTCCTTTCATGGACCATGGGGTCTTTATCCTCTTCTGCAGTATGTAAAAGGTCTGATTTAACAAGACCGGCTTGATTGATGGATCCTGTGGTGTTAACCAACCAGGTTGGTTAACTAGTGCTAAATGCTTTTTGCAATTTTTAAAGGTTCCAACCCCCATTGCTTTCAGGGTAGTTTTTAATAGTCCGTTGTATCACTCAGTTTTTCCAGAAGCTGGGAAAAGGGACTGCATGACAGGGGATGTGGTATACCCACTCAATACCATGTTCTGTGGTGCATTTACACATAAGATTGTTTTGAAAAATGAGTCCCATTGTCCAACTTAATTCTGTCTGAAGTGCCATGTGGGCACAGAACTTACTTTTCAAGGCCCAGGATAGTATTCTGGGTGGTAGCATGGGGCACAGCATAGGTTTCCAACCATCTGGTGCTTCCTTCCACCCTTGTAAGCTCATAGTGCTTACTCTGGTGGGTTTGAAGGAGTGTGATATAGTCCGTTTGCCAGACCAGTCCATACTTACATTTTGGCTATTGTCCCCCATACTATGAAGATTTTAACCGTTTGTCTTGCTTGATTGCAGCATAAACCACTGACCTAAAAACAATTCACCCCTAGCAGTCCCACCACAGAAGGGTCATCTGCAAGACCGGGTAATGTAGACAGCTGTGTGATGTCCTCAGTCTCCACAACTGGTATTCCAAAAGCCCACTGATACCCTTTCTGAGTCTTTAAACCACCTTCTCCTGAGGTAGTCTATGCGGAGGATGCATGGAGCATCTGGGCCAGTCACAATGGGGTGCTTCTCCCATTTATTCCCAGTTAGACTCACTTTGGCCTCTGATAAAGACAATTCTTGAGATCTTCACCATCACTCCAGAAATAATGATGGATTCTGCCCCTTTGCAATTTGATGGCAAGTGTCTAACAGGGCTTTATAGTTTAGTGGTTCTCACATGCTAGGTCATTGAATCCACACAGTCCAATAAGCTCAGTTGTCCCTTTTCTCCTGGCTGGAGGGGGGAACACCTCTAATACTGAGCATAAATTAACAGATGGATTCACACGACTTGTGTAGCTATCAACAAATGAGTTTGTACTCAAACTGTAGAACTGCTCACTGTAGTGCTTCATTGATGCTTCCATCTCTGGCCAGATTTCCCAATTGCCTGGCTTGTCTACTATGGTATTGGCCCTATTATCCCAGGACCAGAGCAACCAGGTAATAAGTGTCTCACCTTCATGACAGCTAAAGTCCTTTCTCATATTTCACAAGTTCTTCATAGATCAGGATTGAATGGTTAGCTTTGTCTAATTTCTCCTGTGTTGATGCTGCCCAAGAAGGACCCTTTCTCTGATCTCCATGATATGATGAGAGTCACTGTGACTTTTCCAGACCTCTGGAAGAAGCTGCTTCTTCCTGACCTTGTGATACCATTGCTGTGTGTGATCAGTGCAGTTTCATTTGGAGCATACTGCTGACTAACCAAAGGTTAAGAGAATGCACTAGCAAGTGGAGCACGAAGTTAAGAGGTGAAGTACATAGGTTTGACCTTTATTCAAAACATACGTAGAAAATCAACATTAATCAAAACATACAGCTGTATTCAAAACATCCTTTTCAAGCTACAGTAATATGTGCATCGGTGTCTTGTGACAGTGTTTAAAGTGTACAGCTCAATAGAAAATCTCTGTAAAAGACATAGGCAGAAAAAAATTAAAATAAAAGCCTCACTTAATGCAGCTGCATGATAATAAAATAGAAAGGCCTTTTTCTTGCTGAAGAACACTTTGGTGTGTTTTGAAGTAAATGGCTATGAGCTGAGATGGTCACAGAGTTGCATAAGGTGTGAATCCTGCCATAGGGGCTTAAAACACATCGGGGTAGTGCAGAGCAGTGTGGGGAGGTGCTACCGTTGGTCATCTGGCTCCTGGGTAGTAGTGTATTGGGAAATGAGAATCTTACAAGTTTTGTCCATGGAAAAACTTGTTCATTTGGGTAGGATAGAGAAGTCTTTGGCAGTAGTATGTCATGGCTCTTCTTGATTTGATGGAATGAAAGGAGCAAAAATGGTAAAGGAGAGGAAGCAGAATGTGTACTGAAAGTGACTCCAAGGTGAACACTGACTAAAGAGGCACTGGTTACTTAGGGGGTGAACTAATGAAGTCATCTTTGGGTGTCGTGGACTGAGCTGGGAGAATGTCTGTTGGTGGTCCTAGGCAGAAACACTGAACAAGTCTCTGTAAGCATCCCTGTCTTGCAGAAAGCCTGAGCGCCGCTCCTTCCGTGCCTACACTGCTGTGCTTTATATTGATCCCAGAATGAGGATCTTCATAAATGGACACAAAGTACAGACCAAACGACTTTCGTGCTGCCTGTATAAGCCGAGGTGAGTGTTGGACCTAAAGTCTGCAGACGTGTGAGACCTTTTGGAGTTTCCTTACAGAAAAGGTTTAGTGTTTTTCTCTCCAGGTGTATCCTGCACAATTGCAGCCTCCACATTAGAGCCACAGAAACAGATCATAAGAGAAAGCGATGTGGCATTGACATCACACAAAAAAAAGGTAGATAGTGAAAACCTAATACCTTTGAAAATTGAATGAATAATTTGTGCAATTTGGCTCCCTCTCAGGGCAAACAAATTAAGATACTGGTTGTTCAAAGTGCCATATCCATACAAAACTTGTAGAACTGTTCTTTTTTTTTTTTGTAACGTAGGACAAGTAAATACATCTGGTGGGTGTTAAAATTATCAAAAAGAAACTAGACTGACCACTCTGAAACACTTGCTTTGAAATTAACTTTCATGTGTAGCTGATCTAGGTTTAAATAGAGTTTGGGAAATACCTCTCCCTAACTTCCTTTTAAATTCCCTTAAAAAATTTGACAGTGAGCTGAGGTGGGCTGCTAGTTGGCTTAACAGGGAAAGGTTATAAGGATGGGAGGAGAAAGAAAAGCATGTGTTTAGGTTTGCCTGAGGCAACATGGTAATGTTCCTCTGTCTCTGGGAGCACAGGCTACATTCTAGGTAACGTAACATGATTTATCTTAATAAAATAGTAGTAATTATAAAATTATTTGAGTATTTGAGGATTGTTTTCATTTAGCATTTCAGATTGCAGTAGTGTTTCAATAGTATGAGCCCACTATCAACCTGCGGTGTACTTTAACTAACTGCAATCCAATGCCATGCCACTGATTGCTGCCCCAAGAGCCTGGCCACTTTTCAGCTTAAAGCATGGTCTGTCTGTCAAGCTTGTACTTCATAGAATGGTTAGAATTAGAAGGGGCCTTAAAGATCATTGGGTTCCAATGCCCCTGCCCTGAGCAGGGTCACCTCCCACCAGACCAGGTCACTCAAAGCCCAGTCCAACCTGGCCTTGAATTTCTCCAGGGATGGGGCAGCCACAGCTTCTCTGGACAACCTGGGCCAGGGTCTCACCACCCTCACAACAAAGAATTTCTGCCTGAGATCTCATCTCAATCTCCCCTCTTTCAGTGTAAGCCATTATGCCTTCTTGTATCACTACGTTCCATGATAAAAAGTCTCTCCACCTTTTCTGTAGGCCCCCTTTAAGTCCTAAAAGATTGCTGTAAGATCTCCCTGGAGCCTTCTTTTCTCCAACCCCAACTCTTTCAGCCTGCCCTCATAGACAAGGTACAAAACAAGACCACCTATTAAGTAAAAATGCTCTAGGCTACTAAGACGTTTTCCTTTCCTAAGGATGAAATTAGCAAAATTCTATAAAGATCCAGGGCAGTATTTCAACAATAAAATATCAAAATGGTGATAATCTTAATATATTGGTATGTTGATGTCTGACACTCCAAGAATCTTCTCGCTATTATTTCTTGATTTCTTCTCTAATGTTTTCATGCCTTTCTGCTACTAAATGTTCACTATTTCCCTCTATTGTCTTTACTTCTCTGGCTTCTGCTTAAACAACTTACCAATTATAATAAGAAACAATGAGATATAGTGCTATGTAATCTGCTTTAATGGATTTAACTGAGGTGCTAACAAAAATTTAATAACAGAAAAGCCTACAATTTACAGAAGAATCATAGAATTGTCTGGGTTGGAAGGGACCTAACTGATAAAACCCATCACTAAACCATATCTCTAGGCACTGTGTCAGCCCATCTTTTAAATACCTCCAGGGATGGTGCCTCAACCACTGCCTTGGGATGCCCGTTCCAAGGCTTAATGACCCTTTCAATGGAAACATTTTTCCTAATATCCAATCTAAACCTCCCCTGGCACAACTTGAGGCCTTTTCCTCTTGTCCTATTGCCTGTTCCTTGGGAGAAGAGACTGACACCCCACCCCCCCCAGCTACACCCTCCTTTCAGGGAGTGGGAGAGAGCCAGAAGGTCTCCTCTCAGCCTCCTCTTCTCCAGGCTGAACACCCCCAGCTCCCTCAGCCGCTCCTCACAAGACTTGAGCTCCAGGCCCCTCACCAGCTTCATTGCCCTTCTCTGGACTCGCTCCAGAGTGGAAGGAGTGAGTGGAAACTCACTCTTTTACCTTCACACACTTGAGCAGAACTTAGTCTGCCCTGCGTGGCTCTTTCCCAAGGCAAAACAAGTAAATCAATCCATTCTGAGAGTGGAATTACTCTGCTTTTATAGCTATAGGTGATTTTTATTTTTTTTCTCTCTGAACCTTCTGAAAAGGGTTGCTTATTCCCTGGATTTTCTCTTCAGAGTTGGAGACAGTCTTCTGCAGATTAATACTGCTCCCCTGCACTTGTACAGGGACTTGTACAGCACCGTTAGGCTGTTCCGTGAGAGTAGTTGGTGTGGCACTGATGCTCGGCTCTTTAGCACAGTTGTTGTTGGCAGAGCCCCAGTAGCCTAGGCCAGGTTGCCGTTGAACTTTCCTGGTCCAGCAAAGGAATGGGTAACAGGCAGAGAAGGTGCTCCTGTTGTACAGCCCAAGGAGGTGCTGTGCTGTACAGGGTATTTAAGGGTTCTTTGCTAGTCTTTGGGGAAGTGTCATGAAGCCTGAGCCAGGTGTTAATTTTATTCATGTCCTCCTGATAAAGGCCTGTGAACTACTGTAAGGGAATGCCGTTCATCTGTCAGTATGGAGACACCTCTGTCTGTCCATATCATTGGTTTTACATGAAAGTCTGTTATAAACCAGCCTGGCATGCAAAGGGCAGATCATTACCTGATGGTGAATTGACAAAACAACTCCTGATTGCAGACATTTTACATACTTCTTGGTGAACTTCGGGCCAAGTTGCTGTCTGATGCTTTTATGCCTTACATTGGCCATCAGCTTGTCTCTCTACCTTGTGCTCTGCTTTCAAAATCTACTCAGGAGGATTGCCTTCAGGAGTTGGCGGTTCCCCTGCTACTGTAGGGCTGTAGGTCAGATAGCCTTCATCTCTGAAGGAAAAGCTGTCTGCAGATTAATGTGTCGGTGTTACAGAACAGAATGGAAAGAATGAAAATCCATCATGGGCTGTAGAGTATTTAAGTGTCTTTACTGAAAATTGAGGTTTTGCAGTTGCACTGTTCTTTGTCAGGAGCAGGGCGTTTGTTATCCTTTTGTCATCTGCCCTTTCTGGAAGCTGTCTTTCTGTGAGCAAAGGTTTCTCCATACAGTTCTCTAACATCCTGGTGTCAGGGACAGACTGGTTTTCTGCAGATCCTTCATTGGTGATGGCAGGTGTGATACCACAGTCCCAGCCTCCCTGGGAATGGCTTGTGTCTCCTGAAGGATTCCTTCCTTCTCTTCCCTGCTGCAGTAACTATTCCAAGCTTGTTTAGCAGCATGAGCTGTGCAGATAGAACTAACCAGGCCTTACGCAAGGCTGTCCCTTCACAAGGGCACTCCAAGGCAGTTTTAATGAACCTCTTGAAGTTGAGAGTGTCTTTTACTGTTGTGTCCTGCAGTCTTCTTACCTGTCTGGCCTGTTTCTGTATGTCTTACTAGATAAGCTCTTCCAGACCACTTGAATAGGTGCTTTTCTGACTATGACTGAAGTAATTTGGTGTTGGAAAAGAAAGTGAAACAGGAGGGTGGGCATGGTGCTGGCCCACAATGTCTATCTGGGTGCTTTGGCTAAATTCTGGAGGGGTTTATTTTTTCATAAAGACTTCTTTGGGATAGGATTTTCCTCTCAGTACATCCAAAGCCTTGTGTTTTAAGGCAGTTTGAGTTCCTGCAGGCTCTGATCACCTTTCTTGGTGTCATCTCTCTCTTCTTTCCCAATTAAGTGCCTCTGCACGAAGTGATGCATACTCATGAGCTTCTGCTTCATATAAATACCTGTTTCCTTCACTCTGCAGAAGTCACTCAGATTGTGATCTGCATTTGGCCACTGCAACTCTAGCCAAGTTTACAAGGCTGTCAGTCAGATGTGTAGCATACAGAAATATCCTGAAACTTGAGGCTCCATTCAGAGAGTTGCTCTGCCACTTGGAGGATATGAGCTAGCCCTGAGTGGAGATGGGCACTGTCAGACTGCACCTGTGGGCAGCTGTTTGCAGGAGAAATCAGTAATGGGAGGTTTTTGAGTAGAAATAGATATATATATTCATTCTTCCTTTCTTCTGAAGAAGAAGTTATTCCACTAGACCTTGGGATTTCCTCCAAGAATATGGATATATTTTGCCTCTACCAGCAGAAAGTGGGTATTGTGGTTGCATCTACTACTAAAGCATCTCTGTTTTAAAACATAACTAACTGCATCCAAAAGTGTTCAGTTCCTGATATGTAAACCTCCTTCTCCATTTATTGAATCTATTGAGAAGAGTGGAGTAGCATGTGGAGACCTTACTCTGTCATACAGTGATGAAATACTGGTTTGACCTTACTGCTGAGTTTGCTGATTAATAAGTTTTAATCATCACAGGATGTACAAATATACTTCAAACCGTTTCAAGACTCGTGCAGAGCAAGAAGTGAAGAAAGCAGAGCACATGGCAAGGATAGGTGAGTCTTCAGGGTATGCATGCATCCTGATTTTGCTGTGGTAAAGGAGATGACTGAAAGAGGCTGCCTTGCTGGGTGTGAAGTTGCCTGCTTCTGTGATATTATGGTTGCTCATAATGAGAAAAAAAGAGATTAGTTAATACAGTGAATACAGATGACCCAGACTCACTTCCGTGCAATAGAAGGAATGTACATTGTTCCCTAAGACCACTTCCTCTGGGGAATACATGTACAGAATAACCCCTGGAGTCACAGTTGTCTGTCCTTGGTCCATCTGAAGCCTGGCTAAGCTGCTGCCCAGTTACCCCACAGTTCTCTCACCTTTTGCACATCATGAGCTTTTGGTTCTGTTCTCCCTCTGCTCCTTCCCTGTTGAGGCAGTTGTTCAAAAAACAGATTTTTAATCTGTTACTTGATGCAAAAGAGGTTGATCTGGGTGTACAAGGGAGTCCTGTTTCTTGGGGATTTTTTTCCCCTTCAAGACATAACTTTTGTCCATCTAGTCTTCCCTTTCTACTAAGTTCTGTACTTCTCAGGAGAATCCCAATTTGAAATTTAAATAGGATATTCACCATATAGAAATTAAACAACCATATAAATATAGCATGTAACTTCATTACATTTGCACAGATTTAACATAACAAAGCAGTCTCCCTAACCCCTGATGGGGAAATGCTGTAGTGAAGGAGGAATCTTGGAAGCTGTAAGACATGTTGACCTACATCTTCTGGTAAGTTTCATAAATCAGCTTCACAAATCAGAGGCATGCGTCCTCTCTCCCTGTGTAAGAGCTGTTCTGGGCACTCATGCCTATGTATGCAGGTCAGATACGCAAATGGTGGTGCCACATTCAGCCTGTGCAGAGTCATTGAGGGCAGCATCATCTTGGCCCTGCCCAAAGTAAAACAGCAAAATGAAATTGTGTAAATTGATTGGTTTGTTCCCTATTCCTCCTCTGTGAATTACAACCTAATAAGATAGGCATAAAACTATGAAGTTTAAGCAGGCTTTATCCTGTGCCTCGGTCCTCATAGATGAATTTATTTCTTATATTGAGTCCTATAGCCATAGTCGGTGTTCAGCACGCACTTGCATTGCCTCCAAGAAGGTGCAAATAGCTTAGTCCATATGCAAAATAGCATAGTCCATGAGGCCTTCATGATGTTTAAAAGGTGAGCTTGTCATTGAAGAATACTGCCATTCCATGTCCCAATGCTAGTAACAGATACCATTCACATGGAAACATGGATGATGAGCAAAGGGCTTTGAACATGGTGGTAAAAACTGACAGCACAACTCAGACTGTTTTCTGCAATATTTGATCACACAAAGCCTCCAGAATTAAAATGATCTTGTAGAATTAGCCTCAGCTTCAATGGCACAGATCTCGGTTCTTTGCTTCTAGGAAAGCGAATTTAATCTGTAACAACCAAGTTCTCTTGTTCTGCTGTTGTTAGAAAAGATTAATTCCTCACCATCTCCAGCATGTTTTCTGTTGAGGATGCACACTGCTTGTAACAGGGATCTTCACCAGGGAATGATTTGCAGCTTTCCCTTTCAAAACTAGGGGTGCATTGTGAGAAAT
>JAOTQQ010000042.1:131492-148110 GCA_026546715.1 Gallinago undulata
AGAATCATAGAATCATATGGGGTTGGAAGGGACCTCTGGAGATCATCTAGTCCAACCCCCCCCCCGCTGGAGTGGGTCTACCTTGAGCACAGGCTGAAGAAATTGGCCAACAGGAACTTAATGAGGTTCAGCCAAAGGAAGTGCAAAGTCCTGCTCCTGGAGAGGAACAAGCCCAGGAGGGAGAACACGCCTGTTCAGCCTGGAGCAGAGAAGGGTCCAGGAGATCTCATCAGTGTACATGAATACTTGAAGAGGCTGCAAAGAGAACAGAGCCTGGCTCTTCCCAGTGGTGCCCAGTGGCAGGACCAGAGGCCATGGGTACAAGGTAGAACACAGGAGGTTCCCTCTGCACATCAGGAAACAATTTTTCCCTGTGAGGGTGACCGAGCCCTAGCACAGGGTGCCCAGGGAGGCTGTGCAGTCTCCATCCTGGAGATATTCCAGGACATGATCCTGGGCAACCCCATTCCAAGTGGCCCTGCTTGAGCAAGGGATTGGACCAGATGACCTGCAGGGGCCCCTCTAACCTCAACCAGTGATTTGGTTAAACTAAGTTCCTTTATGGTTTTTCTGCACTGCCACTGGAAATACAATTGTGGCCTTAGTCTATGCATATTAATTTTAATATAGTAGCATAGACAGCAACTGAAGGATAGTTGTGAGTGCAGGCTGAGAGCGCTATGTGTAATTGTCCTTATTGCTTCTATGGCTCCAACCCATTGGACATGCAAACTGCAGCAACATCTCTGAGTTGCAGTAAGCCCAAGGATGATGTTTAGCACACTTGAGAGAGCAAAACATCAATTAATTTACCAGAAGTGTGTTTCACGGTTACAAACTTTAGGTAAAAGCTAGTAATTTATTTGAATGAGGAAAACTATTGCTCCAGGCTGTTACTCTATGAAGAGAGACGCTGCTAGAAGCTGATTCTTGTCCTAATTGTATAACTAGGGAAGCTGCTTGGCTTTAATTGAAGTGCTTTGGCAAAGTGCTTAAAGACAATTCAGGTGGTAACTTTTAATTAACATTAAAAATTTAGCATCTATGGCTGAAAAGGCTACAAAGAAGTGTTGCTGTTGATATTTGGATCTTCTGGGTTCTTCCTTTTGGCACCTGTCATTGGAAGAATACCGATGCCACCTTCCCTGTTGCTCCATGTATTTGTGCCCTGATGTGGAGCTATGAAGAGTGTGGTTGTGCTGAGGATGTCATCCGACTAAACTTCTGGAGCAGGGATGAGTCTGCAAGCCCAAGGAGAGGCTGCCGCACCTCTAGCCCCCTGGCTGGAAGCAGGAGCAAGGCTGGGAAGGTGTTGCTGGTAGACACGCACAAACACAGACCATGTGTGTATGCACATCCAGTCATGCAGGTCAGCACTCATCCTTTTCCCTCTCAGCTGATCAGGGTGAAGGACCACTAGTGGAAATAATCGTATCTATATCTGGCCACTGGATCCCTTCCCTCTGGTTACTTGCACTGGGATAGATGAGCCCAGAGGTTGAGGGGTACAGGACACAGATAACATGTGCACCCTACACACCTCCCAGTGTCTCACCTTGGGTATGCTGTCCATCCTATAGCGGATCTGGATCCTTGCTCTTCCCTGCTCATACAGCTCAGGTGCTGTTGTTGCTTTTGCTACCAGCTTGCTGCTCACCAGGACCTTTACAGCAGACCTGCTCTCCACCAGCCAGTGCCCAGACTTTTTTACTGCAAGGGAAAAAAACCACTCATTCCCTTGAGTGGGAAGACTTTGCATTTCTCTCTGTACTGAATTTCAGAAGGTTCCTGTTGGCCCATTCCTCCTGCCTGTCTAGTTGTTTCCAAATGACAGAGATGGGGCTGTCCAACTCTTCATTGCTATCAGTGTGGTGAAACCATTTATAGCCTAGTGTAAGAAACGTTTTCTCCTCCTGGCTAGAGGTGCCCACAGCTCTGCCTATACCCCCATATCCATCTCCAGCAGTCAGGCAGGACTCCCCGGTCCTTCCAGCAGTCAGCTCCTGCAGGTTTGCCCTTCGCCACCCTCTTGCCTTGCTCTCAGGCCACCTCCTCACTGGCTTGTCTGGCCCAACATATGTTGTGAATCACACATTTGTGTGCATGCCTGCAGTCACTGCAGCTGCTGCCACACAGTCTGCAACCAGTGGTCCCACTCCAGCTGCTGGTACTCTGACCCCCATACACACATGCACATGCAGAATAGAGTCCCTTGCCCAGGAAAATAGTTTAACATGGAGTTTAGTACAAAGACAAGTGTACTGACCAGCCAGCTGTTTATGTACAACTGGCCCTTTTGGGCCTTCTCTTTCTCTGTTTTTTTCATGTTTGCTCGTCCCCCAAATCATCTCTATCTCTTCCTCTACTTGCCTTTGGTTCCTCCCATGAGTCCAAAAGATGCTTTGGAGAGCCACTCTCATTCGCCGGACACTGGGGCTGAGGCTGCCCTGGGACAGTCCTGGCAGGAGCCCAAATGGGGTATCTGTTCCTCTAAGTACCTAATTTGCATTCCCTGAGCTGCCTTTGGGCCTCTGGGCTTGTGGAAATGGGCCTTGAAAGGGCTGGTGGCTCCTGGGATGGCCTAGGAGTAGCAGGGGAAGGGTGTTACTCAGGTTTCCCTACTTGCCATTGTCTTTGTGCTCTTTTGTTTATGGGCAGAGAAGCTTTTTTATCATGTAACCTAACAAGAACTTGATTTACTAATGAAAGACTTTAATTTTGTATTTGCGATACCTTGAAAATTTGGAGGGGTTTAGATGCATTTCATGTGAGGACACGTTGGGATGTTGGTTGGAGTGAGTTAGCGTTGCCTCCAGTGTGCACATGCATGGTGGTGTCCCACATCGCCCTTGCAGGGAGGTGCGACAGGACAGGTGAAGTGCTTTGTTCAGGTGATCCAAACTTCTGATTATTTCAGCTTCTTTGAAAGGATCTCGGGAGTCTTACTTTGGGAGGATAAATAACTGTAGAATGTTTTTGGACTGAGTAGCCTTATGTGTGCCTTCCAGCAGTGAGTTGCGGTCCTTTCTTGTTACACAAGGCAGAAAGTTTTCTCCAGAAGTTGCACTAGCACTCCTCTGGCTTGGTTGGTGCCAGTAGAAAGAAGGACTTCCTTGCAGTCACTGCACTTCTGAACTTCCCTTCTAAGTGCTCTACTGTTTGAATGTTTCTTGCTGTGTCCTCGTGCTGTGGGTTTGCACATCATCAGCTCTGTGCCTTGATCATGTGCCCCAGCTGTTCCATTCCAGGAATTTGTACTGTCTGAGGAAAGACTGAGGATTTGGGAAGAGTTGCTGTTGCCATCATGGGTGAAGGGCCTCAAGCTTGTGCACCATGAGGATCTGTGAAGAATCTCATCCAGCCAAGTTGAAGCACTGTCAGAGTTGATGATCAGTCTCTCTTCTGGCATCAGAACACCATGTGGTAGCTTTGGCTGCCTCAGCATTGACTGCCTGCACTGAGCTTTTCTCCACCCTTCTGATTTGTGCACCTACACCTCAGTTCCTACTGGTTGCACGTTGTCCCAGATCATGAGAACTGGATACCCTTCCTCATCTCTGTCATGTAAAGCAGTCACCCCTTCTGTTGCCACAGTCAACACTAAGTGGGACCATCACTTACTTTGTCACACAGGGGGCAGTGTTTCTGTGCGTCATTTCAGTGTGAGGCTCTTGTCACTTTTCATACCTAAAATCCAGTTGGGTCCTAAATGGTGTTTGGACTCACAGTTGAAACACCAGCTGAAGATGACTCTCTGGCTCAGAGCTCCTTGAGCATCACCAAGGCCTTGGTGCTGAAGTTGCAGACTATTCTGACGTTGAAGACAATTCCTTTTTTACTGACTTGCTGCCTCTAGTGGTGCAATCTGTAGTTTTGAATGTCATGAGTTATTCTGAATTTTTTCCCAATGGCAGAGCTAACAGGTGCTTTCATACTTTCTCGTGCTGCAAGATACAGCCTAATGTTTTGAGCCTTAATCCATGCAGTGGCATAGGAGATGACATTTCTCTGCTGGGAAACCTGTGTATGGTGCCACTTGTTCAACTTTATCTTTGGGAACTGCAGCTTTGGTGTCAAGCAGTCATTTTGCAGGTAGGACAGAAATTTCTTAGCCGAGGAATATTCACTCTGAAAAACACCCCTGCAGTGCTTCGGCTGAGAAAGAGGCTGATGGAGAAACTGCTGCTTGTGCTCCTTTCCACTGACAAAGCAGATCACAGTATGTATCTTGCACACTGGGGGATATCCCTTCAGTTGGCAGATTCAGGATCAGAGATCTTGATAAAATCATCTCTCATCAGCCTCTTGGAGCTCTGTGTGAGCCACAATGAGAGCAGGGTCTTCCCGTTATCTGTAAGATCAAACTTGCAGGAAGTTTTTAACAGCTTGGCTCCGAAGCAGCATAGGAGTCAGACAGATCTCTTGCATTGTGCAAGAGTTGTTTTTTATATCTCACATCATCCTGCATGACTTTGCCTGAAGGGGTTGATCCTGGTGTGTCTCTCCATGACTCAGTTCTGTGACGGGATGAGCCTGGGAACCCCTCAGTCCCCTTCTTGCACTCTTGAGGACTAGCTGCTCAGCCAGAGGTTTGAAGATGATCCCAAACCACTTCCATGTGTTTCCTACCTGCGTTTTCCTCCAGGAGGATACTCACCACTGTTTTATAGGCCATGAGCTGAATAGGATGGCAAAAGCAAGTGCTTAAAGGATATTGCAAAGGAAAACTGTGGCCATGGGCCTCAAGGCAAAGTGCAGCTTCTGTTGGAAAGCTCATGTATTAATCACAGGTTAGTGCTAGGAAGCTTTCCTTTCTAAATGGTAAGTAAAAGAAAAATGTAAAAAGAAGAATTGATATGTAGACATAAGTGGGTAGCAAGGAAAACTGCTGTAGAAGTCCAGAGTACAGAAACAGTATAGAAAACCAGTTCCAGCTGTTCCTAAGCTTTGTTTAGCTCCTGGGCTCTGAATTGGTAATTCCCAGCATAAATGAGTTGTTTTTTAACAACTATACTTTTGATCCTGTTGTGGTTTAATGCCAGCCAGCAACTAGGACCATGCCTTGCTCTCTCCCTGCCTCAGTAGGGTAGGAAGACAAAGAGGGGAAAGGAAAAAACCTTGTGGGTTGAGATAAGGATACATGAATAGAATTGTCTTTGAGATTGTGGCTGCTGTGGAAACAAAAAGGGGTTTACTGCTGCATTTGAGATGGGATCTGGGGACAGTGCTGCGTGCGTGAGACAGCATGTTCTGCTGTTGTTGAGGTTGTCTTGCGCTCCCTTTGTGCTAGGTGTGAAGCTGCAGAGCAGAAGCAGAAGGTACCACTGGGAACTCTGAAGAAAGACTTGAAATCACAGGAGGAAAAGCAGAAACAACTATCAGAGAAAATCCGCCAGCAGCAGGAAAAGCTGGAAGCTCTGCAGGTAAATCTGGAAGTCTCCAGCTAAGCACAGCAGGTTTGAGGGACCTCCTAGTGCAAATGGCTGATGCCGACTGATGTCTGTCTCTGCCCCTAATGCCACCTGTGTTCATTCATTGGGTACAGGTTGTTTGAATAACAGAAAACAAGCACTTCAGCTTGCATTTCATTTTCTGCTAGGAAAATGGGAGTGATTGCTGGTGTTCAGGTGGAGGGGTGTCTCTTGAAGGACACAGAACACACCTTCTTCTTAGAATTGTTTATTTTAAACTGGAGAACTGTTTTCTGGGCTGGGTTCAGGTAGGCCCTGATGGGTTTTATAGATGGCCTTTCTGATTTTTTTTTTTTTATTTTTTAAATAGAAAACCACTCCAATTCGATCTCAAGCTGACTTAAAGAAACTGCCTCTGGAAGCATCCACACGGCCTACAGGGGAGGTAAATGGGATGCTGTAGGATTTGTGCTCTTCTGTGCAATCCTTAGCTGTTCTGAAAAGCAGTGCCCAACTCTTCCGTCCTTTCTCTCTCTGTACCCTCATTCACCCAGTCACAGACCCGACCTCAGCGCCCACGATCTCCTCCTTTACCTGATGTAATCAAGAACGCTCCCAGCAGACCACCACCACCTACGCCTCTTTCCAAGTCCACCAGTCAGCTGAAAAAGAGCTCTTCGGCTTGGCCAAATATCAGCAGTCCCAAACTGGCAAGCATCCTCTCCAAGGAGGAGGCAAGCACTTCCAGGACACACCAGCACACTGTGACAGCTGGAAAGCCTAACAACACTTTAAAAACTCTTGCCAAACCAAGTACAATGACGAAACCTGCCTCTTCTGCCCTGCAGAACCCCAAAAGCTCACGTGAGACATCTAGTACAAAAGCTGCCAAGATTGCAGCACTAAAGAAATCTGCCACTGTCAAATCCCCACAGGTAAGACTTGATGGGATAAAACCTGTCAGCTTCTTACCTACTGTTCTGCATAGCCTGTCACGTGGGATTTGCCCTGTAGTCCCTGCTCAGTATGAGATAACTTTGCTTTACTTTTGGGTTAGGGCATGTTTCTACACTCCTCATGAATACTTTTTTCATCTCTTTCCTGCTAGACTAGGTTTTCCCCAGGGCGAAAAAAAAAAAAAAAGTACAGTGGTGGGATGAGCGCTTGCATGATCATGTAGCACCTGCTAAAACCTTCTGGAAAAGCTAATTAACTATCAAACTAAATACTGGATACTGAGCTTTTTTTTTTTTTTTTTTTTTAACTTGGCTGAAGGAAATTTTAGGTTGGTAGCACGCTGGAATTGTAGCTAGTGCTTGTTTGCTTCCTACAGGCCTCCAGCACTCGTAAGAGGACCTTGAACAAGACAGGGGATGGGTCTGAGGAGGAGGGGGAATACAAGAAGGAGAAGACAAAACGGGGCAAATTTGTGGCAGTGAAAGAAGAGAGGAAGGATTCCAGTGAGGTGGTGGTTGAGGTAGAGTGCACTGGTTTCCTCAGTATAAGGTGTTTTGTCAAGTGTTTATAACCCTGTTGAGAGGTAGCTAATCTGACCTCTCTCTGCTCACAGCTCACAGACAGCGCTGGGGAAGAAGAGCTAGCAGAACTGAAGAAAGCTCAGAAAGGTGAGAAATGAATCCTTGAACTGCCTCTAGTGTCTAACACAGTGTAAAAGAACTGTTGCAGAACTCAACTCACTGGTTAAACGTGTGATTTCATTAATGAGCTTTTTAAAATAAGAATTAGTGTAAACTTGGGTCCCAGACCCTGAGATGACTCTAACTCGCATGAAACATTTTTGGTCAGGAACCGCTTAATCAGACAAGAGGCAATTGTTGTGTGGGAAGAATCTGAGGGCTGTGTCGCCATGTTAATGGGTATGATGCTTGGCTACATGATGTAGACTGATGTCATGCTCACCCTTCCTAACTGGATGGATCATGGAGCTACATTAGCTGGGAAATGTGAGAGGAGAGGGGTTGAGACATCCCCAAGAAAGATGATATTCAGGATGGTATCGTACCTACCACAGAGCAGGGTATTTCCTCAGCTTGTTCCCAAGGAGCTGTCTGGAAAGAGACCCTCTAGGAATATGCAGCAAATGCTCCTACTGGCAAATGTGAGCCTGGAAAGCCCATGTCAGACAGCTTAGAGTATGGAAGAAATGTCTGAAAATGCCATATTTTTTTTGCATCTTAAATGTTCTCAAGTAGCAGTTGAACCTGTGCAACAGTAGTGTTTTTATGGTTTAAATACCATATGAAGGGATTGTCATGGGTTTAGGTCTGCTCCCTGCTGAGGGTGGCTGTCTTCTCTGGAGCTCAGGCAGAATGTGCTCTCCAGCATTTGAATATTTGCAAGCATGTTTACTGTCATCCTCCTTGCAGATAAAGGGCTGCATGTGGAAGTGCGTGTGAACAAGGAATGGTTCACAGGTCGTGTCACAGCTGTGGAAATGGGCAAGCATGCAGTACGCTGGAAGGTGAAGTTTGATTATGTTCCTACAGACACCACACCACGGGATCGCTGGTAACTATCTCTAGCTACTGGATTTTGGAGGCTTGTTTTGCTCTTGGGAGGAAGACTTCCATTTTACTTCCATAGATGCTGAAGACATGTTGCAGTCATGTCAGGGAGTCTTTGTGTGCTCGGGACTGTCCAGTTGCTACATAAGGAATGAGCATGACAGACTCCCTGCAGTCTGCCCATCACTTTGATGTGATGCTCCTGTGGATGCAGCTGGTGTGTAATTTAGAGGTCTCAGAGTGACAGCTGGGTACAGGTTCTGATGAAGCTGTTAGCAGTGTTTCAGGTATGGCCAATGTAGAAAAAAGATGTCTGACTTTCCCTTTATATCTTTTTTTTTTTTTTCCAGGGTAGAAAAGGGCAGTGAGGATGTGAGGTTAATGAAGCCTCCCTCTCCGGAGTACCAGGCTCCAGATACGCAGCAGGAAGAGGAGGTTGTTGGGGTTGAACCTTCTACCTCAGACTGTGTCAGAATTGAGCCAGACACCACTGGTCCCAGCAGCAGCCAAGAAACAGTAGACTTACTAGTTCAGATCCTTCGGTGGGTTGACTGCAGTTCTTGTGAGCTGCTGCAGTCAGACTGCTTTAGTCTTTCAAACTCCCAATTCTGGTTTTGTGTTTTTCTTTCCTGCATAGGAATTGTTTGCGGTACTTCTTACCTCCAAATTTTCCTATCTCCAAGAAGGACCTGAGTTCCATGAGCTCAGAAGGGTTGTTGGCATTTCCATTGGTGAGTTCAGTATTTCTAGAAAAGTAAGTTTGGGTTTTCTCCCCGCACATGTTCCATTCTTATGGCAAGGGTGCATCCTGTTTATGTGCAATCACCCTCTTCAAAGGATTCTTTGGGTCTTTAGCAGACTAATGTAGCTGAGAAAAAGAATGAGAGCCTCTGAAATATGCCTTAGGTCTTTTGACAGTTGTCTGAGAACTTTTTAATTACCATACATCTATGTGGGAAAGCTGTTGGCTGCTACTATCCTGATTTTTTTGTCTATAGTTGTGAAGCTTTTAAAGAACAGAGGCCAGGCTAGAGGCTTGGAAGACTAGAATGTAGGCTTACCTGTTCGTTTTGCCCCCAGCCTTACAAATCTAACTTAGTCCAATGCAATCTTAAAAATGGGGGTGAACACGGAAGCCTACCTTCTCACACTTCTCCAGGTGAGCAGGCTGACCATCTGCAAGTCAGCTGTACATCTTGAGGCTTTTGGTGTGGGCTTCATTTATTTGAGCAAGGAACAGAGGGGGCTGAGCTTGCATCAGTATCTGCGTGCTGGTATTGGACAGTCCAGAGCAGGCTGAAATGCAGAGGAATGGTACTGGCTTTTCTGACTTCTCCCTTCTCTGACATACCACAAAGGAAGACCTCCTCAGGTGGCATCTGTAAGTGACATTAGCCACCTACAGATGACTAAATGACTGAAGACTACAAAAGCAGTGGCTTTTAAGTGCCGTACTCCTTCACTCGCAATTTGTATATTGGCACTCTCTCCCTCTTTTCTGGATGTTAATTCAGGTATCAGCTTGAGTTACGGGTCCTGCTGCTTCTGCAGGACACGTTGGTCTTGTCTGGAGTTTTCTGCAAGTGTAGACGCTCCTGGCTCACAGTAATCTGTTATCTGAGTGGTCTATACTAAGGAAACTCACTGCGTACAGAGGCTGTCAGATCTTTCTACAGCATAACTGTGGTTTTAGGCTTTTTAAAACATGCTGTATCCCTAATCTGAGGTTAGGCAGCTTTTGTTGCAGTTCTGGTCTTTGAGGAATGTGAAAACCCATGTGACTTTTGTGCTGCCTGCAGTAGGCAAATCAGAAATGTAAATGTGAGCATAGTAATGAGGTAGGCAGGCAGGGGCGCGGTGTTTGGCTGGTGGTGTTCAGTCATGGGGTGCCGGTAGCTGGGCTCTTCTACAAGCTGCAAGTGCTGGGATTTTCTTGATGCTCAGTGCTTCTTCTTAAAGCGTCATCTGTTGTGTTTTGTCTTTTACAGAAAGAATATTTCAAACAATATGAGATAGGTCTGCAGAATTTGTGCAATTCGTATCAGACACGCGCCGATGCTCGGGCCAAAGCCTGTGAAGAAAACCTTCGCAACACAGAGAGAAAGCTGAAGGAAACGGAGGAGAAACTGCAGAAGCTGAGGACTAACATTGTGGCCCTTCTGCAGAAAGTGCAGGAGGTGGGTGAGGAAGGGCTGTGAAAGCAGAGCTGCCCCATGAGTAGCAACCTTCCCCTGGTCTGGACCCTTCCAGGCACTTGAGATGTTTTAGTGGCTCAGACTCTGAAAAGCGGCTGCTGTCACTGCCCACCTCTTGGGATCCAGGCCTTAGGGATCCTGATGAGTGTTAATTTTCACAGGTGGATTGTTCACGGCACATGCATAGTGCACAGCTTGTATTTGTTTTCTGCTTTCTGCTTTGAAACATGGGCTGCAGGAGAATTTGCCTGGGCACAGGCAGTGTTCTGCATGCAATTTCTGCCCCATTCTTGGGCAGAAAGATGGTTCTAGATTCTGAACCCCATGTATACAAATGCAAACCTTTAAACAAATAATATTTAAAATTCAAAAAATTATGGTGAAATCTATTTATTAGTTATTAATTATTAATTAGTTATTAATTAAATATGAAATTAAAATGGCAAATCAATATTTAAATTAAAGCTTTAAATAAATTTTTAAAAGCTACTTTAAATAAAATTGACTCAATGGAAAAGCTACTGAAAGCAGATGAAAGCAATTGCTCCCTACTAGGAAAATGTATATTAAAGCTATGAAAACCCCCTGACCTGACCCTGATCAGCACAATAAATCTATTGCTTCAGTGTGTTGTTTGAGTATCGAGTGCTGGCTGGTTTCCAGGCATTGTCCCTCAGGCTCTGACAAGGAAAGCTGGTGGCGCTTTCTCAGTGGATATCAGGAGCTGGAGAGTGCTGGAAGTCAGGGCATAAACACTGGCCAGGACAGATGTTGCAGGGGCTGCTCTGCTGCTGTGTCTCGTCTGTTCACTGTTCGTCAGGATTCACTTTTTGTGGGTATTTCTTGTGCTTTCGGTTTCAGGACATTGATATTAATACAGATGATGAACTGGATGCTTATATTGAGGACTTGATCACGAAAGGAGATTGAGCAGCCCCAGTACAAGTCCTGGAGAAGTGCAGAGGAGCTGGTTGCTGTGACAGGATATGTGGATTCCTGCAATGGAGAACTATGGCAGCTAATGAGGAGAGATGGTTTTTAGTACTTACGTTGTCTTGGTGTACAACTTGTTCTCATGACTTTACATGAAAAAGACATTTGTGCTGTTGGCAGGAAAATTTTTAACATTGTAGTTCTTTGAATCTCTTCCTTTTCTTTATAAATATTTATTTTTTAAAAGACTCTGCCTGATATAATGGGAAGGTTGCTGTGTGTTTTTCATGAGGTAAAACTGAGTACCCTTTTTGCATCTGGGGTATATTCATATGCTAACCCTGGAAGACCAGAACATCCTGCCTGGCAGGTTGCCTCAAGGAAGAACCTGGCAGCAACTTAAAAATAAGTCTTCAGTTGTGGAAGAGGAGGTCAGGACTTAGACTTCAAAGATACTGACCTTGGGCTAGAGAAAGTCAAGTCAGATATTTGAGCTACATGGAGGAGATCAAAACACAGTCCTTGTGTGAGGGTGAGTGGAGGGGATGAAATCTTGGTGGTTTGAGGGGGTTGGGTGTACAGGAGTGAGGTTCCCAAGTTGTCACCATGCTAAGGTTCAGAGGCTGAGGATCCTTTTAGAAGAGGATGGCCTCCTAAGCTGCTCACAGTGGGTTGTGATCACCAGAGGGAGAAAGTTGGAGTTCATATTCTTTTCTAGCAGTCACCTTATTGCACACTTTTGCTGCTGTTTCTTTGAGATGTAATTTGAGGCAGAAGAACTCCTCGACTAGCTGAAAATAAAGTGACCCTCTGTTCTGTTGTCATTCCCTCAGGTTTGTGTTGCTTTGATCAACTTGCTCTTCCAGGTAATTTTTTTAGAGTGCTGGAATTTGGAGCCTTGCATCACTGAGTCACATCTGACCCTGGGTGAGCAGCAAGGACAATGCCTTTCTTTCACCCTCCCAGCTGGTGGCTGCACTACGGCTCCTGGCAGACCACTTGTGGCCAAGGTGACTCGGTCTGAGTTTTCTGGCTAGCCACTTTCTCAGGTCTGCTACGACAAGATGTCTATGAACTTGGTGCTCAGAAAACCGAAATCCTGGTGATTCAAAGAAATACAGCGTGAGCAAGAGGTGCCCACCTCCAGGAACATCAACTTAAATGGACCATTGGGCTTCTTTTGACAGCTAAACGTGTTAATACATGTTTTGCAAAAAAAAATTCCGAATTAAAGATATGTTGCACAGAAAATGTTAAGCATTAATGGTTTATAGTCCTGGAGAACTCCCAAGTTCTACATACCGCAAGAAAGGGGGAAAACTGTAACAGCACCCAGTTAAACCAACTGCTTTCATTCAGGATCTGGGCCTGGATGTCCCAGTATAAATGAAGGCAAGCAGCATCCTCCCATACCCGTACTCCTTCCTGGACAGAGAGGCAGCGTTCCTTAGAGGTAGGAGCATACACCACCAATCTTGATTTCCTTACACGTGTTGGAGGTTTTGTTAATTGTGATGGCATGTTGGTGCTTCAGCTTAAAAGTGATCCTTCTGTAGAAGCTGGGTTTTATATTGTAGTGGAAGAAGAGGTCTTTGTGCTTTCTGAGTGGCCGGCACAGACTCTAAAGAACCAGATTTCATTAAAATACAGTTCAGAGATGCTGCTTCTTCCAAGCTTTAATTCGTAACACCGAGTAAAATAACTCCTCACTGAGGAGACTGAGTTCCAGTGTAGGTAAGTCCGCACTGGTAGAGGGAATCGCGGCAAAAAGGATGGGCAAGGAGCTCTTTTTCAGGGCTTTTTGAAGCTGGGCAGAGCAGCTGGGCTGTGCTGGGGGGCGGCGGGGGCAGAGTCTGCACCAGTAGATTTAAATGGGGTATAACCGTGCCGGGACCACTCCTCCCCCTCCCCACAAAAGAGGCAGTGGCCTGGTTGCTGGGCACTGAGCAAGCAGCAGCGAGTGGGCGCAACCCGGAGTGCCATCTGGGAGCTGGTGGCCACTTTGGAGCACCACCACAAGGCACAGGGAGTGGGGAAAGCACATAGGGAGGAACTGAAGCTCTGCCAGCTTGACAGGGGAGTCCTGCTGGTGGTCACCACCCCCTTGGAGTTGCGTAGCCATGGTCTCCACCCAGAGGAAGGTCATGCTCTCAACCTCAACCAGAATGGATGTGGTGGATGTGGGAACCCAGACAGAGCTCCCACGGAAGCACATAGCTGTCCAGGTCATGGGCTGCAGAGAGCACCAAGACCTCTTACTGGTAATGAGTGGCAGCTATGAGACCTGCTGTGTGAGATATGAACAGGAGAATGATCTGCTCAGCCTGGTGGCAGAGCTGAGAGGGGAAGTTGAAAGGTCTAGGAGCCCCTGTACCCAGCCCAGTTCAGGCTGAAGATAGAAGCCTAAATGAAAAGATCAAATGGAGGCAGGTTTCATTGTCAGGGCAGCAGACGAACTCCCCCTTTGCCCACCTCATCCCGTCCCGTACCTCTGAAGAACAGATACGAGGTACTGGGTGAGGAAGACCAGCCAAGTGAGGAAGTAGACGATGGACACTCTACACCACAGATGCCTCCTCAGTCAAAAAAGTGTACACCCTGGATTGCCCTCACACCCACAAGGAGAAAAAGAAGGGTTATAGTTGTTGGTGGCTCCTACCTGAGGGGAGCAGAGGGCCCAATATGCCAGGTGGACCATCCTCAGAGAGAAGTCTGCTGTCTTCCTGGAGCCTGGGTTAAGGATGTCACCAGGAAACTTCCTGGCTTTGTATTATCCATTATTGATTTTCCATGTAGGTGGGGGAGGAAGCTGCAACTCACAGTCCGTGAGTAATAAGAAGAGACTTCAGGGACTTAGGAGGGTCGGTGAAGGAGTTGTCACAGTTGCGAGCAGATAACTTTGGGAGGAACAGATGGATCCAGTTGATTAATAAATGTCTGTGGCTGGTGTCACTACCATAACTTTGGTTTCTTTGACAATGGATTGGCCTATACAGCACTAGGCTTGTTGACATCAAATGGGAGGCACTTCTGTCAAAGGGGGAAGAGGATCCTTGCCCAAGAGGTTACGGGATTAATTGACAGGGCTTTAAACTAGATGTAAAAGGGGAGGTGGGGTAATATTATTGGGCTTGTCTGGGACAAGCTGCGGGATATGTCATCAGGGTTAGAGGGATGGGGTACTAGTAAGGGCTTCAGCCTGTAGCCCTGAGGCAGGCTGGTGATGCTGCACTGCAGACAAAGTCTTATGCAGAAAAGCCAGCAGTTCCTGAGATAGTTGAAGTCAACAGAGAAACACCTGTGAGACACCTCGTGGGTTGTTCCCCTAAGAAAGTGGCACAACCAACAGACCAGCTTAAGGGCCTCTACACAAATGCACGCAGCTTGGGCAACAAACAGGAGGAGCTGGAAGCTATCATGCTGCTGGAAAGCTATTACATAGTGCCTATCACTGAAACCTGGTGGGATGAACCCTATGACTGGACTGTGGCTGTTGAGGGCTACAAGCTGTTCAGGGGGGACAGGCGAGGAAGGAGGGGTGGCGATGTTGCCCTCTGTGTTAAGGAATGGATAGAGTGTAAGGAGATGTCTCTAAAGCCCTCCCTGGGCTTTAGAGATGAAGACAGAGTCGAGAGCTTGTGGATGAAGACTGAGGGGCAGGCCAGTATGAGGGAATTATTATATTATCAGGCCACCTGATCAGGATTGGGGAAGTTAATGAGGCCTTTTACAATCAGCTCAAAGTAGCCTCGCAATCGCAGGCTTTGGTTCTCATAGGGGACTTCAATCACCCTGATATCTACTGGAAAGGCTACACAGCCAGGCATATACAGTCCAGGAGGTTCCTCCAGTGTATTGATGATAACTTCTTGACTCAGGTGGTGGAGGAACCAACAAGGAGAAGTGTACTACTGGACCTAGTACTGACAAACAAAGAGGGAGTGGTGGAGGACGTTAAGGTTGGAGGCAGCCTTGGCTGCAGTGATCATGAAAGGATAGAGTTCAGGATCGTGGGTAGCAAAACAACAAGTAGGACTGAAACCTTGGATTTCAGGAGGGCTAGCTTCAGCCTCTTCAGGAAAATGCTTTGAGGTATCCCATATGTTAGGGTTCTGGAAGGTAGGGGGACTCGAGAGCTGGATGATATTCAAATATGAATTGAATTCTACAAGCTCAGGATCAGTGGGTCCCTAAGAGAAAAAAAATCAGGCAAGGGAAGCAAGAGACCTGAGCAGGGAGCTTCTGAAAAAGCTCTAGTGGAAGAAGGAAGTTCACACTGATTGGAAGAAGGGACTGACCATTTGGGACAATTACAAGAATGCTGTTAGAGTATGCAGGGATGAAATGAGGAAAGCCAAGGCCACCTTGGAATTAAATCTGGCAAGGGATGGAAAAGTCAACAAAAAGGGTTTTTTCAAGTATACTGGAGGAAAAGGAAAATGAGAGAAAATGTGGGTCTGCTGTTGAATGAGATGGGTGCCCTGGTGACAGAGGATGCGGAGGAGGCAGAGTTGCTGAATGTCTTCTTTGCTTCAGTCTTTACTGCTCAGGCCAGACCTCAGGAATCCAAGACTTTGGAGGTAACAGAAAAAGTCTGGATGAAAGAACACCTCACCTTGGTTGAGGAAGACCAAGATAGGGAACAGTTAAATAAACTCGATATCCACAAGTCCATGGGTCCTGATGGGATGCACCTGCAAGTGCTGAGGGAACTGGAAGAAGTCATTGCTGGGCTGCTCTCCGTCGTCTTTGAAAGGTCCTGGAGAACAGGTGAGGTGCCTGAGGACTAGAGGAAAGCCAATGTCATCCCAGTCTTCAAAAAGGGCAAGAAGGAAGACCTGGGAAACTACAGGCCAGTCAGCCTCACCTCCATCCCTGGAAAGATGATGGAGTGGCTTGTTCTGGGCATCATCTCAAAGCATATGGAGGAAAAGAAAGCTATTGGAAGTAGTCAACATGGATTCACCAAAGTCATGTCTGACTAACCTGATAGCCTTCTTTGATGGCATGACTGGATGGATAGATGAGGGGAGGGTGGTGGATGTTGTCTACCTTGATTTCAGCAAGGCTTTTGACACTGTCTCCCACAGCATCCTCATAGGTAAGCTTAGGAAGTGTGGGTTAGATAAATGGACAGCGAGGTGGATTGAAAACTGGCTGAGCTCAGAGGGTCATGATTAGTGGCACAGGATCTAGTTGGAGGTCTGTATAAAGTGGTGTTCACCAGGGGTCAGTACTGCATCCAGTCCTCTTCAATAGTTCCAACAATGACCTGGATGAAGGGATGGAACTCAGAAAGTTGCATCCATCCACACATGCAGCACTGCCAAGTGGGACATCTGCTCAGCTCAGAGACAGCTTTCTCTAGTACAACTTCTCTGGTGGGGCAGCATCCCCACCTCGAGGTTTGGCTGGGGTTGGTTTTGCTATGTTTGACCATGTTAATATACAGCCTGATTGGATCAGCTCACACCCAGTTCCAGAAGTTATTCTGGAACACAAAAGGTGCTGCAGAAGTCTTGTGTCCTGTTCCCTCAAGGATAACAAGGAGTTG
>JAOTQQ010000046.1:27066-41446 GCA_026546715.1 Gallinago undulata
GCTGCAGCGGCGGCGGGAGCTGGACGCGCGTCGCAGCCGGAGCCGCATCCGCATCGGGGGGCACCTGGAGCGGTGGTGCCGCCTCAAGGACCAGCTGGGATTCGCCCTCCACTCCCAGTTGGCCCAGTTCCTCCTCGACCGGTGAGCGGGGGGGGCGGTGGGAGGGGGCAACCACCCTTAAAAACCTTCAGAAAATCCTTCAACGGCCACAAAAAGAGGGTGGTGGGGGTTTTTTGGTCACTTATTGTCCCTTCCCGCCCCCCAGGTTCAGCTCCCACGGAGGCGGCTGGAGCAGAGGTTGGTGGTGCTTCTCCCCGCCCCCCCCCGCCCCCGCCAAGTCCAGGTTGTCCTCAGTTTGGGTCCAAATGGGGGGTTAATGGTGAAAAGAGAAGGTTCTGGTGGTGGTGGGGAACCTCACGAGATGCTGGAGATGGTGGGAACCTCCTGAGATGATAGTGAGAACTCTGTGAGATGGTGGGAGCCTCACGAGATGGTGGGGGGAGCCTCGTCAGGTGGTGGAGATGGGGGGAACCTCACGAGATGATGGAGATGGGGGGAACCTCACAAGATGGTAGAGAAGGTGGAAAGAAACTTCCCACCCACCCCACGTTGGTTTGACGCGATGGAAAACCACCAAAAAAAACAACTTTAGACCTGATTTTCACCTATTTTTGTGGTTGTTTTTTTGGTGTCTTCACCAGGAGAACCTGAGCCCAACCTTCTCCCGGCCGATGCCCTCCAGCGCCTGGTGGCCCTGTCCCACGGTCACGGCCAAGAGTGTGGCTTTGTCCCTGATGTCAAGCCCCCGGCTCCAGGTGGTGCCTCCCAACTGGTGTGGGAGTGCGTGGCCGGTCACAGCTTCTCCTGGGGAGTGACAGGGGACAGAACCCCCCCGAGTGGCCACCATGGAGGAGAAGAAGAAGAGGACTCGGGGTGCAGGTCCCCAAAGGTCACCGGCCGCCGGCGCTCGCTGCGGAGAGCAGGGGTGGCCACCGAGTCCAGAAAGGGACAAGCCAAAGTGGGAGAACCCAACGGGGACCAGAGGGAAGAACTGGGAGCTGGTGGTGAAGACGGTCACACGGGTGAGGTCCTCCATGTCCCCTTCTCCATCCTCCTCTCCCCATTGTCCTCCTCATTCCCCATCTTCAGCCCTTCTCCCAGGAGGTTGAGCTTCCTCCAGAAGGAGGTTGATGTTCTTGAGGAGGTTGAGGTTCTTCAGGAAGGGGTTGAGCCTCTTGAGCAGGAGGTTGAGCCTCCTCCAGTAGCATTACTCTGCTGTATCTTGGCCCTCATTTCTTCTGGTCATCACACAGGTCCTTTCTAAGGCTTCCCAACCTTCCTCCTCCTCTCCCCACATCCCACCTCCACCAGCCCCTGCTCCAACCTTGTCCTCTCCTTTGCAGCTCCCCAAGCTCTGATGCAGACGGGGACCACTGTAGAAGATCCTGGGAGGTGAGTGGTGGCCCTCGTGGGTCCTTCCCCCAGTGGAAGAACTGGGTTCTCTGGAGATGAAGATCAAGTTTGGACCCTTCCAGCTCATCCCTTGAGTTCTTGAGGGTCTTCCATGATTTAAAACCCGTTGGGACCAGAGTTGACTTTGAGGGTTGGGTTCCCACAGGAGACACCTCCCGGAGGCCAAGACGGAGGAGGTGGCTCAGCCCCAGGAAAAAGAGGAGGAAGAAGAGGAAGATGAGGACTTGGCCGAGGACGATGACCTCACCTACGCCGATGACCTGCGGGATGAGAACTACCACCCGTCTCTGGAGAGGTGAGGGGCACAGGGAGCTGCTGGGAAGGACTTTTGGGGGCACCTTCTTGCCTGGGTGAAGGTCTTTGCCATGTCCTACCGTGTCCAACAGCATCCAACCAATGTCCTACCACGTCCAACCATCTAAACCATCTCACCCACCCCGTGTCTTCTCCTCCCCCAGTGACTCTGAGCCGCAGCGACGACAAACCCAGTCCAAAGCCCGGAAGAAACCAGTGAAGGAGGAGCAGCCCCCGAAGGAGCCCAGCCCCACCAGCTCCAGCCCAGTGGAGGAGAAGACCGAACGAGCCAGGTGGGTCACTGCAGCCACGTTGGTGTGGTGACACTGGGGACAGTCCTCAAGAGCTTCTCTTGGGCCATCTGTGGCCACCAAGGAGCGTTTTGGGGCACGTTGGAGATAATGCTCCAACCAGATGCATGGAACCATCCAACCCAACGATGGTGGAGCTCTTGGGTGGGACGGGGGCATCCCCAAGGGACAACCTTCTCCTCGTGGTGCCAACAGTGTCCAGAAGCTGCATCGTCAGGTCTCCTTGGAGCTCGTGAGGGAGGCTGGGGGGAATGTGGACCTTGTTATGGGGTGGCCTTATTGAATCGTCGCTTCCTCGGGGGCTTGAAGCCCCCCCCTTGACCCACCACCGGGGTGGACCTTGAAGCCCCTTCTTCCACCTATAGGTCTTGCCCTATAGATAGTGGGCTTCTCCAGCCTTATGGGGCCCAGCAGCTCCATGGGGAGAAGCCACCAAGCTTGCATTGACCAAGTGACAGCGTGATAAAGACCAGGATTAATTAATTTACTCCTTTATGCCCTTTTTTTGAGGCCAAAAGTTGGGGTTTAATCACTTCCCGCCCACGAGGGCTTCAAAAATCACTATTTTTTTTGTTCCAAAAAAGCTCAAATCGTCAATTATTCACCGGGTCTTGAGGCAAGAGAACGTTAAAGCCACCACTGAGGATGGTCCTTGGGTCTGAGACACAAAGAGATGTCGTTTTGGTGTTTTTTTCATCCAATTTTGAGATGAGGAGGGTGTTAAAAACCCTTCATTTTACTGGAATCAGTGGCAATGACCCAAAACCACCACGTTTTAGCACTTCTTGGCCCAAAAAAGACATTGCCGGAGGCAGAACGCGCCCCAAAACTCCCCCACGTGAGTATCATCCTCCTTCGTTAAGGCCTTTTAATTAATTTCCTTTTTGCTTTTAACTTGAAATCTCTTTGTTTAAAAAAAAAAAATATTTTTTTTAAACGGATCTTTCCTTTAATTCCAGAAATTCGGCCCATTTCCATGGAGTTTGGGAGAAATTATGGATCATCGAGGGCTGTGTCGACTCGAGAACTGGCTTAAATGTCAGAAAAATGATGTGAAAAACTATGTAATTAGTAATAAAGAATATTTTTGGCTATTTTTAACGGCTGAAAAGTGCATTTTTTTAACAGCAAGAGCTCCAAAAATGGAAGGGATAAAATAAAAATGGCCCCAGAACATGGTTTTAATGTTGGGGGGTTTTTTCTTTTTTTTTTTTTTTTTTGGCTTGGAGACCCCCTCAACAATGATCTTGGTTGATGTTGGGCTTCATTTGGAGCTAAAAAGTCTAATTTTGAGGTCTTTTTCTTTGCCGTTGCAGCTGGAGGAGGAAGGGACTACCCAGCGACGAGGAGGTGGCCCAGATTGGCCCCAAGAGGATCAGGTAGGACGGAGAAAGGACCATCCCTTGGGGTGGTGGAACCTTCTAGAAGGTTTTTATGGGCTTAAATTCAACTTTGGATGGATGAGGACCATCTGAAGAGATTCCAAATTCTCCAAAAATGGCTTTTTCTACCTCTTCTCCCTCCCCTCGATGCTGGTTTCTCCACAGGAAGGCAGCCAAGAGGGAGATCCTCCTCTGCGACTTTGAAGGCTGCGGAAAGATCTTCTCCAACCGGCAATATCTCAACGTGAGGACAACCATCACCCTTCCATCCACCCCCCACTGGCTCCCTCTCTCCCCACTTCTGGGGCCACCAGGAGGTTGGGGACCCGCCACACGAGTTTTGACCCATCCCTTTGGGGGCATCTTGGCATTGGCCAAGAGGTGGAGCTGAGGAACCTCAAGGGAAGGGGGCTCATGGACACGGGACTCGTTGGCCCTGGGTGTTTGGGGGTGTCCGAGGTCACTTGAGGTCCCACCGTGGGGCCATGCGAAGCCCCACCACGAGGGCCACTTGAGGTCCCACCATGGGGTTCAAGGAGCAAAACGGGGACGTTGTCACTGGAAGGAGCCCTTGGGCCTCCTCCAAGAGCAGCTTCTCTGCCCCCAACCTCCTCTTTTCTTACTTCCCCCCCCCCCTTTTTCTCCCCAAAACGGCAGCACCACAAGAAGTACCAGCACGTCCACCAGAAGACCTTCACCTGCTCTGAGCCCAGCTGCGGCAAGTCCTTCAACTTCAAAAAACACCTCAAGGAACACGAGAAACTACACAGCGGTGGGTTGGGGAGCCGCCTCGAGTCTTCTCCTGCCCCAATCCCACCTCTCCTGCCCCATAACCACGTCCTCACCACCCCCTTCTCCACCCCCGGGAGGTGTTATGGCGCCCCGTTGGCTTCTCCTTCCCAAGATCCACCACCACCGTCTCCTTTCTCAGCCCCGGGAAAGCCTTTTCTCTCCCCAAACCCCCTCTTTTTGGAACGGATCCACCCCCAACCCTTTGTTCCTTCTGCCCCACAGATAAACGGGACTATATCTGCGAGTTCTGCGCCCGTTCCTTCCGCACCAGCAGCAACTTGATCATCCACCGGCGCATCCACACCGGGGAGAAGCCCCTCCAGTAAGTCCCGCTCCCACCAAGGCGACCTTTGAACCCTCTGGGGGAGGGGGGGGGGTGTCTCTTCTTGGAGCTTTTCCACCCAAATTTGGCCTCTCGGTGCCCGGTTCCGCCGAGACCCAGGTTCCTCGAGGTTTCTGCCCCAGGGGGTTGTGGGTCCAGCAGCTTTGTCAGCTTAATTAGCTGGGGTTTAATGAGCACTGGAAGGGGGCGGTGAAGCCACGCAGGGCCAACAGTGGCCTCAAAAAAACCCAACAAAAACTGGGGCCTCAAAAATGTCGGCCTCAAAAAACCCGGGGCCTCCAAAACCAGGGGCCTCAAAACTGCAGTCTCAAAAAAAAAAAAAAAAAAATACGGGGCCTTGAAACAGAGGCCTAAAAAACCCAGGGTCTCCAGAAAAAAAAAATCAGGCCTCAAAAATGGAGGCCTCAAAAGCTGGGGCCTAAAAACTGCATCCTCCAAAAAAAACGGGGCTTTGAAATGGAGGCCTAAAAAAAACAGGTTCTCCGAAAAAAAATAATCAGGGCCTAAAAAAACTAAATCGAGGCCTAAAAATGAGGCCAGCTTTTCCCGGCAACACCCCTTTTTTGGCCGTTTTGACCCCAGAGCTGGTCGCGTCCCCCTCCCCCAGGTGCGAGGTCTGCGGCTTCACCTGCCGCCAAAAGGCCTCCCTCAACTGGCACATGAGGAAACACGGCGCCGCCGCCTCCTACCGCTTCTCCTGCGACCTCTGCGGCAAGAGGTTCGAGAAGAAGGACAACGTCACCGCACACAAGAGCAAGAGCCACCCCGAGGGGACGCCCCAGCCCCCGGGGGGCGGCCCCGGGCCCCCCTCCCCCCCCGCGGGCCTGCGGGGGGAGACGCAGGAGGCGCCCGGAGCGGCGGCGGGGGAGCCCTCGGAGGCCGGTGGTGGCCGCCGGGAGAAGGTCCCACCAGGGGGATGTGGGGGGGATGTGGGGCAGGACCCCGGGGCGCCCCCGGGCCGGGAGATGGACGGCGTTGGCTCGTAGAGGGGCAACCTCTGCGTTCTTGAGCCCTCGGCCTCCTGGTTCCTCCTCCATGTTCTCGACTCGACCTCCGCGTTCTCGAGCCCTCGGCCTCCTGGTTCCTCCTCCATGTTCTCGACTCGACCTCTGGGTTCTCGACCCCTCGGCCTCTGGGTTCCTCCTCCATGTTGTCGTCTCGGCCTCCGGGTTCTCAATTCAACCTCCAGGTTCTCCACTCGACCTCCGGTTCTCAAGCCAGTTCCTGGTTCCTGGTTCTCAGCCCCAGGTCCTGGCTCAGTCTCTGGTTCTTGGCTCCTCCAGTTCCAGACTCATCCTCTGGTTCTCGACCCCAGCTCTTGGCTCCTCCTCCAGTGACAGCCTTGGCCTTGGGGTTCTAGGCTCCTTCTCCAGGTTCTCAACCCAACCTCCAGGTTCTCGCCTTGGCCTCACGGTTCTGGGTTCAGCCTCCGGGTTCCAGGCTCCTCCTCTGGTTCCTGATCCCAGTTCTGGACTCCTCCTCCTCCCAGTTCTAGGCCCCAGGTCTCGGCTCGGTCTCCGGGTTCTCGACCCAACCTCCGGTTCCGGACCCAAGGAGGGACCAGAGACCCCGATGGGACAACACTGACCCCTCCCCCACCCCGTCTCCCAGTGCCAAAACCAGGGAAAATGGGAAGATTCCCCCTTTCTCCCCCCAAAACCTTCCCTGGAGCCCGGAACTCGCCCCAAAACTCCTCAATAAAGACTTTTTTTGGGGGAAAAAGCGGGGTTTCTGTGTGCACAGCCCCTTCCGATGCCCCTGTCCAAAGGTTTTTGGGTCAAAAAAGGACAATTTTTGGTCAAGAAATCAAGGGACTCGAGGCCCTTCCTGGGTTTGGCATCATTTTTCCATCCCCAATTTTGTATAAAAAACATTTATTGAGCTTTTTTAGGGAAAAGTTGGATTTTTGACTGTTTTATCAGGAAAAAAAACAATCCAAATTAAAAAATTAGTAAAAAACTCAAAAATTGCCCTAAAAAAGCCCATTTTAAGGGAGAAAAATAGTTTTCCACACCCAAAAATGTTTTTACCCCCAAAAGGGGTTTTTTCCACCCCCAAACAGGATTTTTTCACCTCAAAAAATTATTTTCCCCGACCCCCCCCAAAAGATTTTTTTTCTCCAAAAAAGGGATTCCCCTCCTCCCCCCCCAATAAAGGGAAAATTTTCCCCCCAAAAGGAATTTTTTTCTATCTTCCCCAAAAAGGCATTTTTCACCCCAAAAAAGGCCTTGCTGCTGGTGGGGGGTGCTGCCTCCAAAACCCACTTTTTTTTTCATTTTTAAAGCTTCATTTAAAGCTTTAAACCTCATTCTTTTCCACTTTTTGCCTCAAACATATTCAAATATATTCAGATACATGCAAATGAGGGGTGTGACTCAACCACACCCTTTAAAGGGAGTTAATTTCAATTTTAAATCGGATTTAAAGGCCCCGAGGCCTTTTTTGGGGGTGGTTGGGTCGGTGGGAGTCGGGGTGGGGTGGAATTTTGCAGGGGGGAGGGTTGAAAAACACCCAAATTGATGGTTTTTAGGGTCTTTTTTATTTTTTTGGGGTTTTATTTTTGCACAGCAACACCGAAAAGCAGTGGGATCACACGAGGGGGGTGTTTAAAGCACGCGCGAGATCACACCTAAACCAAGGCTTTCTTCCCCCAATTTTCTCCCCCCTGGGGGGAGGGTGTCCCATCAGGAGACCCCCCCCCTCCCCCAATAAAATAAATCTGGGATTTATTTAAAATCTCTGCTCCCCCCAGATATTTTCCCAAAAATAGCATTTTTGACACCCCCCTCCCCCCCCAAATCTGTGACTCGTTAATGGGGGGGGGGGAGAGGATAAATGAAGGAGATTTTGGGGGTTGGGGGTTTAATTTAATGCTCTTTTAAGCTCTAGCGAAAAAGAGGTGGTGGGGGCTTGGAAAAACAAGCGAAAAATGGGGGGAAAAGCGACAAAATGGGGACCTGAAAAAAAAAAAAAAAAAAGGGGGAGGGGGGCACCTTTTTTTTCCATTGGGTTTTACCAGGAAAAAGGGGGTTTGAGGGGCTCCAGGAAAATTGTGGATTTTTTTTTAATTTTACTTTTATCGTCAATAATACACTTCAAATTAAATAAAAAATTAAAGGGAATTGGGGTTGGGTGGGGTTTAAATAATGCCCCCTCCCCCCCCCCCCCGAAAGGCAGGGTTTTCTGGGTAAAATACACTGAAAAAAGAGGAAAAAGGAGGAAAAAAGGAGGGGGGATTAGAGAGAAACACAGAGATGAAAAGAATAGAAATGAGGGAGAAGGGTGAATTTTGGGGTGTTTTTATCCTGAAGGAAGAAGTGTGGGGTGGGGGGGCGCAGGTACAGGTCACCTCAGGGGGGGTACTCATTAAGGGGGCGGGTTTAATTAAGGGGGGGCGCTAAGGAAGCCTAATTGCAGAGGGAGAGGGAGGAGCCGACGTAGAAGAGCCAGAAGAAGGGGAAGATGCGCTCGGAGAAGGCGGCGGTGAAGGTGAAGATGGGGGCCATGTTCTCGGCGTTGTAGAAGGCCACCCACCCCCCCTCGTAATCCAGGTAGACCCCGATCTTGCGGGGCCGCTCGCAGAGGGACAGGGGGGTCTCGGGGGAGGTGAAGGCCTGGTACTGCTCCCAGTTCTTCCCCTTCCAGTTGAGCCCCACCGCCCAGATCCCCTCCTCGGGGGCGAAGTCGATCTTCTCCTTGCGGCGCACGGACTCGCGCGCGGCCCCCAGCACCCAGCTCTCCCCGTCCCCCACCTCCACCTCCCAGTAGTGCCGCCCCCCCAGGAACCCCTCGGCCCCCAGCACGCAGAAGGAGTAATCGAAGCGCTTGGGGTTCACCGGCACCTCCTGGGGGGCTCCCCGCAGCCGCACGCTCCGCTTGTCCTCCGACAGCACCAGGTAGGGGTTGGCCGTCTCGGGGTCCAGGGACAGGTCGCCTGGGGAGGGGAGGGGGTCACGCAGGGGTCCGGGGAATTCCGGGGAACGCAGAAGAGGTCCCACCGAAAAGAAATTGGGAAAAAAAAAAAAAAAAAAAAAGAGACGATAAAAAGTGTTCCAAAACCAACCAACCAACCAAAACCCCCACCAACCAAACCACGTCCCAAAAAACACCCCCCCAAAACATGCCAAAAGCAAAAAAAAAAGACAGCAACCAAACCAAGTCCCAAAAAATAACCCCCCAAAACATTCCAAAAGCAAAAAAAAAGACAGCAACCAAACCACGTTCCAAAAAATAACCCCCAAAACCATTCCAAAATAAAAAAAACCCACCAACCAAACCACGTCCCAAAAAATAACCCCCCAAAACATTCCAAAAGCAAAAAAAACACCAACCAAACCACGTTCCAAAAAAATACCCCCCAAAACAAAAAAAGAAAACGCACACCAAAACATGTTCCAAAAAATTAACCCAAGAAGCCAAACAAAATACAAAATCCCCCAAAATTCCAAGAAATAAACCTCCAAAAACATTCCCAAAAACATAAAAAAACAAACTAAAACCAAAACATATTCCAAAATATAAACCCAAAAAACCCATTCCAAAAACAAAACACAAACCAAAACACATTCCAAAAAATAAACCCCAAACATTCCCAAAACAAAAAAACAGCACAAACCAAACGTTCCAGAAAAAAAAAAAACCAAAAACATTCCAAAACAAACCCCACAAACCAAAACACATTCCAAAAAATAAACCCAAAAAACAAAATCCCAAAAAATTCCAAAAAATACCCCCCAAAACATTCCAAAAACTAAAAAAAAAATAATCCAAAAAATGCAAAAAAACACCGCCAAAAAGAATCCCCCCCAAAATAATCATAATGCCCGTTTTCCACGCTTTTCCCCCTCCCTCAGCAACAATTTTTCCCCCTCCTGCCCTTACAACCCAAAATCAAAGGCTTTACCCCCCAAATAAACTGAAAATTTTAAATTAAATTTTAAAATTAAAAATGGAAATTGGGTCCTAACCCGAAGGGTTCTCACCTGTGTCATTCTCCAGCTCGAACCGAAGATTCTCTGAGGGGGAAAAAAAAACAATAGAGAAATTTCAAAGTTTTGACCTAAAATACAATAAACTGTGATCTTCAGGCTGAAAGTCAAGAAATTTTTTTTTTTTCAGAAAATTGGAATTTTTTTATTTAAACTTTTGACGAGCTTGAGCTCGTATCTCAAATAATTCCCATTTTCTTCTAAACGGCTCAAACGGTGCCATCTTTGAAATTGAATTTTCTCTTTGACCAAAACCCCCAATTTTAGAGAAATTCTTGGTTTTTTTCCTTGCTTACCCTTAAATTCCAGCAAAACCTCTTTGAGGACAGCGCTTTTTTGGGAAAAACTCTTGAGTTTCTTCTCCAGCTCTGTGAATCCCCCCTCGGGTTTGCAAAACATCCAGCTCTCGAAGCTTCAGGCGGGGGGGGGAAGGAAGAAAGAAAAAAAGCATTAAAATTCCTCAAAAAAAAAAAAAAAATCAGCAAATTTGAGGCAGGGAAAAAAACCTGGAACCCAAAAAGTTGGTTTTGGTGTTATTTTCCCCTCTCTCCGGGGTTTTAAGGCCTCAACTGGGACCAGTCTGGGGGTTCCCAGTAAGAGACCACTGAGGGATTTCCCCAACTTGCCTTCTTGTACTGGTCTTACTGGTTCGGGCTCCCTGGAGCGGGGGGAGAAGTTGGACGCACCCCCCCCAAGACCAGCTCTGCCCCCATATGAGCCTCCCAGTTAACCCAGTAAGGGCCCAGTTCCACCTACCTGCTCCCAGCCGGGGCAACAGTCTGGAAAAAAGGGAGATAAAAATCATGAAATTAATCAGGAAAAGTCAGTCTCTTTTTTGCCAAAATTCACCCCAAACCCAGCCCCGTGGCTGCTAAAGGGGGAAAGTTTAAACCGATTTTTGCCCCTGGGTGGTCCCCATGAATGGATTTTACCCCCCGCGGGGGTGTCCCTGTGACTGGATTTTAACCCCGTAAATGGAGCTTTGCCCCCCCCGTTTTCCCGTGCCCCCGGCTGGGGGGACGACCCCCTCCCCCCGCTGTTCTCACCGTGTTCCCGGGGGCGTTCTCCGACCCCCCCTTCTCCTCCAGCAGCTTTTCCAGGCGGGCGATGTCCTCAGAGAGACGGGCCACGCTCTCCTCCCTCCTCTTCCTCACCTCCCCCTCCAGCTCCTCCAGGCGGGAGAGGAGCAGCCGCTCCTTCTCCTCCAGGAAACTCCGCAGCTCCTTGCACTCCGCCACGATCTTCTCCCTCTCCACCTCCGTCTGCTTCTGCAAATTCCAAGGGAAAACAGGGATGGAAATGGCTTTTTTTTTTTTTTTTTTTTTAATTTCAGCGGCGGGGGGGGCAGTCCCAAGCCTCACCAGCAATTCCTGGCTCTGCCGTTCCCGCTCGGCTTTGGCCTCTTCCCGGCTTTTCCGCAGGGAGCTCAGATGTTCCGCAGGCACCTCCTGGAAGGAAGGAAAAAAAAAAAAAAAGGTAAAAAACTAGCCTTTTTCCTCAACCAGTCCCAAAACCAGGGGCTTTCCTGACAAAATGGGGCCTTTTCCCACCAAAAATGAGGGGGAGGATGGGCTTTTCCTGCCCGTAAAGGAGGGGGGTGGGCAGACCCTTTTCCCACCCAAAACACAGGGGGAAGGAGGGGGGGCTTTTCCTACCCATAAACGGGGGTTTTGGATGGGGGGGTGGGGTGTCACCCTCCTCCTCTTCCTCCCCCCCCCAGTTACTGCGCAATAAACATCTGCGTCACGTCGGCCCTGCCGCCCCCTTCCTGGTTTTATTTTAAGGGGGGAGGGGGGCAAAAAAAGCCCCTCTCGAGGGATTCCTGCTCCACTTTAAGCCCAGATTGGGGCGGGCGCTAAAAAAATATGCTCCCCCCCCCCCCGCCCCCGGGGCAAAAAGCCAAATTCCCAAGCGTTTCTACCCAGGGAGGAGGGTTTTGGGGTGTGCGGGGGTGTCTCCCCGCAGTAGGGTCTCGTCCAGCACCTGACACCTCGGGGGGGGCCCACAATCCTTCCTGCAGCCGGAGCTGGGGGGGGACACGCTGGGAAAGGGGGGATCCCCATTGCACCCCACACTCTGGTGAAAGGGGGTCACCGGTAGGTACAAAGGGCGGAGTTCCTACGCCCCCCACCCTGCCCCGTAGGGAAGATCCCCTCCCATGGGGTGTTCTTATTGCCCCCCCAATACGGGGTGGGGGGGTGTTTCCAAGAGGGGCTCCTCTCTGCACCGCGACATCCTGAGGTGGGGGGTGTGTCCCTACGGCCCCCATCGTGGGCTCCTGATGCACTGCCACCCCAAGAATGGGGGCTCCCACTGCATCCCCCCCACCCCCAAATCCGGGGGGGGTCTCTACCGATTCCCGCTGCATCGGGGTCCCCACTGCATCCCTCCCCACTCCGCAGGGGGGTGTCCCTACGGCCCCCATCGTGGGCTCCTGATGCACTGCCACCCCAAGAATGGGGGTCCCTACTGCGCACAACCCCCCACCCCAAATCTGGGGGGGGAGTGTGTTTCCTTAGCGCCTTCCCCCCTCCCTCCTCCCCCAACACTGACCTCCGCGGCGTGGGCCGCCTCCTCGGCGGGCAGCACGGTGTGGTTCCGGTGCTCCCGGGAAAGGTGACAGACGACGCATACGGGGCGCCGATCCTGCACGCAGTAAAGCCGCAAAGGTTCGCCGTGGCGAGGGCAGCGAGGAGGCCCCGGCGGACCCGGAGGAGCGGCAGCGGGCAAAGGCGGAGCGGGGGCGGGAGGCCCCGGCGGCGGTTCAGCCGGGCCCGGCGGCAAACCCAACTGCCGGACGATGTGGACGATGTTACCGAGAGAACGGTTGGGGCGGAAGAGCCGTTGAGGCACCGGCTCCCGGCATTGAGGGCAGCAGAGGCGCCGGGCCGAGTCCTCCCAGCACTGGGTCACGCAGGCCCGGCAGAAATTATGCCCGCACTCGGCCACCAGCACCGGGTCGTTGAAATACTCCAAGCACACCGGGCACGTCAATTCGTCCTGCAGGCTCCTCGCCGCGCTGCAGGGAGCCGGCGGGACGGCGGGAGGAGCGGGCGGCGCTTCCATACCCAGATGCGGCGACTCCGCGCTGAGACGGCTTCCCCACGATCCGCTCCGCGTCCCTCCGCCCGCCCGACTGACTGGCGGCCGGCGGGGGCGGAGCCGCGCACGCGCGAGGATCGGGGGGCGAGGCCGCGCGTGCGCTCAGCCAATGGGAGAGCCGGGCCGCCTGCGCCCAGCCAATGGGAGAGCCGGGGTGCTTGCGCCCTTCCCGCGGGGAGGGCCAGGCTGCGCATGCGCGGCCCTAGGGGGCGGGGCCAAGTGGGGGTGGTGGTGGGGGCTATAGGGTGCTGGAAGTGCCCGGATGTTGGGGTCGGGAATATTTATAGGTCCCTATAGGGTGCTGGGGGGAGGGGCCCGGATGTTGGAGAACTTACAGGGTGTTGGGTGGGTGTGGGTGTGTTCTGGGTCCCTATAGGGTCTTGGGGGAGGTCTCTATAAGGTGTTGGTGGGGCCCCGGATCCCTATAGGGTGTTGGGGGGCATCTGGGTCCCGGGGGGGGAATCCGGACCCTATAGGGTATTGGGGGGATCCCTATAGGGTGCTGGCAGGGGGAGAACCATCAGTCCTTAGAGGATCCTAATAAATAACTTACTAATAGTCACTAAAAACGTCCCTTTTTCCACCAATGGGGTGCCACTAAATCAGGTTAATTCACCCCAAAAACAGCAAGACGTGGGGGTGCTCAGAACCCCACTCCTGAGGCGTTTCATTAAGTCATTACTTTGTGATCATAATTAAGCCTTAATGACATTATCAGTCAGAGGGGGGTGTGTTTTGCCTTTTTAAAATCAGTTTTTAACCTTTTTTTTTTTTTTTTTAATTAAGGAGATGCCACGGGGGTTTGGAGCAGCAGACCCTTGAAGCAGCCCCTTTTGCCTCAGGCTTTTTGTGGGAAAAAATGCCACCTTTTTGCTCCAACGTCACTCACACGCCAGCCAGAGGCTGGATTTTCTGACATAAAGTATTAAATATTGCAAAAGAGGAGTTGGATGAGCTTTTTTTTCCTTCAGAAATGCCTTTTTCAGAGGTGAAGTTCACTGAACTGGGGGTTTCTGGCCCAAAGGTGGGAGAAAGGAGGTGTTTTTGGGGTGGTTTTCACAGTTTTGGCCTCTTTGCTGCATCGGCCTCTCCACTATGTCATGGGTCAGTACGAGAAACCTAAATTCGGGGAAAAATAAACCAAAAAACCCTCCCCTGCACCCACACAATAGCCTTTTTGCGGATTTACAATCCCTACCAGAAGCTGTAGGGAAATACGATGCCACGATTTCTATCCTTTTTCTTTACGTGTTCCTCACTGTCTCTGGTGAAATTTGCTTCGGGGACGAAACACTGGCGGAAGTCGTCACCACTGGGGGCGGGGAAGGCAAAAATTAGGGTGAAAAGCCGTTAATTCGGGGTCTCCTCGGAGAGGGAGGCGCCCGCTTCCAAAATGGCGGCCTGGCGCCCGCTTCTAAAATGGCGGCCGCCCTCTCTGCCCTCTTCCAAAATGGCGGCCCCGGCCTCAGGCAGGGTGAGGGGGACGGTGGCTTACGGCCTCCTCCTCAGCGTTGGGGCGGTCGGGGCGAGATGGCCGCGGCCTTTCCCCGGCTGCCAGGAGGGGCCTACTCAAGACGGCTTCGGGGAGGGCCGGAGGAAGGGAATGAAGCCCCGGCGAACATCTTAGGTGAGGGCAGCCGGAGCGGCGTTGCCATGGCGACGGACCCTGTCTAGGAGCAAAGATACCACCCCCCC
>JAOTQQ010000046.1:98453-117784 GCA_026546715.1 Gallinago undulata
CCCTCTCCAGCAAGAACATGTGGAGGGGATCCAGCTGTGCCTGTGGCTCCGGTGCTGGCGTGTCCTGATGACTGGGTTGGATACTACAATGTCTGCTATTACTTCTCGAGGGACGAGGGGAGCTGGGAGTGGAGCCAGGAGCAGTGCTCCTCACGTGGGGCCTCACTGGCCGTGCTGAGGAGGGAGTGGGAAATGGTGAGTGAGGGGCTGTTGTGGGTGCCTGGGGGCTTGGGGGTCTTCCTGTGTTGGGTGCAGAACGTGGGGTGGGAGCAGAGCTGTGTCAGAGCAGGACCAAGAGTTCTGGGTGGTCTGGTGGGCTCCTGCAGCAGCTCTGGAGCTTGTTGGAGCAGATGTGGGGAGGGAGCTGCTGCCATCCCAGGGTTGGTGGTAGCTGTATAGGCCCAGGGCTGGGCCAGGGACTGATGGGCAGCATCAGACTGTTATCTTCTCTCTTTCCTTCCCAGGACTTTCTTTTGCGCCTGAAGGGCAACATGGATTACTGGATTGGGCTGCGGAGATGGGGCGAGCACCTGGAGTGGGTGGATGGCAGCAGCTTCAACCAGACGTAAGTCCCGTTGGGAGACCGTCCTGCGGTGGGATGGGCCAGGTCCTGGTGGGAGATGTCTGCTGGGGCTGTCCCTTGCAGGCAGCCTTTATCTTCTTCTGGTTCTTGAGGGGATGACTGACCCCCACAGACCCTGTGGTGTTGTTGCAGGATCCCAGTGGTAGGCGAAGCACCCTGTCTGTTCCTGAATGACCGCAATGTCATGAGTGCCCACTGTTCCCAGCCACGGCCTTATCTCTGCAGCAAGCCCCAAGAGCTGATGGAAACCACATGACAGAGGTACTGGAGAAAGGTCTTTCCCCAGGCTTGGGACTGTGTTGGGGACTGGGTGGGGGACAAGTGTTGATAGCGGGCGGTGGGGGGGGGGAGGGGAGGTGGCTTCATAGGGTCGTGGAATGGTTTGGGTTGGATGGGCCGGGACACCTCCCACCAGACCAAGTTGGTCAAAGCCCCATCCAGCCTTGTGTTGACCATCTCCAGGGATGGGGCACTCACAGCTTCTTTGGGCAACCTGGGCCAGGGTCTCACCAGCCTCATCATGGAGAATTTCTCCCTTACTTTAAATCTCCCCTCTTCCAGTTTAAAGCCATTACCCCTTGTCCTATCACCACATGCCCTGGTTAAAAGTCCTTCCCCATCTCTCCTGTAGACCTTTTAGTGACTGGGAGGAGCTCTAAGGTCTCCCTGGAGCCTCCTCTTCTCCAGACAGAACAACCTGTGCTGCTTTGGGCTGGGGCAGAGCTAATTTCCTTCAGAGGCTGGTACGGGGCTGGTTTGGATTTGTGCTGGAAATGGTGTTGGTAACACAGGGCTGTTTTTGTTACTGCTGGTCACAGCGAGTCAAGGCCTCTTTGCTCCTCACACTGCCCTGCCAGTGAGCAGGCTGGGGGGACAGCTGACCCCAAGTGACCAAGGGCACATTCTGTACCACGTGGCATCTTGCTTGGCATCTGAGGCTGGGAGAAGAAGAAAGGGCGAAGATGTTCAGAACTAATGCGTTTGTCTTCCCAAGTCACCGTTATACTGATGGAGCCCTGTTTCCTGGAGGGGGTGGCTGAACTGTCAGAATTAGTCAATTAATTCCATGTTTTTCTCTTCTCATTAAACTGTCCCTATCTCAATCCACAAGGTTTCTGACTTTTTTACTCTTCTGATTCTCTCTCCCATCCCACCGGCGGAAAGTGAGTGAGGGTCAGCTCTGTTGTTGATGGGTGACATCTGAGGAGGACCCTGTCTGTTTGTCTGCCGTTGATCCCAATCCCTGTGGTCCTGACACCAGATGGGGAATCTAGTTCCCCTCCATTGCTGTGTTCAGTCTGGGAATTCCCCAGTGCTTCCAGTGATCTCTTCCTGGGAGCTTGATATAGTTTTGTGTAGATTGTATCTATTTCATTATTTTCTTGAAGTACTTCCTTCTAAGCTTACAGTTCTCTCCTCCTCCTCTCCTTGGAGTGAGAGATGGGGGAGAGCATCTCTTGTCTTGCCATTGGGCAATTCCACTGAAATGACAACACAGAAGCCTTCTTTCAAGCTTTGGCCTTAGAACTGGGGCAGCTGCTCCCAGAGGAGCTGGGCACAGAAAGCTCTTTGCAGGTCCCTGGTCCAATGCAGGGCACAAGGGCCAGAGAGCCAGGGGGTGAAGTGGCTCTTGTGGGGCTCCCCTAAGAGTTAAAATGCAAATGGAGATACTATTGCTGGTTTTTGTTGTGTTTTTATAAATCACCAGGAATTAATATGGCTGTTTCTCTCCTGGTGTTCAAGGATGTCCAAATCCAGGTGATCCAAGAGGGTCAAAGGGGTTTCAAGGGGGTCTGAGAGGTCCCTGCCCCCCCCCAGTGTGGTTTAACCCTCACTCCTCCCTCTCCTCCAGAGGGAGAAAAGGAGGGAAAGACATCATGTGACTTGGAATAAAGACAGTTTAAGACAAAAAAGTTATGGCAGAGGAAAATAGGATTAGTTGTAAAAAAATATACAAAATAAAGGGATACAACAGCAGTTGCCCTCACCACCTGAGGACTGATTGCCCAGCCTGTTCACAGCAACAATGGAGGGTCCCAGCCCCCTCCCAGCTCTCATTTCTGTCCCGAGCAGGATAGCTGTGGGGTGGAATATCCCTTTGGCCACCTCGTCCTGGCCGTGCTCCCTCTCGGCTGTGAGGGGAAGCTGGAAAAGCCCTTGGACTGATGTGAACAGTTCTCAGCCACATATGAAACCATGTCAGGCCAATGACATTCTCACACCGAATTCAAAATGCAGGCGATACTAGAAAGAAAATCAACTCCATCAAACCTGAAATGAGGACACGCACCCCTGCTCGAAGTCTCCCAGTATCCGGGGGGACCCCAGGGCAGCCCCTGTCCCCTGCCTCTCACTGCCCCTCTGTCCCCTGGGCTGGGGCAGGGCAGAGAGGGACATCTCCTGAAGGGTCCCAGAGAGGAGAGTGAGGAGTCTCTGGAGAGGACAGGGTCTGCTGGAGGCTGTGCTGGGGATGGAAGGGGGGCTGAGGGTCTGGGGGATGCCGCCCCTGAGGCACAGTTCCATTTTCTCTGTCTCCACCAAAAACCAAGGGCGCAGGGTCTCCCTGTGGAATGAGCCTGGTGGGAAAATGAAGATCTTGACCCCATTGTTGGCATTGAGGAAAGTCACCAGCCCTTGTGTGCAGTCTAGACAGACCCAGATCCTCCTGGGGACTGGGGGCAGTGGGGTGGAAGGAAAGGTGAGAGCCTCAAACTGCCCTCTCCAGTGCCGAACTGCCCAGATCCCTTCTTCAGGGCTCGGTAACACGCTCCCCAACAGCCCACCATGAATCATCTCCCACCTCCCCCTCTGCCTCCCAGCAGTGCCTCCCCTCCCGGAACCTCTCCTGGCCCAGCACACAGCACCAGTAACTAAATCTCTCAGGGGTGTTGGGCAGGTTCAGCCATGCAGTCCCCCATCTCACACTTCTCAAATCCTCTGACAGGAGAAGCTGGGAATGAGCTGTGTTTGGATCCAGGGTCACCACATCTGCAGTGAACAGGAGGAGACGGAGCATCAGAGCTCAGACCTGGGCAGATTTCACCACCCCAGGGCCAGGGCCTGCCCCACGGGGCAGGAGACTGGGCATCTCCTTCCTCCTCTCCATCCCCACTACAGGGCCGGCTCCACCACAGCCAAGTTCAGTCCCATGGGAAGAGGCACCAGTGGGGTTGCAGCCCCCATGGGGAGTAGTAGGATGGAGAGAAGGGGTGGGCTGGGCAGTGCAAGGGGTCTCAGAGGGGAGATGGCACCTCTGGGGCACCATGGTGTAACTCAGAACAGGGTGGAACGGTAAGAAAAAGGGGTGAGATCCAGCCCAGTGCCATGGTCTGGGGGGTTCTGAGTCACCAACATGACCAGGCATGGCCAGTCCCTTCACTGGACAGCCCAGTTACACCTTGCACAGAGGGAAAAGGAGAAGAACCACCCATAAACTAACACAAAATACAATAAAATACCTAGTTACCTGGATTCTCAGGAAGCAGAATTTTTCACCACTCTACAAGGAGAGACAAGAGCAGGTCACATCCCACCACTGGTACCCAGTGGCTGTGGAAAGGGTAAAGGGCCCATCCCTGGTCTGGTGTCCCCGAGCTGCCCATCTCCCCAAACACATCTCCTTGTAGTTTGCCTGAACTCGGGATGGAGGGGACGTGCAAGACGGGAAAGGGTAGAGCACAGAGTGCCCAGGAGAGGACATCAATCCAGGAGGAGCTCATGGACACTCACCCAACAGTGCAGCTTGTTCCTCTGGAAAGCAAAAGGAATATTTGGTCAGAGAGGACAGCTTCTCATCCTAAAAGTGCTCAAGAAGGAGTAAGAAGAGCTGGGGAAACCCAGATTCCTCCTTTTTGGGGAGTGGGAAAACACTCCCTGGGTCTCAGGGATGGGGCCCTCCAGCCTGGTCATGTCTCATGGCTGGTCCCCAGGGACTCCCAGCAAGGGAGAGGGTCTGTCCCTGGTCTGGTTTCCCCAAGCTACCCACCCCCTACAGGCACCTCCCCACAGGGGCTTGCCCGGACCCAGGGGATGCAGGGATGGAGAGGACAGGGAAGGGGGGACAGGGCCAAGCATAGACCATCCAGGAGAGGACACTGAGGCAGGAGGAGCTCACAGAGACTCACCCAGTGCTGCATCTCGTTGCTCTGGAAAGGAAAAACAAAATCAATGAGTGATGAAAGGGAAGAGCTTCTCACCCCGGGGCTCGAGCGGGCAGAGCTCTGGCTGAGCCCAAATTCCTTCTGTTTGGGGAATGGGAAAAGTCCCCTTAGCTTGCAGGGAGGGGTCCCTGCCCTCCTATCCCCACCCCAGACCACACAGGCACTCTGCAGTTACGCCTGACTTAAGTAGAGATTTAAGGCTCAGTCTGATTTAAGCTCACTCAGTACTGGTCCCCATTACTCCCAGTGAGTCAGGACACCTCTCATGCCCAGCTCCTGTGCCCAGGTCCCAGCACCAGCTCTCTAGTCCCCTGCTGGGGCAGTGGATAACCCTTCTGGTCCCCTTCTGGGACCATCAACCCACATCAATGACCAGAGAAACATCAAGAACCACGTAAAGCCACATCTCTCCCAGGGGGCTCCTTTCTCAGGAGGCTTTGCTGGTGGCAGGGGCCAGAAGGACTCACCCAGCGCTCTGGACAACACCACTGGAAAGGAAAAGCAGAGGAAGAGGAGGTCAGGAGAGCAGCTGCTTCATCACTGGCACCATCTCCCCAGGGTCTCTCGGACCTTCCCACCAGCCAGATGCTCTGCCCATGCTCCCTCTCCTCCCACCCACACCCCGTGTCCTTCTCCCCATCCGTCCTTTGCCCAAAGAGCTTCTTTCATGAAGGCAAAACATTGTGGTGATGCAAACTCACCTTTCCTTCGGAAGAGGTAAGCACTGAGGGCAGTTGACAGCACGGAAACCAGTAGGAACACCTCCAGAGCCGCCATCCAGGGACGGGCATTGTGGAAAAAGGGAGCTGAGAAACAAAAAAAAATCCAGAAAAGGACTCAGTTTGTACTCCCCTGTGTGAGGAGAAGAAAAAAAACCCACCAAAACAACCACAAAGTTCCATTTCCTCAAGCCTTGTGCTGGGAGCCCTGGGATCAAGGGGACATCCTCCTCCCCGTCCCATGGACACCCCAATGCTCCTCTGAAGCACACCAGGATCACGTTATCTCCTGCACTAAAATGCACCAGCAGGTGCACCCTGCTCTCCATCCCATACCCCCTGCATGTTTCTCCAGCCCCCCAAGTTCAACCACCCCCCAACCCCAGCCCTGCTGCCCTCCTACACCTGAGATCTGCAGGGACGACGCCTGCTCCTGCTCCAGGCGGCTGTTCCTCATCACGCACGACACATTCCCATCTCCCTTCCTGCTCACAATGATGACATCTTGGGTTTCAAAGAAGCCCCTCTCATCTGCAGAATGTCTCTGGAAGACTGAGGGGAGATGCTGCCCACTGCCATCCTTCCACAGCACCTCTGGTGACGGGTACCAGCCGGCCGATCGATACACCATGCGGATGCCTCCATCCTCGTAAGCCTCCAGAGAGAGGAGAGGGGCAGAGCCCAAGGCTGGGGGAGGAGCCCGGGGTTTCCCTGAGTTAGGGACGGACTCAGCTCGAAGACCAAGACCAAACTTGAGGACCAAGACCAAACCAAGACCAACCCAGTACCTGAGGGGGCTACAGGAAGGCTGGAGAGAGTCTGTTTACAAAGGCCTGCAGTGACAGGATGAGGGACAATGGGTTTAAACTGAAGAAAAGCAGATTTAGATTGGATCTTAGGAATAAGTTCTTTCCAATGAGGGTGGTGGAGCACTGGAAGAGGTTGCCCAGGGAGGTGGTTGAGGCCCCTTCCCATGAGACATTCAATGGGAGGTTCGACGAGCCCCTGGGCAACCTGGTCTAGTTGGGGGTGTCCCTGCTAACTGTGGGGAGGTTGCACTAGATGGCCTTTGGAGGTCCCTTCTGGCCCAGATGATTCTATGATTCTATGAAACCTCATGCCAGACACATCACAGAGTGCCCAGGGGCCTGTGGCGCTGGCCATGTGCTCCTCACACCACCCAACCCACCCCAACGTCTGCAGGAACCAGAGAGCACTGATGCCAAGTGACCCCAGATCTCCCATAAAACAGCCTGGAAGAGGAGCACCGAGTGGCCCAGCTTCATTGCCTCAAGGCAATGTCTCTGCATCATCACATCATCATGAGGACACCACAGAGAGCCATAGCTACTGTGTCCATGCCACCTGCCCCCAAAACCCCTCCAGCACCACGTGCATGCTCGCTCCTAGGCAGGCACACATGGGAAAAGACCCCTCTCACCCGACCTCTCTCAGCGGCTCTTGGCCCTCGGCACCGAATGGATGGACATGAGGATGGGACAGAGCTCTGAGAGAGACACACCAACCTGGGGATATCTGAACCATCCCCAGGAAACACCACAGTGGCCACAAACCTGCCACCTTCAGCTCCACCACAGCTTCTCCATAAGAGGCAGCATCTTGCACAGTGCAAACGTACTGGCCGTCATCAGAGGGTCTTAACCTGGAGATTCGCAAGTCCAGGGTCCCACTGGAGAGACCACCTCTGGCCAACTCTGTCCTTTCAACATATTCCTCCATCTGCTCCCAGTGCTGGTCTGTTCCATTTCGGTAGAGGTGCACCGTTTCAGAGAACTGCTGCCGGATCCACCTGATCTCCAAGCTCGAAGCATCCATGTGTGGGGACAAGTGACACAGCAGCATGACATCCTGTCCCACGGTGGCAAGGAGAGGTCGACCTGGTCCCACCACTCTGAACTGCGCTGGGTGACAGAGAAGGACACAGAGAGATGGAGATTGTGCCCACCTTAATTTACGGGCAATGGCATGGCAAGAGGCCAGCTTGGCATGAGCGGTGCCCATAGGTGCCCACATCTCATGGGTGTTTCTTTGCCCTCCCTGTTTTCCAAAGACACTGGAGAAACTGGAGAGGGAGTGGGAGGACTTGAAGGAGAAGGAGGTTTCCTAGCAGTGGGAACCTGCTCCAGAAAATCATCACCCCTACTCCAACCAGCCCTGGTAGAAGAGACAACGGCTTTGGGGAAGCATCCCAGAGTGGGACTGAAGACGTCCAGGGCAATGGACATGTGGCATCAAGACCCCAAGGGAAAGTGAAAGCTCTGCGCAGCTGAGCTCTGGGCTCAGCTCCTCCTGCCCCACGACAGCCCCCCTGTCCCACATCTGCCACCCAGAGCACACTCAGCCCCCCCAGCCCTGCAGGATCCCTACCTGATCCCAGCCGCAGGAGGTGGAGAGTCAGGACATGACTGAGGAGGCCCCATGGGTTCATTGGGAACCCCATCTGCGTCCAGAGCTGGAGAAGAGGGTGGGAAGGGAGTCAGAGGGAGGGCAAGTGCAGGGTTAGAGCCACCACAGAGGGGATGGGGAAGAAGGGCTGCACCTGCCTCCAGCAGGGCTCCAGAAATCCCACCAAACCACCTGCACCCTGACGTCAGAAGGGTCCCTTGGTTAAGGGACAGATGGGATCCACATGTGGCTCCTAGGGCAGACCCTGCTCTGCCCCACTGCTCTCCCCAGGAATTACTCTAAATCCCTCACAAGATTTTAAGTGAAATTAAATATTCTAAATTCCTCACCAGACCCGTATGAGTTGCAGGAAGAAGCAGCTGACAGGTTACACCCAAGGTCTCACGCTTATCCTCTCTTTCCAGATGCAGCTTCAGGGGTTTTTGGGATGCCTTCAAACTCCACCCCCAGCACTTGAACACATTAAGGAGAAGAAAGACGGAAAAAACTGGAGGAAGGCAAAATATATTGTTGCGAGTAGGTTAAGGTTAGTTTAGAGCTCGATTGGGATTTTTGGACCAAAAACCCAAAACAGCTGGAAATTCAGCAAAAAGAGGTGAAGCAGGAGCTGGGAGGGAAAAGTCCCTCAGGAAACCCCTTCCCCCTCTGCCCTGGAGGATCCTCATGAAAAGCCCCAGAAAAAAAAACAAACCAAAACATGAAATTATTTAATTTTGTTAAGTCTTACTCTTTCCTGATTCTCTCAGGAGGAGAGGGGTGCGCGGCGGCATCTGTGCTTCCTGCAGCCAAGTGAGGGGCTGGGGGTGAACCTGGAGGGGGAACATTTTAACTGGGGAGGGGGGGAATTTTAACTGGGAGGAGAAAATTTTAAATTGCAGGGTGATTTGAATTGGGGGCAAAACCTTTACTTGTGGGGAGAAGATTTTAATTAGGGGAGAAAATTATAAAGTGGAAAAAATCACCCTTAAATTAAGATATAATCAAGGGATGTGCCGTTTCTCAGCCAAATTTCCCCAGCTGGATAGTTACACGTAGATGAGGAGCAAATAATAACTACAACCAAGCACTGCAAAACACTTTTAAATCCGAAATAAAGAAGACAAAACAAAGGGAAATCCTCTTTCCTTCTCTTGTTGGTGGGATGGGGACAGTGCTCACAATCCCCTCTTTCCTCCCAAAAAGGCAGCAGGGTGATGCTAGGATTTTCCCCTTCATGAAAGCGCTGGGATTTCCCCCTTTTTCGAAACTTTTGGGGTTTTCCTTGGTGGCACTGGCACCCTTTTGGGGTTCCTCCAGCTGCTTGTATTCTTGTATTCCACCAGCTTCTCCCCTGCTTGATGGGTTTTTTTCCCCCTATCTTGGGTATTTCCCCCCCCCCTCTTCTCTGGCAAAAGTTCTTTTCTGGCTCAGTAAAAGCTCGGTCCTGTCTCTTTCTCCACCAGCTTTTATCAGCCGAGGAGGGAGGAGACTCCAATCTTCCACCCGCAGATGGGGCTATGACACCTGGGATACCTCCTGCTCCCTCCGATTGCAGGGTTTTTTTTCCCATTTCAGGGCCATTTTATCTCTCAATGTCCTGGAGGGAGGGGAGAAAAAAGATGGTGCCAAAAATGTGCATTATTGCACCACAAATACAAAATTGTTTCATTTTTACCCCCCAAATACGACAGCAGCTCCTTCCGTGGGAGCAAGGCAAAGCGGAGCTGATGGGAGCAGCGAGGGATGAGAGAGAAAAGCCTGGAAAGAAGAAAACCTGGGGGAGATAAAATGTATTTAAAGTCATCCGTGCCCTAGAACCCATCAGGTCTCTCCCCTGCTGTTCCCCCCAAAATGGTGGAAAGTGTAAATATTTTAATTTCTTGGTGGGAAAGCAAAGATATGGTGCCTGGTGGGAGAAACTTCAAGTGAGTTGATTCCTGCTTTTGAGGGAAAAGGACCCCCAAAGTGTTGGCCAGGGGGTTCTGGACCCCCATTTTCTCCCTTTCCCTCATTTTTTAGGACATTTGGAGCATCCCAAGCAGGTATTTGGTACTTGGTTGCTTCCCTCCATGTTCCCTGACTGTGGAGAGGGTTAAAGATCACCCGCGCTGAGAGTGTTTTGGGAGAACCCATAGATTTGAGAGAATTCTGATATTTGGGGAAAATTCAGGGGTAATTGGGAGGTATCTGGGGAGAATTCTGTTGTTTTGGGAGAACTGAGAGGTACACGGGGAAGAATTGAGGGGTATTTTGGGAAGAATTGAGACTTTGGGACAAGAATTCAGAAGTATTTGGAGAAAAATTCTGTTATTTTGCAAGAATTCAAGGATATTTGTGACAATTCAGACGTATTTGGGGATAATTCAAATATTTAAAGATAATTCAGAGGCATTTGCAAGGAATTCAGAGGCTTTTTAAAATGCTTTTTTTTTTTTTTTGAGAATTCAGAGGTATTTGGGGATAATTCAGAGTTATTTTGGGAGTAAGTCAGAAGCATCTGGGGCAATCCAGAGGTATTTTGGGAGAATTCAGAGGCGTTTGAGGAGGAATTGGGAGTTATTTGGGGAGAATCTAGAGGTATTTGGGGGTAGTTTAATTATTGTGGGAGAAGTCAGAGTTATTTGGGGAGGAAAAGGAGGCTGTTGAAGGGGCAGCAGCAACAGGCGTAGCCCCCACCCAAAGAGCCCCGAAATGGGGTGATTTTGTGTTGGCGCTGGGGGGAAACTCCACGGAGCTCCCACGCCTTGGTTTCAACATTGGAACCTTTTCTACTTTACACCCCTCGGCTAATTAGGAGACTGTCCTCATTGGTGGCAGCTCCCCCTCTTCCTGATTGTATTCTCCCTTCCAGTTAAAGGTTCTTTGGGTAATGACAGCTCACGCTCAGTGAGTAGAGGCTGAAGATGTGGAGGTGTGGGTTTGGCGTTATAAGGAGCCCAGTTCCCCTCAAGGACACACACCTTATTTTCAACAAGTTTTGTAACGCCCAGCAACTTTGCAGTTTTAGTGGAATGTCCCAGATTTTCCCCGTTCATTTCCTCTTGGCTTTTTGCTCTCTACACAAAGTGCCTCTTGGCTTCCCCGGGGATGTCAAGGTGGGGTGCGCCTCACCCCACTTTCCATCCTGGGTTTAGGAGGGTTGGGGACAGGGCTGGGAGGATGCGGCTGCCCCTGCATCCTCTGGGTTCTTCTCCCTCCAGCCCTGGCAGTGTGGGTGTCGGGGCAAGGAGAGGGCTGAATGGAAGCCTTCCCTATTCCCTCTGGTGTTTTCTTGCCCACGGGGGGTCTCAGGGCCCCCCCAGATCCTGACCCCTCAAGAAGGGGATGATGGGAAGTGTTTTGCTGTGGCTGCACAATTCAATATGTGTCTGGAAAACGAGCTCCTGGGTCACACCAATGAATGTGTCAGCTCAGGTGGAGTTACAGATGAGGGAGGTGGAATAAAGAGAATCTTTTGTGTATGAATAATGGGTGAATGACCTCGTTAACAGGTGCTAAATTTGGGGATTGCCACCTAGCACCCAAAGTCGAATTAAGCACTATCTCCTCTCTAAACTGCTTCTTATCTTGAGAGCTTGTGTTTCAGGTAACAATTATACCCTTTTAATTGTTTAATTACCCATTGAGGCTGGGAAAAGAGGGCTCCTGGGGCCATAGGCATCCTCACCCCGCTCATATCTGCTTTACCAGGCAGGGACGTCTGAGGACAAAACAAGAACTTCATTGGACCCTCACCTGAACCCCTGGCTCTGCTGTATCTTCTCAAGGAACAAGCCTCTTCCTTGACTAAAGCCCAGAGCATCAGGGCTCACCCTGAGCCAGCACCAAAAGGAACAGCCCCATTTCCAGGTCTTTCTGCCCAATTCTGACTCCCCCTTTGCACATGGAGTCAGGATGGGACCCAGCTGCAAATGACTCCAGCTCCTGGCTTGTGGCTGACTTTTCCCCACCTCTATTCCCACAGACTTGCTGGGTTTGAGGGGGCACAAAACCCAGGTTTCTCCTCTCCCTGTGCAGTGGGTTTTTGAGAGGAATGAGGATGACTTTTCCTTCCTCCTGTTCTCTTAAGCAATTTCCAAAGAAAACCCAGAGGAAATATAAACCAAAGAAAAAGCACACACAGAGAGGCAGAAATTACTTAGAATTGTGTATTTACTTGTAACTCCCCATCAGTGCACATTTGCAGACACCCAGAAACAATCATTTAGGGAATAAAAAATGAAAATACAGTTTAAGGCCCAGAAATGCTCCCATTTTGCACTTAAGGAAAGGATCCTGAATGTTGCTACCTTTACCTGTAGCAACCCTGACCCTGGCTTTTTTCCGAAGGGTAAGGTGATGGCTTTGGGTTTGTTTGGTTTTTTTGTCCTGTGCCTTAGGAAAGAAGTTTGAGTTTAGCATCCCCCGTCACCATCAACCACGGGAAGACTCTCTCCCCTTGGAAAGAAGCCTGTGAAAATGCAAAGATCCGTTCTTTGCTCTTGGCATCAAAAAACACCACTCTCCCTTCCTCACAGTGCAAGCAGATTCGTATCCGCTTGGGGACACTGCTTAGAGTCAAGGGGGTGACATCAGGAGAGGTCAGAGCCTCGTACACATCTTTATAATGACTCGGAGCACATACAGCTGCATCAGGCCTCAGGCGCAAAGAACTCTCCTTTGGTACCGACTCCTTGACCACCCCAATGGCCCACATGCTCTCTCCATGGATCTCCATATCTCAGTGGTGTGACCCCAATGTGAAGCCCCTTGATGTCAGCAGGCAGTGATTGACTTTGAACCTCTCCGGGTTGGAGGGCAGGTCCTGCTCATGGCTTCCAAACCACACAAACTTGCAGTCTTCCGAGAGACAAAGCCTGGCGTTGGCTGTCTGCGCATCCAGCGTCATCTCTGCTGGAAGTGGAGAGAGAGTCAGGCTCATTGCAGCAGATCTGGGGGCACAGCTCTTTTTCTCTCCCTTCTCATCACTCTGACCCGGTTGGGACCCCTCCAGGAATTGCCTGGTGGTGGGATCAGGATGAGAGAAGGGGGAAAGGGGGATGCAGAGCACTTTAGGTTAATCTTTGGGGAGAGCAGAGCTTGTTTCACCATATTTTTGATTTCATATTATGTCCTTATTGGGTACGTGTTCGGTTCACTTACATGTCGATGGAAGTTCGAACTCCAGGAAGTTCTAGAGGAAAGAGAAAAACGGAAGAGGCAGAAAGATCAATTGGTCTGATTGTGGGTTTCTGCAAAAGTCCAGAGAGTCAAGAACAGGCTTGGGGGAATGTCGAGAAACTTGAGGAAGCAGAGGAGAAGAACAGGAGGACAGGCAGGGAACATCAGACCAACGCTCACTGCTCATTCACTATCTCATCATTGAATCTTGAAAAAAAATAATTCCTCATTCAACAACCAGGATGCGTTTCTTTCCTGTGGCTTCACTCCATCCCACCCCTTCCTAAAGAACAATTGCCTTTTCCTTTTTGGACCTTGGAATTTTTCCAGAGCCTCCGAGAATTTCTTTTCCAGCTCAGGGGAAATATCGAGTGAGTGGGAGAGTGTTTCCCTCTGGCACCTGCAAGGGAAGGGGGGATGGATTTATGCCTGGCTGCAGTCTGCTGCTCTGTGTTTTCTCAGCAGTCCCTGGGGAGAATTAGTGGAGGGAAGATGATGGCTCTGCACCATCTCACACATCTCAGACAGCAAATGTCACAGCAGGATCACACATCCCCCTTGGAGATGTTAATTGATTTGCTTCAGCTGTGAAGGGCTGAAGTGGTTGTGTCAGGGTCCTCATGGGAATTAAGAGTCCTGAGCAGACCCACGTGGGAGGCCACAGCCCCACCCCTGCTCCAGAGGTTCCACTGAAACTCAGCCTTGGAGCATCCATTCCTTTTGAAAGCTGATTTGGAGGAGCATCCATGCCTGGCCATGGACCCTGTGTATCCACCCCAGGGGCTGCCTTCCTGGCTTGCCCCTAGCCCTCCCTTCTGCCGATCCCTGTCTGAATTCATCATGAATTAAGGAGAGAGAGAGGCAGAGTCCTCCTTCCAATCCCCCGTGGCCTCAGTCAAGTCGAAAGTCTGTACTGCAGAAGAGCCAGGCTGTCCCTAAGTGCTTTCTCCCAGTGTCCTTGCAAAGAGCTGGTAAAATGTTGACAAGAGAAGGACCACATACCTGCTCAAGGTGGTTCCGATGTCCTAGATGAGAAAGGAAAAGAGACTCAGTGCCATGGAATACGTCCCCTTGGAGTACTTGGGTCCAACTCTAAGGATGTCCCCCTTGGAGCGGGTTGGGGTAGAAAGTCGAGGGCTGGAGACCAAGCTCAACACAGGCCTTCACAGCAAGTTTGGAAAGGCTGGGCTCTCACCTTCAGGAGCTGCCAATCTGGCTGTTGGTGTGTCCTCTCCATCTCCCCAATCAGCGTGCCCAGCCTCATTGTCTCCTTCAAAAGCTTCTGGAGGATTTCTTCATGTGCGTGCATCATCTCTGTGTCCAGATGCTCCAGCTGGGCTAGAAGAGAGGACTCCTGCTTCTCCAGGAACTCATGCAACTTCTTAAATGTTGTCACAATCTCCTGCCTTGCAACTTCTGTCCTCTCCTACCAAGGGCAAGTTGAAGTGGGGAAAGGGAAGTGGAGAGCAGGACAAGAGCATTAAGAGTCAATGGTGGGCCATGTCTTAGTGGGATTCACCAAAAAGAGTCATTTGGGGAAGATACAACCCCCCTCTCCCCCTCTCCCTTCCCCAGAGCCCTTGAGCATCCCCCAACCCTGGGGGAGAGGAGGAGAAGGAGATGTTTCTCCTTTCTTTCCCCACCCTCCGGCCCAGGAAAACTGATGGGCACCTACAGTGTGGTCGTTGATTGTCTTGTCTGTCCTTCACAGAAGACTGAAGTGCCTCGTGCTCTGATTTCAGAAGGTGCAGTTCGGTCTGAATTTGTTTCTGAGAGGAAAGAAAGAAATCCCTTGTGGAATGGCATCATGGTCTGGCCCCCTCAACCAGAAGCAACAAGGAACTCTTGATAGCCCTTGGGGTAAATGTTGGCAAAATTTTGTGACCCCCATGACTTTTTCAAAGTTATTAACCTCCCCTTTTTTCTTTTATGTTCATGAGAAATCCTACACCTCTGTTTCTTACCCTTCCCAAATCCCTGCTGGTGACTGAACCCTTGGGGAGAGGACCCCTTCGTCGCCAAGAGCATGGTGCTGCCATGTACACCTCTTCCTCAGGACAGGCAATGCCACCACAAGAGTCGGTAGCAAGAGACAAGGATGGGTGAGTCCAAAGGGGGTTTATCCCACATGACAAAGGCTGTACAGGGATCTCCACCCATCAAGAGAACCAACACCTGGAGCTTCTGGCCCTTTTGTCTCAATACACCCATAAACCCCTCATCTTGTACTCCTGGGCAGCCTCATCTACGGGAACCACAGAATGCTTACGGTGCTCCTTGGACCTGTCACATACTAGACAGATAAGCATTTTGTCACCTTGGCAGAAGAGCTTCAGGGGTTCCTGGTGTTTCTTGCACAAGTTCTCCCTGCCTTCCATCTATCTGATTGGTTGCAGGTTCAAGCCCTTGTCTACTTCAGCGACGCTGGCGAACTTCCTGTTTGCGTGGATTCTCTTCTGGGACCCTGTCTTCTGGCACTGGGGGCAGGAGAAGTTGGTGGTCAGTCCTTCCCAGTTCCAAGTAATGCACGACTGTCACAATTTGTGCCTGCAGTGGATGGACACTGAGACCTGGAGTATTTCCAGGCAGGTGGAGCAGCAGGCTTCCTCCTGGGGTCTTTCCACAGACGTTCTGGCCGCTGTGAAGAGCGACTGTCGCAAGTGGCTTTCCTCAAGTTTCTTTTGATTTTAAGGAACAGGGAGCAGAGCTTTCTCTTCCTGATTCTACGATGGCCCAGATTGGTTAAACTGAAGTCGGCCCCCTTCCCAGCAGGGCTGTACATAATATGTTTATTTATAGTGCTTCTGGAGAACGGAACCCGTGAATAGACCGGAAAGAGGCAATCTGTCAAATACCTCACCCAAACTCCATCAGGAACTGGGAGCGTTTCTGGGAATGGCCAGGCGGTGTCGCCTGTGGATCGTTAATTTCGGCTCATTAACGGAAACCCTTGTCTGAAGCCATCAAGGGCCCTGGAAATCTCCTGGAATGGACTCCAGAACTCAGACAATGGTTTGTTCAATTGAAATGCGCGCTCAGGGTTGGCCCGGCTCTCGGATTACCAAACCTGGAAAAACCTTTCCAGTTGTTTGTCGACAAGAAGCAACACATTGCGTTGGGAGTACTGATTCAGAAGACTGAACCCTGGAAAAGACCAGTAGGATATTTTTCAAAGCAACTGGAGTGAGTAAGTAAAGGCCAGCCTTCACGTGTGTGGGTGGTGGTGGCGGTGACCACAATGCTCATACAAGAGGCGCAGAAACTAACCCTGGGGCAGAAGCTGATTGTTCAGTTACTACATGGGGTGACTCCTGTTGGTTATCCCCTGGCCGAACAATGAAATATCAAGCCGCTTTATTAAAAGAGGCTGATGTAGAATTAAAAGTGACTTCAGTATGGAACCCCGCAACCTCATTACCTTTGCTGGGTGAGATGGAGTTAGAACGGGATTGTCTGGCAACAATTGAACAGGCTTATTCTAGTTTAAAAGATTAAAGGATGACCTCATAGACTCAGCAGAAACTACTCTATTGGTGGACAGGAGCAGTTTTGTTGATAACAGGACCAGAAAGGCAGGATACCTTGTAATCCTAGAAGAAGTAGTTATGGAGGCAGAAGCACTCCGCCCAGCAACTTCAGTACAAAAAGCAGAATTAATTGCCTTAATCAGAGCATTAGAAAGAGCAGCTGGGAAAATTCCTAACCTATGGACCGACTTGAAATATGCTTTTGGGATGCCACACGCCCATAGGCATTGCAGAAGGAAAGGGGTCTCCTGTCCACTCGACCAACCAGTTAAATGTGGACATTTAATCAAGAAGTAATTAGAAGTGGTGCAATTGCCTGAACAAATTGCTGTGATGCGTTGTAGGGCTCATCAATTGGGCAACTCTTTCCTCGGGGCGGAAAATGGGAAGGCGGATCTGACTGCCAGGGAAGCTGCAGGAAAGAAAATCCTCGGGATGTGGCCAGAAATACACCAACATTTAAGTCAGCCTCCCAAGTACACAGAAAGGGATGAACAATTAGCTCAGTTGTTAATCAGGATGAAAAGGGATGGTAGATGACCAAATGGCAGCATGTGATACGACCTGAGCATCTTCTGAGAGACATTTGAGAGAAAAGCCATGAAGAAACTCATTGGGGAATGGAGGCTTTAATAGCTCATACTAAGGCTTGTGCTCTGGGAGTGGGGATGACCAGTAGTGCCAAAAGTGTTGTAAATAAATGGGAGATATGTCAGAAAAATAATCCCCAAAGGAAGCTGAGACCCTTCCCAGGAAAGCTAAAGAAAGGAAACACACCGGGGGATTATTGGCAAATTGATTTTCCTGAGGCTCCCGGGCAACTCGGGTACTGGAATTTGTTGGTACAAGTGGATACCTGTTTGGGATGACCTGAAGCTTTTCCCTGTCATCCCAACTGGGCACAGGAGGTAGTGAGGGAGTTACTAAAGGAGGTTATTTTGAGGTTTGGAATCCTGATTGGAATGTCATCAGATAGGGCATCTAACTTTGTAGCGGAAGTGGTTGGGACTTTAGTGAGGGTTTTGGGAGTAAAAAGAGATTTGCATACCCATTGGGGACCCCAATCAAGTGGGCAGGGAAAGAGAATAGATCAAAGGTTAAAAAGCAAGATGAACAAGATTTGTCAGGAAACACAAATGAAGTGGCTGGATGCTCTCCCTTGAGCTTTGTTAAGCGCTGGGATCACTCCTGGGTCACAGGAGAAAGTCAGCCCATTTGAAATACTTTACTGGCGACCTCCCCAGCGTTTGTCTCATGAGCCAGGGAATGAGACAATATTAGGAAAACAGCATAACAAGGAATATAGAATTTCTCGGGAAAAGTTCTCTCTTCCCTTAATAGGTATCTCCATCAGAGGACGCCTGTGGGGCTGGATGCAGTAGTTCATCCCTTTCAGCCAGGAGACTGAGTCTCAAACTGGAGTGAGGAACCCTGGAAAGGAAAATGGAGAGGACCTTTTCAAGTTCTTTTGAGGACTTAGACAGTTGTGAAATTAGACGGTGTAAAACCTTGGAGTCATTATAGCAGAGTTAAGAGAGATTCGGCACCTGATGCCTGGGAAACAGTTTCCCAGGGACGCGATCTGTTAAAGCTGAGAGTGTATGAATAATAGACAGGAAATATCTGAATTCTACAAAGGACCTGCACCCATATTGCTCTGTACTGGACTGGGACTTTTTATTATTATTAATTAAATATATTAAAATATGTATTAATTATATTTAATGATTATGAATTAAATATTTTAAATAAGTCCCAAAGTGGGAGGAAGTCTTATCAAAGACAGGGCTCTGCTTTGTTTATAACCATGTGTGAACTAAAATGTTGTTTGCTTCCCACTGACCATCTTACTGTGTAAATAGTTAATTACTGAGCTTCTTACTGTGTGAGAGAATGGTTAGTCCCCGAGCTGATAGTGATGAGCGTGGAAGAACAAGAAGTAGTTCATCACTGCAAGGTTCTCTCATATGTCAAAGTACGGGCTCCTGTACCAATTAGGACAGAGCAGGACTACTCCATGGAACATTCTGATCATCCTCAAGAAGCTGTCAAACTTACAGTAAAATTCTCCTGTCCTGAGATGACTCAATACCTTCAAAGGATGATGTGAGGAAGGGTATCCCTACCCAAACCGCCACTGAGGAGCCACACCCGCGCAGGAGTGTTTTACTGATGCTGCCAAATTAAATGCCTATGTACAAAACGGGCTCTTGGGTGACACTAATGACTATGTCAGCCCAGGTGGAGTTATGGAAGCGAAATAATGAGAATCCTTGGGGTAGAAATAATGGGTGAATGTCCCCAGTAAGCCGTGCTGCATTTGGGGATTGCCACCTAGCGCTTGACATACAATAAAGCACTATCTCCTCTCTAAACTGCTTCTTATCTTGAGAGCTTGTGTTTCAGATAACTATTATACACTTTTAATTGTTTAATTACCCATTGATGATGGGAAAAGAAAGCTCCTGGGGCCATAGGCATCCTCGCCCCGCTCATATCTGCTTTACCAGGCAGGGACGTCTGGGGACAAAACAAGAACTTCAATGGACCCTCACCTGAACCCCTGGCTCTGCTTCTCAAGGAACAAGCCCAGGCTCTTCCTTGACTAAAGCCCAGAGCATCAGGGCTCACCCTGAGCCAGCACCAAAAGGAACAGCCCCATTTCCAGGTCTTTCTGCCCAATTCTGACTCCCCCTTTGCACATGGAGTCAGGATGGGACCCAGCTGCAAATGACTCCAGCTCCTGGCTTGTGGCTGACTTTTCCCCACCTCTATT
>JAOTQQ010000046.1:138627-150941 GCA_026546715.1 Gallinago undulata
GAGGGTTCTGTTTATGAAATCCTGTAGCCGGGAAGGGGAGAAGGCAGGGGCTGATGCTGATGTCCCACAGGTCACCACCCCAAAACAGGCTCCAGCCCCTGTGATCCAGGACAGAGACTCCCCAGTGTCCCCCACCCAGGGCTGGGCACTGACTCCAGGTTTCTGTGCAGGCCCTTGGCCCTTCCCCAGGTACCACCAGCCCCATCCCACACCACCAGTGCCATCAGTCCCTTTACCAGCTCCTCCTGGTCCCTCGGCATCAGCAGCTTGCCACTCCGATTCACACAGTCCTCCCGGCTGGAATCCCAACGGCTGAGCTCATGGGACACCCAATAGCACTTAGTCCCATGCGGCGTCCAGTTCATAGGGCAGAGTGTGCACCTCTCGTCCTCTGAAAGACAAGTCAGGGCCATGCTCAGCCACCAAGAAGCCACTTTGTCCCTTGCACATCCCAAGAAGGACAAGTGGTTTAGCCCCGTTTGCTCCCCGGGAACACAGGAACGCCCTGAGCTTCACCTGGTTCTCTACTGGGGAATAGAATATTGGGGAATTTGGGCTGTAAGTTTTTGGGAAACCCAATTGTGGCAAAATGCACCGTGGCTGGTGGCCGTCACCTTGTGGTTTCAACGAGCAGAAAACTTCTCTCAGCTCTGAGTAGACTTTCTCCAGGGTGGTGTTACCGTCTCTGATGTTCCCGCTCATGTTCCCACTCACATTCCTGCAGCTTCCTGGGTTCTCTGATCGATGGTGGAGAACTGCAAGGGTGTAGAAGGGGAGAGGGATGGCCTCCCCCAAAATCTCCAACAGCCACTGGGAAGTGTCTGGGATGGATCCCAACACCGAAAGGGCGCTCAGAGCCCTCCCCTTGTCCTCCCTGCTATCTCAGCCCACCCCAAGCTTTGCTCCGAGCATGTCCTGGGGGGTAAGATCTGGCCTCAGGGTGCTGCCCCATAGCAGACTCCAGATCTCAGGGTCCCAACCTCAGACAAGCTCCTTTTGGGGTAGGGGGTCAACACCTCTGAGCTCCCACCCCCACATTTGCAACTGCCTCCCCCCCACTGCTGCTTTCCACCACCAGCAGGATGTGTAACCTCCACCCCCTGTCTGAGATCACACCCGAGATACGGAGGCATCAAACTGGACGGTGGCAGAAAGCCCTGTAGCTACGGAAGTGGTCTCTGCTGCAAAACAAGCTGTACCGGCCTCATCTGTGCAGCCTAGAGGGGCCTGACGCAAGGGTGAAGGGCTCCTCAACCACCTGCTGACTACCCCTTGCTGCCTATAGGCATCTGCAGCGCTTGAGCAGCCCCCAGCAGATAAATTGATTTTGGGGTCTCTCTGGCACTGGGCCCACACCAAGTTCAAACTATCATCCCCAGATCACTGCTGGTCCCATATCTCCTCCCATTTGAAGGATCTCCCCATCTTTGGAAGATCTTCTCCCCTCTTTGGAGGATCTCCTTCCAAGATCTATCAGATGTTTCAGCCTCCCTTCTATCTGCTCGGTGTGGTTCGGGGATCCTGGGGCCAGAGAAGCATCAGATGCCACCAGCAACCCTACTCCAGGCACAAGACTCATTTCGGCAGGGCACTGTGTCACCCTGAGGTCGGCCATGGGGTGACAAATCCTGCCCCTGCCACAGCTGAGACGTTTCCAGTGGGTTCCCCTCACTGACCAACAAGAATTGAGGCTCCTGCACCCCTCAGCTCTAAGAAACTCTGATGAAAACCCACTTCCCCACACCTTGCACTGATGTGCGTCAGTCAATGCCAATCAGAAAAGCAGATTTGCCTCCTACGCAAGTCCCTGGGGTGCTGGACCCCTCTCTGCTCTTTGCACAGTCCCCTCTTTGAGCTGTCCTTTGGTTGTCCCTGTGTCATCGAGCGGAGCTACTCACGTGAGCATCCCATGGCCACCACTGCCACCCCGAGGAGGAGGTTCCCAGTCCAGCCAGCCCAGAGCGCGGTTCGGTGCCACTGGGGACAGCCCGAGGCTGCAAGAGAAAGAGTTGTCAGGAGAAAAGCACTGCCCCCATCCCACATCCAGCGAGCCAGAGCTGCAGAGCAGATTTAGGCTGTTTTCTCTCCAGAAACCCTCTGTGGTGGTGCGTGCTGCTCAAAAGCTGTGGTCAATTGTCTGTGTTTCACCACTACCACCCTGCCACTGCTGGCATCAGGGCAAAGTGGTTCATTATGAGGTTGGGATGGTTTTACCCAGACACCCAAAACTCTGAGAATAGGGGAATTTTCTAGATGTTAGAAACCCAGATTGTTAAGCCCAGGTGGGAGATATGCCCCATCATGGCATCCTTTCCCTGCAGCAGGGAAAAACCACTGACCCTGGATGGCCCAAGCTCTCCAAGGAGACTTCATCTGACCAGGGTGAGACAGCCCCATCCTCCCCCAGCTCCATCCTGCTCCAGGAAGTGGAGTGTCAGAATCAAAAGGGGTGTCTTTAGTGGAAATCACGAATTCTTGCAAAAAAGAGGGTGCAGTGCGTTGACCAAAGAGGTCCTCATCAGGCAAAGGTGGAAGGAGGCAAACCTCCTCCTTGCAGAGGAGGAAAAAGCTGAGAGTGAGCAGGAAAAGAGCATGAAGCAGCAGAGCGAGGCAGAGGAGGGGGGAAACAAGGCATGAAACACCCCTGCAAGTGCAGGAAAGACGGACCAGGAGTACTGAGAGGTGGATCATGCATCTAAGGATGGCAGCTGCCCTGGGAGCGTGTGATTTTGGGCAGGTTTGGAGCCTCTGCTGGCTGGGAGCAGGAGGATTTCTTTTTCCATTGCACCAGGACCAGAACAGTCCCTTGGGATGGGTCTAAGAACCAGCCCCTGAAAATGCACTGGGTGCAATGGCCGAGTCCTGCCCCACGAGCTCCAGGAGTTCCCTCTGCAGAGTCCAAGCTGGGGGCGTGAAGGGCTTAAAAAATAATCGTGCAGAGCTGAGGTGGGCTGCTGGCAGGGACTGGGGGCGAAGCAGCCACACCAGAAGGGGTGAGGGAGGTGTAAATGAGGGGCAACACCATCCCCAAGGGCAGCTGCAGGCAAGAGAGAAGGGTTTAACCCCATGGCAGTGACATTAACAGAAACCCCCCTTGGTTTCCACAAAAGGAATGCCATTTCATCGAGCCCTGGTTGGACTCCGGGCATGGAACAAAAAGGTGACACCGTTCCAGAGAAACTCTGCAGCCCTTTCAAGACAAAACTCCCGATGGGATCCCAAACAGCAGCCGGCATCCCTTATCACACCCCCACAGCCGTGGGCCCCTTCCCCTCCTGCAGCCCCCAGAGGCTGGGAGGCTCCCAACGCAACCACAACCCAAAACCCACAAAAAAGCCCACCCAAAAAACCCCACGTTGCACTCACTGCCAGGCTGAGGGAGCGAACTCTGGTTCCTGTGGCGTTTCTTACGCTCCAGAGCCAGGTCAGCGTAAGTAATTTCCCCGTCCATCGCAGGAGAGGTGAGAGGAGCTCCCAGCAGGGCCTCTGGATCCAAAGGTGACAATCCTACAGGCAGCAAATCCCTTTTTTTGAAGGTTTCTCACTCCTCCAGCTTTGCTCTGTGAGCTCCTCTCCAAGCCAGAGGTCTGCGAGGAGATGCACCAGCCTCTGAACGCTCGGCAAGCACAAAAAAAAAGGGTGTTCGATGCACTGGCCAGCCTGAAAATGAAACTTTACGCAGCTTCTGCTGAATTAAGCCCAGGAAAATGAGTTCATGTCAAGGGAAGTAACACCTGGCAACCTGGCAGCATCAAGAAGCCTTTTCTATTCATATTCTAAGTGAAATCTCCCAAAGGAGACACTGTTAATGATAAAAAAAGCCCAAAGAAACCCAAAACGGGGGGTTCTGCAAATAGGCAGCTCCAGACCTTGCTCCCCTCCATCAAAATCAGTTATTTTGAATGAAAAATAAGGTGTCATTGCAAAAAATGATGCAGAGACTCCACCACCTCCCTGGGATCTTTCTGAAATAAAATAAAACTAGACCTCAGCACCCTCATCCCCTCCCTTTAGCTACATGAAAGGTATTTTCCAGCCTCAGTCGCTGCTCCTTCTCTCCACCCAAACCTATTCCAGCATCTACACCTTCTCCCCGTTACCTATTTCTCTGAAATTCCACTGATTTTTGAGTCCAGTTCCAAGCACAGCACCATTTCGCTGCTCTGTAGAGCAAGCAAGTGCCAAAAAACCCAGGAGACTCTTTGGAAAGAAGGGGTTGGGATGGAAAATGCTCCGGATAGCTCAAGAAATCTCTTTGGTTCTCCTTCACACCTTGTGTTCAAGTCACTTCCAAGAGACAGTCGGCCTCTGCCCTTGGAAACTGGGATGGGACCAGGCTCATTAGAGGCCAGGAAAGGTAGAAAAGCAAATACAACCCCCAAATTATATGAAATTTAGTTATAAAGGCATGAGATGACATCCCTCCTGGCTTTGGAAGACTCGATTGTCTTTTTCCATGGCCAGGCTGAGTAACTTCCCCCCGAGGATCATCCAACCCCAGGGAGGCAGAAGCCACTGTCAGAAGAGAAGTCAGATACTTCTGGACCTATTAAAGCCTCCAAAAATTAGGTGTTTCCCCCCATGTAGAAGAAAGTGGTTTCTCTGGAGAGCAAAACCACACCAATCTTGCAATGTGAGCACATGGTGGGGGGGGACCTGCAACTATGGTTGCTCCAGAAGGACCAGTTCAACCCACTTCCCCCAGTCCAGGCTGAACTGGAGTGGTTGGAGGTAGAAAAAGAGTCATGTGGGGGAAACATGAGCTGAACCACCGGGCCTGACCCATGCACACCAGACATCACCTTGCTCAAAGCACCTCAGGGCAGACACTATTTCCACAACACCCCCGTCTGACACCCCCATCTTCCTTCTCCCCCCCATCGGGATGAAGACAAACAGCGCTCAAAGCCATTTTTCCTTTCCTTCCTTTAAATCACAGAATCATCATCGTTGGAAGGGACCTCTGAGATCATCGAGTCCAACCACAAAAAAAACCAAACCATACAAAAACAAAACCAAAAAAACCAACACCCCACCACATCATACCCACCCATAAACCAGTAATCTTGGGCATTAGAGCATGCCCTGAAGAGCCATGTCTACACGTTTCTTAAATCCCTCCAGGGATGGTGACTCTACCACCTCCCTGGGCAGGCTGTTCCAGTGCCTGACCACCCTCTCAGGAAAGTCATTCCTCCTAATATCTAATCTAAACCTCCCCTGCCCCAACTTCAGACCATTTCCTCTGCTCCTGTCATTATTCCCTTGGGACAAGAGGTGAACACCCACCTCTCTACACCCTCCTTTCAGGGAGCTGTAGAGGGCGATGAGGTCTCCCCTCAGCCTCCTCTTCTCCAAACTAAACTTGCCCAGTTCCCTCAGGCTCTCCTCATAGGACTTGTTCTCCAGATCCCTCACCAGCTTGGTGGCTCTCCTCTGGACATGCTCAAGCCCCTCAATGTCCTTCTTGTGGTGAGGGGTCCAGAACTGAACACAGTACTCGAGGTGAGGCCTCACCAGTGCCCAGTACAGAAGTACGATGACTTCCCTACTCCTGCTGGCCACGCTATTCCTGATACAAGCCAGGATGCTGTTGGCTTTCTTGGCCACCTGGGCACACTGCTGGCTCACATTAAGCCGTCCATCAACACCCCCAGGTCCTTTTCTGCCGAGCAGCTTTCCAGCCACTCTTCCCCAAGCCTGTAGCATTGCCTGGGGTTGTTGTGACAGAAATGCAGGACCCAGCACTTGGCCTTATTGAACCTCATCCCAATGGCCTTGGCCCATTGATCCAGTCTGTCCACATCCCTCTGTAGAGCTTTCCGACCCTCAAGCAGATCAACACTCCCACCTAGTTTGGTGTCATCTGCAAACTTACTGACGGTGCACTCAATCCCCTTATCTTCAATCTTATCATCAATAAAGATATTAAACAAGACTGTCCCCAAAACTGAGCCCTGAAGGACACCACTGGTGACCGGCCACCAACTGGATTTCACCCCATTAATCATAACTCTGGGCACGACATCCAGCCAGTTTTTTACCCACTGAAGGATACACTTGTCTATGCCATGATTCACCAGTTTCTCCAGGATAGCTTTCAGTCCCCAGTTGGGTACATTTTGCCTTGTCCCCGGTGAGAAAGGGGGTGGCACTGGCCCAGAGTCAGGCAGAGCTGGTGGGGCCACCAGGCTGGGTGCCCTTGGCTCTGGGGAAAAGTCCCCTTACCAAGGGAGGGTGCTCCTGCATCACCCACCCTGCACTCACCGCAGCCTGCACTCCCCCAGGGGAAAAGCAGAGAGGAAGCAGTGGTGTGAGCGCTAAGGTAAGCAAAAGGGGAGGGGGGGGGGGGGGAATTAGGAAGAAATTAGGATGAAATCAGGGGGGGAAAAGGGAAGGGGAAGGGGAAGGGGAAGGGGAAGGGGAAGGGGAAAGGGAAGGGGAAGGGGAAGGGGAAGGGAAGAAGCAGCTCTGCCCATGGCAGAAGCCTCCAAAAGAGGGTTTCTCCAGCTCAGGAAGAACAAGCCAAAGTGAAACAAGGCGGGACAACCCCAACAGCACTCCTCTCCCATCCCTGTTGCCCCCCCCCCAACCCCTAACTAGGATGCGGGAGGATGGGCGGACTGGGAGAACTGGAAAGGGGTCCTCCAGAATCAGAAGGGGACTTGGCCAGGTTTGGTCACCCACCACCCCATCTAGGATTGTCACCCAATTCCCACAGCTGCTTTTGACTGCTTCTGAGGCTCCAGGAGCAACACCTTGTCAAGGGATCAGGATTTGGGAGGCCCCCAAGAGCCCCTGTGGGCAGAGGGCTCCAGCCACCCCACAACCCACCTCCAGCACTCCACACTGCAAGGACCGGAGGGAGAAGACCCTCGGGGGGCAGCCAGCCCCTCCCAGCTGTGTCCTCCAACGCTTCCAAAGCCAGAATGGAAAGCTCATCAAGGGGCGAGGAGGGTAGGGGACAGGGCTGCCTTCAGCAGGAGAGAAACGCCCGTGGGAATTCATGATGGTTTATTAAAAACAGTACAAAACCCAGTAACGGAGTCTCCCTTAGCATTTTAACCCTAACGGGAGGCCCTCAAAGGCACTTCACCCCCTGGCTCTATGGCCCCTCTGCCCTGCACAGGGACAGGGACCTGTGCAGAGTTTCTGTGCCCAGCTCCTCTGGGAGCAGCTGCTCCAGCTCCATCACCATGGCTGAAAAGAAGGTCTGTGTGTTTTGGGAGATCCTAGAAAATTCAAAAGGCCAATTGTGTAATGCACGCAAACGGGTTTTGTCTCTGTCCCCAGGAGAACGTCGTCCACACACTGTAGCCAGGTCATTGTCACATTTCCTTTCTGCCAATTCTTTAGCCAGCTGACTGCCAAAAATCGTGGGACTATTTTGAAATCCTTGTGGTAACATAGTCCAACACATCGTTGTGTTTTTCCTCAAGTAGTGGGACTTTCCCACTCAAAGGCAAACAGCTTCTGACTTTCTTCTGCTGCTGGCATGCAAAAGAAAGCATCCTTTAAATCCAGTACAGTAAACCAAGGGATGAGGAGAGATCTCCTCTGTCATTCCAGGGGCAGGGAAGGAGGAGGGAAGCAACAAGAAGAGCCAGCAGATCCATACCTGCCTCCAAGCCAGAAAAGGAAGGAAAAGCAGTAGTCCAGACTCTCAGCTCTGTCACGGAAGCTCAGAGAAACCAAGCCCTTGTAGGGTCTTGGAGACACCAGCAATTTCCAGGGATGTGTAAGCATCTGCGATCCAGAGCAGTCTCTGCAGGGTGTTAGTCTGATGGCCCACCTTACCCCAAGGGCAAAGCTGATGTCCCAGGGGTCAGGAGTGGCTGAAATTTCTTCTGACAGCCAAGAAGGCCCTGCCCTGCAGTGAACTGTACATTTGAACCCTTTTGGGTTACCTTCAGGTCACCCAAGGGATGCTGGAGTCCTCCCAAAAAACCCTATAAAGGCTCTCCTGAAGGCTGATGAGGTCCTTCCCTAGCTCTGGACAGGTCCTGTCCCCCCTGATATCTTAGAGACATTTTCAGCCACTGGTTGTTTTCCACCCCCAGCTGCATCGCAACCTCTCTGAGGGGCAACCAGGGCATGAAACTCCTCTTCCAGCTGCTGTTGAGTCACCAAATCCACCGGACCCCACTGATTCGAAGGGGCTTTGGAGACAGAAAAATCCCAGAGCCTTCAAGAAAGGGTGAAAATGGGATGGGGGTCTCCAATTCCCATCCTCCTCAGCTGTCAAACCGTATTGCCTGAAGCCCTGCTGGGAAGGGGCTGGGTCTCAGTTTAACCAATGGAGTGGAATCAGGAAATCTCTCTCCTTCCTGTTCCTTCAAAATCGAAAGAAACTTGGAGATTGAAACCACCACAGTCACTCTTCATGGCAGCCAGGACGCCTGTGGAAATCCTGTGGGATGAAGCTCACTGCTCTATCTGCCTGGGAATATTCCAGGACCCCGTGTCCATCCACTGTGGGCACAGCTTTTGCCGGTCGTGCATCACTGAGACCTGGGAAGGACTGACCACCAACTTCTCCTGCCCCCAGTGCAGGGAGACGGTGTCCTGGAAGAGCATTCGCCCCAACAGGGAGTTGGCCAACATGATTGAAGCAACCAAGAGCTTGAACCTGCAACCAGTTAGAGAGGTGGAAGGAGGGAAGAACTTGTGCGAGAAACACCAGGAACCCCTGAAGCTCTTCTGCAAAGATGACAAAAGGCTGATCTGCGTGGTGTGTGACAGATCTGAGGTGCACCGTAACCATTGTGTGATTCCCATGGACGAGGCTGCCCAGGAGTACAAGGTGATGGGGTTTATGAGCATGCTGAGACAAAAGGGCCAGAAGCTCCAGGCGTTGGTGCTCCTGATGGGTGGAGATCCCTGTAGAGCCTTTGGCCTGTAGGATAAACCCCCTGTGGACGCACCCATCCTTGTCTCTTGCTACTGACTCTTCAGGTGGCGTTGCTTGTCCTGAGGAAGAGGTGGACGTAGGAGCAGCACACTCTTGGGACTAAGGGGTTCTCTCTCACAGGGTCCAGGCATGAGCAGGGGCTTAGGGGAGGGTAAGAAACAGAGGTGTAGGATTTCTCACCCCCACAACCCCTCAGACACCTTTTAACCTCATGATTCGCAGCGCCAGGGGTTTCTAGAACCTCAGCAGGGCTTCTTTATCCAGCAGCCATACTCATTCCTCTCCTCCAGGGTTCGGGTCCCTCATCAAGGTCTGCTCTGCTGAAGATCCGTAGGAAAGCAGAGAAAGAGTCCTCAGCCCTTCTCCCATCCCACTCCCTGAAACCTCCATGACTTTTGTAAAAATAAAATAAATAAATAAATAAATAATAAAGAAAAAGGAGGAGGTAAATCAATATGAAACAGTCATGGGGGTCCCAAAACTTTGCCAATACTTACCCCAAGAGCAGTAGGAGTCCCCTGTTGCTTCTGCTGAGGGTGCCAGATCATGATGCCATTCCACAAGGGACTTCTTTCTTTCCTCTCAGAAACAAATTCAGACCCAACTGTACATTCTAAAATCAGAGCAAGAGGAGCTTCAATCTTCCATGAAGGACAGACAAGACAGAATCAAGGACCACAGTGTAGGTGTCCATCAGTTTTTGTGGGCAGAGGGTAGGGGAAGAAAGGAGGAACATCTCCTCCTCCTCCTCTCCCCAGGGGTGGGTGATACTCAAGGGGTATGGGAAAAGGGGGAGGGTTTCTGTATCTTCATCCAAATGCTCCTTTTGATAGGTCACACTAAGGCATCGCCCACCCTTGACTCTTGATGGTTTCTTCTCTCTGCTTCCCTTTTTGCTCTTCACTTGTCCTTGGCAGAAGAGGACAGATGCTGCAAAGCAGAAGGTTGTGACGACATATAGGAAGTTGCATGAGCTCTTGGAGAAGCAGGAGTCCTCTTTTCTGGCACAGCTGGAGCAGCTGGAGAAAGAGATAAGGAATGCACATGAAGAAAGTTTCCACAGGCTTTCGGAGAAGATGACGAGCCTGGGCACAGTGATTGGGGAGATGGAGAGGACATACCAGCAGCCAGACTGGAAGCTCCTAAAGGTGAGGGCCCAGGCTTCCCAAACTAGCTGTGACGGCCCATGTTGAGCTTGGCCTCCAGACCTCTCTTTTCTACCTCAACCTGCTCAATGAGGGACATCCTTAGAGTGGGACCCAAGTACTCCAAGGAGAGGTATTCCCTGTCACTGAGTCTTTTTTTTCTCCCTCATCTAGGACATTGGAACCACCTTGAGCAGGTATGTGGTCCTTCTCTTGTCAACATTTTACCAGCACAGAGCAGATCTGTGGCAGGACACTGGGAGAAAGCGCATAGTTAAAGGCTGGCCAGGTATGGATGCTCCTCCAAATCAGCTTTCAAAAGGAATGGATGCTCCAGGGCTGAGTTTCAGTGGAGCCTCTGGAGCAGGGGTGGGGCTGTGGGCTCCCATGGGGGTTTGCTCAGGGCTCTTAATTCCCATGAGGACCCTGACACAAACACCTCAGCCCTTCACAGCTGAAGCAAATCAATGAACATCTCCAAGGGTGATGTGTGATCCTGCTGTGACATTTGCTGTCTGAGATGTGTGAGATGGTGCAGAGCCATCATCTTCCCTCCACTAATTCTCCCCAGGGACTGCTGAGAAAACACAGAGCAGCAGACTGCAGCCAGGCATAAATCCATCCCCCCTTCCCTTGCAGGTGCCAGAGGGAACCACTCTCCCACTCACTCGATATTTCCCCTGAGCTGGAAAAGAAATTCTCTGATTTCAGAGAGAAAACTGCAGCCATCAAGGAGACTCTGGAAAAATTCCAAGGTACCGTGCACAGGTCCAGAAATGCAAATACCATCATGCTTCTTGGTGGGGAGGGATGGAGTGAAGCCACAGGAAAGAAGTGCATCCTTGGGTGTTGAATGAGTGGTTATTTCCATCACAATCCGACAATGAGATAGTGAATGAGCAGCAAGCGTTGGTCTGATGTTCCCTACCTGTCCTCCTGTTCTTCTCCTCTGCTTCCTCAAGTTTCTTGACATTCCCCCAAGCCTGTTCCTGACTCTTGGGACTTTTGCAGAAACCCACAATCAGACCAATTGATCTTTCTGCCTCTCCCTTTTTTTCTCTTTCCTCTAGAATTCCTGGAGTTTGAACTTCCATTGACAAGTAAGTGAACTGAATACATGCCCATCCGAGTCATAATATGAAATCCAAAATATGGTAAAAAAAGTTCCACTGCCCAGAAAGATTAACTCTACTCTGTTGCCTCCTTTCCCCCTTCTCCCATCCTGGTCCCACCACCATGCAATGCCTGGAGGGGTCCCAACTGGGTCAGAGGGATGAGAAGGGAGAGACAAAGCCCTGTGCCCCCCAGATCTGCTGCAATGATCCTGACTCTCTCTCCACCTACAGCAGAGATGACGCTGGATGCGCAGACGGCCAACACCAGGCTTTGTCTCTCGGAAGACTGCAAGTTTGTGTGGTTTGGAAGCCATGAGCAGAACCTGCCCTCCAACCCGGAGAGGTTCAAAGTCAATCACTGCGTGCTGGGATCGAGGGGATTCTCATCGGGGTGGCACTGCTGGGATGTGGAGATCTGTAGAGAGGGTGTGTGGGCCATCGGGGTGGCCAGAGAATCGGTGCCAAGGGACTGTGTGTTGCACCTGAGGCCTGATGCAGGTGTATGGGCTCTGTGTCATGACTATGGTGCGTACATGGCTCATACCTCTCCTGTTGTCACCCCCTTGACTCTACGCAGTGTCCCCAAGCAGATACGAATCTTCTTGCACTGTGAGGAAGGGAGAGTGGTATTTTATGATGCTCTGAGCAAAGAACGGATCTTTGCTTTTCCGCAGACTTCTTTCCAAGGGGAGAGAGTCTTCCCTTGGTTCATGGTGATGTTGGGTGCTCAACTCAGACTTCTTCCCTAAGGCACAGGACGAAAAAAAACAAACCCAAAGCCATCACCTTACCCTTGGGAAAGAAACCAGGGTCTGGGTTTTGTCCCAGTTCCATCAAAGAGACAGGAAAAGGTAGCAACGTTCAGGTTCTTTTCCTTAAGTGCAAAATGGGAACATTTCTGTGCCTTAAACTGTATTTTCATCTTTTTATCACTAAATGCCTGTTCCTGGGTGCCTGCAAACATACACTGATGGGGATTTCAAAGTAGATATGCAATACAAAATCATTTCTGCCTCTGTGTGTGCTTTTTTTTTTGGGTTTTACTTCTTCAGGTTTTCTTTGGAAGTTGCTTAAGAGAACAGGAGGAAGGAAAAGTCATCCTCATTCCTCTCAAAAACCCACTGCACAGGGAGAGGAGAAACC
>JAOTQQ010000046.1:164085-174334 GCA_026546715.1 Gallinago undulata
CCCACTGCCCCCCCGCTCCTATTGCTCCCCTGTTTTCTAACTGCCCCCCCCCCCCCACACTGCCCTCCCCAGCCCTGTATCCTGTCCCAAGGAGCCTCAAACCGCCCCAAGGAACCCCCCCAAACTGCCCCAGGGAGCCCCAAGCTGCCCCACACCCCTCCCAAGTGCCCCTGGGACTGTCCAAACTGCCCCACAGAGTCCCAAAGAACTGCCCCGGGAAACCGCTGAACTGCCCCACACCCCCCGCAACTGCCCCTCCGCCCTCCCAAGTGCTCTAGGGAGTCCCCGAAACTGCCCCAGAAGGCCCCAAACTGCCCCAGAGAGCCCCCAGATTGCCCCACATCCCTCCCAACCGCCCCTTGGACCCCCCAAACTGCCCCACAAAACCCCAACCCGGCCCCCGCAGGGCCCCCCACACTCACCCCTACCGCGCCACCACACCCACGCCCCGCCCTCTCCTCCCCATTGGCCGCCGCCGCCCGGCGCCACCGCCCACCGGCCGCTCCCATTGGTCGTCCAGCGCGTCCGTCCAGCGGGGACGGTCCTCCGAGCGCGGCGGCGCGGCAGCGGGCGGTGCTGACCATAGAGCGCGGCGCACAGAGCGCCCACCTGCAAGCGGTCGGTGGCAGAGCGGGCCCCAGTGAGGGGGCGGGGCAAGCAGAGACGGGGCGGTGCCTTCTCCCGGCGCTACCCAATAGAAGCGCGGCGAGCGGGCGGTGCCGCCCAATGGGAGCGCGGGGCCGGCCGCCGCCGCTTTGTCTATATGAGGCGCCGCGGGGCCGCGGGAGCCGCCATTGTCGCTGCTGCCGCGCTCGCGACAGCGCTTACGCCTTAAAGGGGCCGCGCCGCCAACTTGACCAGCGAAGACCGGGTGGGGCCCACAGCTCCGGCAACTGTCACTGCGCCCAGCCCGACCCGCACCGCCACCATGAGGGAGATCGTCCATATCCAGGCGGGCCAGTGCGGCAACCAGATCGGGGCCAAGGTGAACAGCGGGCGGGTGGCGTCGGGCCGGCGGGGTGGCGCTCCCCCCCCTTCTTCCCTCTCACTGCGGCGCGGCCCCTTTTAAGAAGCCCCACCTCCCCCCCCTCACCCCCCCTCCCTTCCCGCGCTCAGACAAAGGCAGGCCCGAATCGGGCCGATTTCAGCCTAAAATCTTGCCTTTCTTGCCCGCTCAGGGCCTGAAATGAAAAGCGCGGCCTCGAAACATGGGGGGTTCGGCTTCCAAACGAAGCGGGTCGGCCCCAAAATGGAGGTTTCCGGCCTCAAAATGGGGGCGCCCCGCCCCTCCCCCCCCTTCTTCTCACGCGGCCCCAAAATGGCGGTTTCCCGCCGCGCCTGAGGAACCGGCCCCGGGATGCGGCTTTTCGGCCCTAAAATGCCACATTTTACCACAAAAGATATATTCTTATTTATTTCTATTCCCCTTTCAACATATTTGCCCCCCCAAATGGCTATTTTTGTCTCGATTCGGGAATTTTCAGCCTTAAAGTGGGGGTTAAAGCCCCAGGATTAAGGGGATTAGCCCCAAAATAGAGGTATTCACACACACCTTCCCTAAGCGATGTTAAAAAGCCAGAATTATGCTAATTTTAACTCAAAATCGCGACGACCCGCCCCTTGCGGGTTGTTCAGCCCCAGAATGGCCGGTTTCAGCCCCCCAAAAATGAATTGCATAAACCCCCCCCCATTTAGGTATATCAGCCGCAAAAGACGCCTTTTCCACGCTAAAATTACTTCCATGCCCGAAACTAAAGACTTTTGCCTCAAAAATCGGGGCGTGCCTCCCACAGCGTGTTCGGCCGCGAAAATGGGGGTTTTCGCCCCGAAAGAATGGGTTTCTGAGCCCAAAACGGGCTTTTTCAGGCCCAAAAATAGGGGCGTGCCGCCCGTTCAATAGCCCGCAAAATGCGAGTTTTTCAACCCCCAAAAAGCGGTCGTTCTGCCCCAAAATAGGAGTTATCTTTTCTAGGCAGGAAATAGGGGTTTGGGGTAAAAAGAAAGAAATGATTTTAAAGCCCAATATTGAGGGGGTTGACCTCAGAAATCGGGCTTTCCGGCCCCAAGATGGAGATTTTTCGGCCTTGAAGTAAGTGCTTTGTTCCCTGAAATGGAGTTTTCAGCCCTAAAATAGGGGATTTCCACCCACCCCATCCCCCCAGCAGACTTTCTGGCATCGGGGTGGAGGCTTTCAGACTTAAACTACCATTTTTTTCCACCAACCTGGATTTTTTTCCCGATTAAAAATGTGGCTTTCTGCCCCAAGGAGGGATCTCTAGCCCCAAAATGGAGGTTTTCAGCCTCAGAGGAAGATCTTTGTTCCCCGAATTGTCATTTTCAGTCCCCAGGTTGCTTTTTTTCAGGTCCGAAATCGGGTTTTGAGGACCAAACATGAGCTTTTCAGCCCCAAATCGGATTTTTTTTTTAATTGTGGGTTTTTTTTCACAGCTAAAATGGGGGGGTTCGCCCCCAAAATGGAGGTTTCCAGCCCCAAAATGGAGGGCATCGGCTCAAGAATTAACATCTTTGTGCTCCCAAATGCCATTTTTTTCTTCCGCAAATTAAGGACCTTCATAATTAATGGGGTTTTTAACCCAGAATGCGTTTTTTTTGCTGCACAACGGCAGTTTTGGCCTCAGAGTGGATGTTTTTGGCCTCAAAATAGCCTTTTACTCTGCCGGAATATAGTATTTTTTGCTGAATAGTAGGATTTTCCCGCCCATAAATATTTTTTTCAGCTTGAAAATAATTTTTTTTTAGTAGAAAAATCGAGCTTTCTTCACCAAAACGGCGATTTTGGGCTCAAAAACGGACGTTTTCAGCATTAGAATAAGATCTTTGTTTCTCCAGGCGGAGGTTTCAGCCCCCAAAATGGAGTATTTCATCCCAGAACGGGATCTTTGTTCTCCAAACAAAATTTTAAAAAGGCTTTTCAACGCCAAAAAAGCTTTTTTTTTTTGCCCCGGAATGATGTTTTTAACCCCATAATAGCGATATTTAGCGTCAAACGGGGATCATCCTACTGCAGAATTACTCTTTTTCTCCAGAACGGCCAGAAAGGCTTTTTCTTCCTAAAAAAGCACGTTTTGCCGCCAAAATGGAGATTTTTAGCCCCAAAATGTGTTCTTCCCCCCCACCCCCGGGACTTTTTAGCCCATAATTAAATTTTTAGCCAGAAAATGCCCTTTTTCTGCCCTGAAACAGGATTGATTTTGAAGAAAAATCGAATTTTTAAACTGCTCGTTAAAGCTGATTTTTCAGGCTCCAGAATGACTTTTTTTTTAACCCAAATCACTGTTTTTTTTAACCCGCTTCTCCTTTTTCACCCCCAAATTTCCCTGGTTTTGCCTGTTTTTACCCGCAGGGTGTGGCCCTGCCCCCCCCCCACCCCCGCAATGACCTTGGGGGGGGGAACTTGGGGGGTCCACAGGGTGCCTGCCCCTCCCCCACCCATTGTTCCCTGCCGCTCCTCCCCCACAGGCAGAATTTTGGGGTGGAAAACCCCGAAATTTCAGAGAAATTCAGTTAAGAGGTTTTTTTTTTTTTTTTTTCCTTGAGGAAAAGGATGGTATTTTGGGGAGGGGGAAAAAAAGGCAAATTTATGCGTATTTGGGCAATTAGGCGTTTTCTGCGATTCAAACCCTTGTTTCCGGTTCCCGCCCGGCCGTTTTTTTTTTTTTGAGGGAGGTGGAGCCACGCCCAGCCGTGGCCACGCCCCCTGCGGTTGTATGGCCACGCCCCTTTAAGCCCCCATCCCTTGTAGGGGGGGCCGCCCCCCTCGGGCGGTTCCTGCTTTCTGATTGGTTCTTCCCGCCTTGGCCCCACCCCGTGGGCGTGTCTTCTCCATCTCCCTTCTCCGATGAAGCCCCGCCCCCGCGGGCTGGCTCCTCCAATAAGATTCCGCTGCTGTTCAAGGCTCAGCCCACGGGGGGGGTTGCTTCTGCCAATGAGGTGTCCCCTCCTCCTGCAAGCCCCGCCCCAAACCAACACCCTCTCCCCCCCGCTCAGGCCCCTCCCACACCAGGGCCACCCTGAAGCTCAATGGGGGGACCCAGACCTTCCCCTGTGCCCCCCAAAAAAGGGACCCTGGTGTCCAGGCCACCCCACCCCCACCCTGGGGGGACACCCAGGTGTCTGGGGAAGGGGGGGACACGCACATGGAGTGTTCCTGACCCCCCCGACCCCCCCCTTGTCCCCACCAGTTTTGGGAGGTGATCAGCGATGAGCACGGCATCGACCCCACCGGCACCTACCACGGCGACAGTGACCTCCAGCTCGACCGCATCAGCGTCTACTACAACGAGGCCACCGGTAGGGTGTCACCCCCTCCCCTGTCACCCCGTCCCCACCCCCATGTCCCCATTCCCCTGAGACCCACCTCACCCCCCGCCTCCCACTTCCTCTGGTTTTTGGGGTGGTTCCTGGGGGGTTTTGGAGAAGGGGAGGTGGCACGATCGTGTCACCAGCACCTCCCCCTGGTGACACGGCCATGTCCCCAGGGGGTAAGTACGTCCCAAGAGCCATCTTGGTGGACCTGGAACCGGGCACCATGGACTCCGTGCGCTCAGGACCCTTCGGGCAGATCTTCCGGCCAGACAACTTCGTTTTTGGTGAGTCCCCGTGTCACCTGCTGTCCCATCGGGCCCCCTGTGTCCCCCCCTACATCCTCCTAGGTGACCCTGGGGTGTCCCTCATGGCGGGGTGGCATTTCTCTTCATTTGGTGGCTGAGGCTCCTGGTGGTGGCCCTTCAGTCACCATCACCATGGGGTGGGAGGGCTTTGTTTGGTCCCCAGTTGTCACCAGTGTGGTGGACCATGGGGTCCCACTGGTAGCTCATGAGTGCCCTTCCCAGGGAACTAACACATCCCTCCTTGGTGGCCCTTGGGTGCTTGTCACAGTGGAGTGGCAGGTCCCTATTGTCCTCTTCTTGGTGGTCAGGGTCCTTACCTATGTCCCCAGAGCTGGCTCTGCTTTGGTTCTAGGAGGGGCTTTGGGGTCCCCAAAGGTGTCAGGGGTCTCCAAATGGGGGGGTGAAGGTCCTTTAAGAGGCGGGAGCAGAATGGTGGAGATCCATGAGGAGCTTAAGGTACTCAGGTGGGGGGTAGATGTCCCCAAGAAGGCTAACCACAGGTCCCCAAGGGGATTGGTGTCCTCAAGGGTTTGAAGGGCCAGCTGGAGGTCCCCAAGGAGAGGGATGGTGGTCCTCAAAGAGCTCAAGTGTGGCCTAGAGAGGTCCCCAGGGGTGGGACAGAAATCCCTGAAGGTGCCCCAGGGTGGTATGGAGATGGAGAAAACAGAGTGATGGAGGTCCTCGGGGTCCTCAAAAGTGGGCCAGGCATCTCAAAGGATGATGATGGAGGTTCCCAGGGTCCCCACGCATCAGGTAGAGATACCCAACTAGGGTGAGGGAGGTGCTCCAAGTTCTTAAGGGTGGGATGGAGGTCCCCAAGGAGCTAAAGCATGAGCTGGAGATACGCAAGAAAAAAAACGGAGGTCCTCAAGGAGGAGATGAGAGGTCCTCAATGAGCTCAAGGGTGAGCTGGAGATAGGCAAGAAGAGCCATGAAGGTTCCTAAGGGTTTGCTAGATGTCTTCAAATAAAGTGATGGAGGTCCCCAAGGAGCATAAAGTCCCCATGCATGGGCTGGAGGTCCCCAGGGAGGGTGATGAATGGAGGTCTCCAAGGAACCTGAGGTCCCCAAGGGTGGGTGATGGAGAGAGGTCTCCAAGGATCCTGAGGTCCCAAAAGGTGGTCTGGAAGTCACTGTGGAGAGTAAGAGAGGACCCCAAGGAGCTCAGGGTGCCCAGGGTGTGGATGGACATCCCTAATGAGGTTGATGGAGGTCCCTTAAACTCAAGGGTGAACCAGAGATAGGCAAGAAGAGTAATAAAGGTCCCCAAGGACCTTGGTGTCCCAAAGGGTTTGCTAGATGTCTTCAAAGACAGTGATGGAGGTCTCCAAGGAACCTGAGATGCCCAAGGGTGGGCAAAGGAGGGCGGACTCCAAGGAGCCTGAGGTCCCAAAAGGTGGTCTGGAAGTCACCATGGAGGGTAACAGAAGTCCCCAAGGAGCTCAGGGTACCCAGGGTTTGGATGGACATCCCCAAGGAGATTTGAGGAGGTCCCTAAGGAGCTCAAGGGTGAGCTGGAGATAGGCAAGAAGAGTAATGAAGGTCCCCAAGGGTTTGCTAGATGGAGCGATGCAGCTACCCAAAGAGTATAAAGACCCCGTGCCTGGGCTGGACGCCCCCAAGGAGGGTGATGGAGGTCTCCAAGGAGCCTGAGGTCCCCAAGGGTGGGCTAGAAGTCACTATGGAGGGTAACAGAGGTCCCTGAGGAGCTCAAGGTTGCGATGAACATCCCCAAGGGTGGGATCAAGGTCCCCAAGATGTTTAAGGCTGGTTTGAAGGTCCCTAGAGGTAGGATAGAGGTCCTCAAGGTTGCTCTGAAAGCCCCCAAAGTGAGCAACCAAAGTCCCCAAAGACCTCAGCTTCCCCCAGGGAGCCCCTCCATGACATCTCCACCGTGTCCCCACCCCAGGCCAGAGCGGCGCAGGCAACAACTGGGCCAAAGGCCACTACACGGAGGGGGCTGAACTGGTGGACTCAGTCCTGGATGTGGTGAGGAAGGAAGCGGAGAGCTGCGACTGTCTCCAGGGCTTCCAGTTGACCCACTCACTGGGCGGTGGCACTGGTTCCGGGATGGGGACCCTCCTCATCTCCAAGATCCGTGAGGAATATCCTGACCGCATCATGAACACCTTCAGCGTCGTCCCGTCCCCCAAGGTGTCCGACACGGTGGTGGAACCCTACAACGCCACCCTCTCCGTCCACCAGCTGGTGGAGAACACGGACGAGACCTACTGCATCGACAACGAGGCCCTCTACGACATCTGCTTCCGCACCCTGAAGCTGACCACCCCCACCTACGGTGACCTCAACCACCTCGTCTCGGCCACCATGAGCGGCGTCACCACCTGCCTGCGTTTCCCGGGTCAACTCAACGCCGATCTCCGCAAGTTGGCCGTCAACATGGTGCCCTTCCCACGTCTCCACTTCTTCATGCCCGGCTTCGCCCCCCTGACATCACGCGGCAGCCAGCAGTACCGCGCCCTCACCGTCCCCGAGCTCACCCAGCAGGTCTTTGACGCCAAGAACATGATGGCCGCCTGCGACCCCCGGCACGGCCGCTACCTGACGGTGGCCGCCGTCTTCCGTGGCCGCATGTCCATGAAGGAGGTGGACGAGCAGATGCTCAACGTTCAGAACAAGAACAGCTCGTACTTCGTGGAGTGGATCCCCAACAACGTCAAGACGGCCGTTTGTGACATCCCCCCGCGGGGCCTCAAGATGGCCGTCACCTTCATCGGCAACAGCACGGCCATCCAGGAGCTCTTCAAGAGGATCTCGGAGCAGTTCACCGCCATGTTCCGCCGCAAGGCCTTCCTCCACTGGTACACGGGCGAGGGCATGGACGAGATGGAGTTCACCGAGGCCGAGAGCAACATGAATGACCTCGTCTCCGAGTACCAGCAGTACCAGGACGCCACTGCCGAGGAGGAGGAGGACTTCGGTGAAGAGGCCGAAGAGGAGGCCTGAAGGTGAGGTCATCCTAGTCTCCCCCTTCACCACCATCGTCATGATCTTCGGAGAGCCCTCTTCCTTCACTGTTGTCCTTGGAGAGCCCTTGGCCTTCAGCAGCATCGTCCTTGTCCTTCATCGTCCTCAGCCTTCATCAGTGTCCTCGGAGAGCCCTTGGTCTTCATCATCCTCAGCCTTCATCAGTATCCTCAAAGAACCCTTGGTCTTCACTGTTGCCACCAGAAGATCCTCGGCCTTCATCGTCAGAAGAAAGCTCTTGGTCTTCATTATGGTTGTTGTCAGAGCCCTCAGCCTTCATCATCGTCCTCAGCCTTCCATCAGTGTCCTCGGAGAGTCATTGGTCTTCACTGCTGTCACCGGAAAGCACTTGGCCATCATCGTTGGAGAGCTGTTGGCCTTCACTGTCACCAGAAAGCCCTCGGCCTTTGTCAATGTCACCAAAAAGCTCTTGGCCTTCACCGACATCACCAGAAAACCCTTGAGCTTCATCACAGTTGTCCTCAGAGCCCTTGACCTTCACCGTCGTCACTGGAGAGCTCTTGGCCTTCGTCATCCTCAGAGAGCCCAACGCCTTCGTCATCGTTCCGGGAGAGTCCTTGGTCTTCACCGGTGTCATCGTCACCAGAGAGTCCTCGTCCTTCATCATGGTCACTGAAGAGCCCTCGTCCTTCATCATGGTCACCAGAACACCCCCATCCCCCATGATCATGTCCAGCACCCGATGGCCCCTGTCACTGCGGAGCCACTGGTGTCTCCATGTCACTCCCATGTCCCCCCCTGCCGGGGGTGACGTCACCACTAAATTATTGCAGCTCTAAATCGCCCCCGTTTCCACCCAAAACCACTCCAGCTGCAGGTGGGCTCGGGGTGGCCCTGTCCCCCGCGTCCCCCCCGCTGGGGGCTCTCCTGTCCCCTCTGTGTCCCCTCCCCTGTCCCCCAGATCCATCCTGGTTTGGTTCATTTTTTTTTTCCTTTTTCAGCTTTTTTATTTTTTTTTCTCCTTTTTTTTTTTTTTTTTCATATTGAAAAGCCGCCCCCGGGCGAGGAATAAACCCGGGATGTAAAGCCACCGCCGTGTCCGTTGTCCCCCTTCCTGTCCCCAAGTCCTTCCAGGTCCCTTTTGGGGTCCCCCATGTGTTGTGTCCCCCCCCCCCAAGATGTCCCCACAGGGGTCTCCTCTGCAGCCGCCCACCCCCCCCCCTCCCCCAGGTCCTTTCTGTCCCCTTAAGGGTCCCACAGGGGGAAGGGGTGTCCCCACATCCTCACCAGGTGACACCCTGCCCTGTGTCCCTGTCCCCAGAAGGTCCCCCTGTCCCTCTTGCAGTCACCTGTGTCCCTTCTGTCCCCAAACCCCCCTGACCCGAGGGAGTATCCCTTGTGGACGCAGCAGCTTTAATGATTTGGGGACAGATGCACACACGGGGACATGTCCCCCACCCTGGGGACATGAGGGGTGGGTGGATGGTGACACTGTGGGGGTTGGTGGCACTTTTGGGGATAGAGTAGCACCACGGGGCAGTGGCACCTTGGGGGCAGAGTGGCCATCGTGGAGTGGTGGCACTGTGGGGACGCGGTAACACTGGGAGGTGGTGGCACTTTGGTAAGATAGGGGCTCCAGGGGGTGGTGACACTGTGAGGACAAGGCTCCAGGGGATGGTGGCACCAAGAGGGACAGGATTCCAAGAGGGTGGTGGCATCTGTCAGGCAGGGTGACATGCTGGCACCATGGGGATGTGGTATTGCTGGGGAGTAGGTGGCACTTCGGTGAGATGGGGGCTCCAGGGGGTGTGGCACTTTGAGGACAAGGCTCCAGGGGGTGGTGGCATCTGGCAGTCAGGGTGACATGCTGGCACCATGGGGATGTGATATCACTGGGAGATGGTGGCACTTCGGTGAGATGGGGGCTCCAGGGGGTGGTGGCACCTGGCAGGGTGGCACCAGCGGTGTAGTGGCACTTTGGGGACATGGTGGCCCTGGCTCAGGCCTGGCACTGGGACTTCTTCTGGGCAGCCTGTGGAGACAGAAGGGGGGGGGACTGAGGAGGGGACCCAGATGTGTCCCCACCATCCCCCCAACCCAAATGACCTCGATGTCACCCAGGTGCCCTTTTGGGGGACCCAGGTGTGACACCCCTGTCCCGGAGGGGACCCAGACGGACCTGGGTGACGCTGACGCCCGTCAGGGCCTCGATGGCACTGGGCAGGCGGGTGACGACGTCCAGGATCTCCCCCGGGAGCCGCGACACCCCGATGTCACCGGAGCCACCGGCCACCAGCGTCACTCGTTTGGTCCCCAGCAGCGGCTGCGCCACCGCCTCCGCCACCTGCACACCCCCAAAAACAGCCACTTTCACCCCAAAAATCTGCCCAGGGCGGCCCCAAAGCCCCCTGCCCTGCTCTCTGATCCAAAATCACCATGTTTCACCCCAAAATCCACAGATCTCACCCCAAAATCTGCCAGGGCACCCCCAAAATCCCCGTATCTCACCCTAAAAATCCCTCCCTTGCTGCCGCCTGATCTGAAATCCCCTCTTTTCACCCCAAAATACTCCCTGGGCGCCACCAAATGCGATCAAGAGCCCCAAAATCCCCAGATCTCACCCCAAAATCCGACCGTGCCCCCCTCCCCCAAAAACCTCGCCAGGGCGG
>JAOTQQ010000047.1:0-13517 GCA_026546715.1 Gallinago undulata
CTCCAGGGATGGGGCAGCCACAGCTTCTCTGGCCAACCTGGGCCAGGCTCTCACCACCCTCACAGCAAACAAGTTCTCCCTGAGATCCCATCTCAATCTCCCCTCTTTCAGGTTAAAACCCTTCTCCCTCATCCTGTGGCTCCCCTCCCTGATCAAGAGTCCCTCCCCAGCTTTCCTGGAGCCCCTTGAGGGAGACTGGAAGGGGCTCTAAGGTCTCCCTGGAGCCTTCTCTTCTCCAGGCTGAACCCCCCCCAACTCTTTCAGCCCCCCCTCCCAGCAGAGGGGCTCCAGCCCTCCCAGCATCTCCGTGGCCTCCTCTGGCCTTGCTCCATGTCCTTCCTGTGCTGAGGCCTCCCCATGGGTTTGGTGCACACCACGGCATTTGCACTTACAGGTCAGTGGTTTGTTCAAGCACACGATGCTCAGGCCAATGCAGAAGTGCAGGTCTGAAGCGTGGAGGTACAGCACAATGGGCAAAGGTGGGGGTGGAATCTGAAGATGATGAGCTCCACAGAGCCAAGTGCCAGCATCTCCTCTGTCTTCCCTTGTCTCTGCAATCCTCTGATAGCTCCTCCGTGCTGCTCAGGGCTCCTTTGGGAGCAGAGCTGAGCACTTCTGCAGGGGGTCCGGGGACATTTTCCCCTGTTTCAGATGCCGCTGGAGTGTGCCATGGTTGACCCTTGGCTGTGATGGTGTGTTTGCTAATTCAGATAAATGGTGTATATTACACAGGGGTGCCAGGAAGACCTGGGCTTGTCTGCACCACGACATTAATAATCTCAGCTACAGCAACACTGAAATGAGTTAAATTCTCTTCTGATCTGGCACCTCTGACCTGCTAAAATAACTGCTGGAAACGCTGCATCCCAATGAGGACGCTGCTGCTGTCGTTGCCTCTGGCCATTATTGGCACAAAGAAAAAGCGGCATTTCATGCTCTTCAACTGAGGCTCTGATTTCAGGGAATGGCATGACTGCTCTTTTACCCCAAAACTGAAAAAAGATCTACCAGCTTGTCCGCTGTCCTATGTGCCCACACAGTCCGAGGGGCACTCTGGCAGGACACAGCACAGAGCTCAGAGACTTGTTGCCCCACTGCCTCCAGATGCTGTGGTCTGTGGTCCCAGAACTCTGCCCGGTTTGTCATCTGAAAATTCTGTCATCTACATTCCAGTAGAAGATGTGAGCCATGGAATCCATTCTTCAGCTCCCTCCAAACACATAGAAGCTGCTGAGTTTCACAGGGACATTCTGAACCAGCGGTCTGGCCAGGGTGGTTTCTTAGCGTGGACAGAGAAGGAAATTTCCAAACACAGAGCCAAGAGCAGATGCAATGTGTTGACATCCACGCCAAACACACTGCAGAAGATTATGGTGACAGTGACAAGTAACAGCATCACCCTAGAATTACCATTTCACTAAGGACTTCCAGCAAGCGCAGCTGCGGGAGCAGGAGGCAGGGCTGGTCCGGCCATCGGAAAGCAGAGCAGAAGATCACTGTTCCCACGCGAGGCTGGAAAAAGGAAAAGAGAAAATGTGGTTTGCATTTCAAAATCCAAATAGAAATACTCTGAAGCTGAGCTGCTGGCAGAATTACAAATTCTACCACCTGAGGGGTTAAAAGCATTTGAAGCAGATCTCTAATGGAAAGGCACACAAACCAGGGAAAGGAATCTGTAACCCAGGCACAAGGAAGAGAAGTAAAAAGAAAAGTAAAAAAGGATCAGGACTTCAGTGAACAAAAGAAGAGAAGAACACTAATGAATAAACTCATCTCACTGCTAAATGTATGCTCCCTTCTAATTTCTTAAAGTTAAACATTTTATAAAAACCTTCAATATTTCCAGAGTCTTTACAGTGCCAACCTCTTCTTAGATAATTTACCTCAAGAGACATGGACAAGGTGTTGTACTGATTTCCCTCTAACTTGCTATCAATAGCTGAAGTTTGTGCAATTAACTAATTATATAGAAAATTAACCTGCTCACCTGAAAAGAACAGAAGACTTCAGATTTGACTCATTAAGATCATCGTGTTTTCTGAAGGAAATTGTGCTGCTAAGATTAAATGAAATTCATAAGGGAAGAACCAGTTCCATTGAATAATTAACTTAATAAGTATCAAGCTCTTATCACTTGTATTCCCACTGCAAGCTAATCTTTCATAAGCCTTATGCATCTCCTCTGCAGTGAGCAGACAACACTGGCAGCAGATGTTGAGGAACAGGTACAGCGCTTGAGCGTGGTAATGCAATAAAAGTAGTTTAAAAGTACTTGAAAAAACGAAGATGAGCATTTGTGAGGACATACTTTGTTCATCCCCCGGGTACTGTAATCAGAAGTCAGAGAAAAATAGGGTTATGGCAAAGCAAATTGCTGTCGGTGACCTTTTTTTTTTTTCTTTTTTTTTTTTTTCAGGAATGAATCCAAAGGTCTATTTTTAGCTTGAAACAAGCAGCTGCTCTTGCGTGGCTGCACTGTGTGTCTAGAGCCGCTGCTGCCAGAGAAGGCCTGGCTGTTGTTCCTGAACAAAGAGTGAAATCCCCCACGGTCCCATGTTCAGGGATACTCCAGCTCCGTCGGTGGGTGCCGTGACACTCTCGCAGGGGAGGAGAGGCAATGGGACAGCGGCCACCAACCCCCCTCTCTGCTGGTGGGGTGTCCTCTGGCTCAGGCTGTGCAGCATCTCCCCGACCTCCATCCCGGCTTCCCACCGCTCCCGACAGCAGAACGCCTTTGCAAAATACAACCCGGCCATGCAATTCACGTGGCCTAATAGCAGCCATCCTGGACTTCCTGAAGTGACATTTGCAAAGTCCTTGAAAACGGTCTGTTACTGGTTTTATCCCATATTTACCTCTGGCGTTTGAGCAAGACTCCAGGAGGCGTTGCTCAGAAGGCAGGTGCGTTCTCCAGCTATTCCCTGAACACTCTGTAGGGACTTGCAGATGACCTGCAACAGGACTGTTGCTGTCCCAGCCCTTGAGGAGACCCATCGGCCCACCAACAACAGCATTCTGGTGCTTCGTCAGGCTCAAACCAACGCTAAACTGCGAAAAAGCTCTCCAACCAAATCAAAGTAAAGAGTAACTAAACCTCAGGAGCTCCTGCCCTTCTGCATGGCTCCTCTCCCGCTCACTGGGCTTCCTCTGATGTGCAGCAAATAGGATTTTTAAACAATTCAAAAAACTAAAATATTAAGAAAATGATGGAATAATGAAAAATGGAGATTCACTTTTAAAAGAGTGAACGAGTGAAAGGAAGGGATGTTTCCAACCACTGAAGTTTGTTGCTGCATGAGGGACACGTAGAGAGAAGTTGGGTGTCCACAATGTGGATTTCACTCTATTTTCTCCTATGTTATATTCATGCAATACGATATTGGGATTTGAGAATTAATTTTGTTTAAAAAAAAAGAGGTTGACGCTCCAAACCTGACAGGGCTCTAAGAAAGATTAAAATAGAAATACTCTACTTGAGAATTTAACTGCAGTCTAGGGCACAATTAGTGAGCAAATACACCATTAATTGAAAGGATCAAGGGCATAGCAGGGCTATTATAAGAGGACTGACTGGAGTAATATCACTGAGTGACTATTTGCCTGCACTTGAATAGAGAGCAGAACTAGTAATTAATTACTTGTATTTCCATTTTCCTCTGGAGCTATGCCATTTCCCAACTGCACTGATCACCATATAAAATATACTATTTCTTGGAATCTGGACTGCTGGAAATGGTGTCTCAGCAGTAGAATTTCTGATTCATTGTCGCCAGTATCACATCCCCTTCTCTGAAACACAGTTTGGAGGATAAAATGAGAACCTGTGGAGAGAAACAAGAAGAATATTCATCTCCAGGATGTCTCTGAGTAAAAGGTAGACTGAGAAGTTTCTTTGGTATATACGAAGAAATGTTTTGCTTCCTTCCTAGCAGATTTAGGGAGCTATGTTGTATCTCATTACTGCTAAATACATTTCAGTGCACATCCTCCACATCTGCTGACATGGATAGGTCACGCATCCCCCCCCCCAGCCACCCCTTCCACTCGCTTCAGTCCAAGGGGGGAAAAAAAAGAAAAAAGCTCCTTCCTTCCAAAAGGAAGGAACCAAAACAGTTCAGTATTTTTGAGGTCCTTTCCAGTAGTGTTTGTTTTATAAACAAGATGTCTCTGAATATAGTAGTTTTCTTTCTTGCTTGGAGAGATTCTATGAGGAAAATGTTTTAGTAAGTGATGAGCTTGACACTGAGTTGCTGGGGATTTCCAAGGCAGCTTTGAGGAGCTCTTCAAGCAAAAAACAGGAAGATATATTCATTTTAACCTCCGAGAACAAATGGTTTCCAAAAAGGTCACATTGCTGCAAGTCCTGACATTATGAGCCTGATCTCATGAAGCTGGTACAAATTGGCCTGCGGTCACATTTGTTCCTCTCTTAAATCAAGATGGAATTTCCTTCGCAGCCACAGCTTTATGGAGTAGTTTCTGGTTGAGGCTCCCCGTGCCCTGTGTTATGTCCAAGGGGAGACACGATGATCACCAGCATCTCTTCCAGTAAGAAAAAGAATAAGAATTTAAATGGATGGCAGCCAACTGCTTATCTCTCTCCTGGTCTGTTCCCCTTACAGCTCCCGTTGTTACTGTCTCTCAGCTTCTACATTGGGGCCTGTAAGCACATAACTCTCCGACAAGCAGCTCCGGTGACTTCCACCATTCCATTATCCATCTTCAGGGAACCACCTCCATCCAATTTTTCTTGAGCCTCCCACCTGCTGTACTGGGGACTGCACTCAAAACCCACCTCCCGCACTGCTCCCTGCAGAGAACGAGCACCAGTACCTTGTTTAATAAGGAGGAGGCGGGAGGGATGTTGGTGGACACATCTCTCAGCCAAGTACACAGGACCTGTGACAGAAGAGCAAGCAGTAGACTTCTAAACATCTGAGTAAGTTTTGGGGAAAACCCCTTCCACATCAATAAACTTTTAGCACATGTTCAGTTGGAAGAGCTTTTGTTGGCTTTTTTGAGAGTAGGTGTCCGTGTCTCAGGTTCTGCTTGCATCTTCTGCAAGAAACCACCGCACAACTCTCTTTCTGTCACCAGTGCTTTTCCTTTTTAGAAATAAAACTTCTACTCTATTTCCTTTGTGCATCCCAAGCACTTTTTTTTACCTCTGGCAGTGAATTAGGAGCCAATGCTGAGCCAGTTGGTGGCTCGCCACTCTGACCTTTCCAGCATCGCTGCCATCTTCCATCTGTTCATCAGGCCTTGCACGGTGGCTACACACTCGTCTCTATTAACATATCATTTGTTTGCCATCAGTTCCACCTGACAATCCTTACAATCTAATTTTAACTTTTGTCAGTGTTTGTCGTATTCATACTTTTTGGGGAATATCTATATATTCACTGTCAAAGCGGGAAATAGTGTCTGTCTCTGTAATTGTTCTTAAGTAATCCTATAAAAACATCTTCCTTTGGTGATCTCCTCTTAGTACAAACCCCAAGATCTAACCCCAGTCCAACAGCTTATGAATATGGCTCAGTTACCTCTGTCTATCAAATCCATAATCTCTTCTAGGAGTAAAACCCGGCCATGACTCCTGCTTTCCACAGCCTGCCCTGGCTGCTCTCTCTTTAGCCTGCACCAACTCCTTTATTTATTAAACATGGACAACCTCCTGTCACCTGGTATATGGCCCCTTGGCTCCTCCTCTCTGCCTAATGAAATGTTGCTGGCCATGGAATTTCCCTGATATTCCCAAATTAAATAAAGGTCAGTGCCCGAGGGAGAGAGCTCTCCCAGCCCAGCCCATTTAAGGGTCCTGTGGACTTGAAAATTTTGGGAGAATTCTTTTTTAACTGTGCTCCTTGAGAAGAAAGGATTGGAGAACACTTCACCCTCCTGTTTAGCATAGAGTTTTCTTCCTGATTTTTTTCAGGTGTGAAAAATAAATACTTATAGTTCCTGCCAGTCTGAACCGTGGCTATCGGAGTCCTATTTCAGTGCAGTAATTTGTCCACAACGCTTCCAGGATTTTGTCTCTAAAGTGATGCACGAAATCACAGCAACCTAAATATTTCCTTCTCGTGGTTTGCAGGTCTGCTAGCCCTGCATTGTTTGCAAGGTCTTCACCTTCCTCTACTAATTTCCCCCACGACAGGTTTGCTCATCTCTGCCATTTCTTCCCCTCCCCCAGATGCTGAACCATGCTCCAGGTCCCGGCTCGGCGCTCCCAAAGCGTGGGGCTTGGGGCAGGTCACTCCGCCCCCTCTTGTCTGTAAAACCAAAATAATAGTCCCGTATTTCATGGACATCTCACAGATCCACTGCAGGTTACAAAACGCTCTGAGTCCGAAGTGGCAAGAAGAGTTAGGAAAGTGAGGAAGCAGTGATTTTATGGGTACAGCAAAGAACCTCTGTTTCACGGGCAGATCCTGCCCGCTTTCTCCCCAAATCGTCTCTGGGCAGTGCAGGAGATGTGGGTGGGAACTGTGTCTTGGTTTCTCTTAGTACTAGAAGAAAAACTAGAATGAACTAGCAAGAAGCTGAGTGGGTAAGGGAAGGAGTGGGAGGAGGGGATTGTGAAAGACAGAGAGGGAGGGAGAGAGAGGGGATAAAATAGTAGTTATTAATCTATGAAAACTTCTTTTTTAACTAAAAGCTTCCCTCTGCTGCTGCAATTTCTACTAACAGATTATTAATTTCCCAGGCATGTTCTGTATTTCCCCAGGTTGCATTTTGCCTGCTAAGAGAAGATATTCATATTTTGACACTGTATAAACCAATTCAGATTTGCTTGAGATTATGGTTCCTTATTAAGGTCAGAAGTCTTTTTTGCATAATTAAATTAGAATTGTATTGTGCATGCTAGGCTTTGTGATACTGGTTTTGGATACAAAATATTCTTTTATTCCTCCCTGTGTACGCCGATATGTTTTAATGTTGTGGACATGGAAAAAATATGGCACGAAAATATTGAGACTGTAAGAGACTAGATTATTTCTCGTCTGGTATGAATATATTTATTTATCACATGGTCATTCTTTGCCCTAAGCTTGAACCCATAGTAATACCTAGGAAAGGGAGGTGAAAAAAAACAGATTAAATTAACAAAGTACAAAAATCCACTTGGGTATTCAGACACATAACAACATTGTGTTTTCTTTCTTTTGCAATGGAAACCAGAAAATATTTAAAATGTACACAGTCAGACTGAAATCACATCATGCAATCAACTGTAAGGGAGGGCTGCATATCAGAGTTCTCTTCACAGCTCTATAAGAAAGAATTTCCAAAACATTCTAAGTCATGCCTTTCAAATATCTTTTCTAAGACCCCCGCCCCCCACCCCCCCGAGTTTATTGCATAAATTAATGCCTGCTCTGCTCTTCTCTCCTCACAGGTGTTTTTCAGCTCATGGACCCTGAGCCTGTGCTGTTGGTCAGTACCAAACTAGTTTCCAAGATTAATGAAAAGCAAGAGCTTGATTAATTTTTTGGCAGTAATGCAAAAATCGGAGTGGAGGGTGGCTGTTCCAGGCAGTGCTCGTTTGCAGGGAGGCACAGCAGAAGAACCGAAGGAGCCAGAAGATCAACACAGCTCTTGTCACACAGATTGAGCTGAAGTTGGAATTTTTTTTAATAGTCATTTCTGTTATCTTCTTAAATATGCCCTTTGGAAAGCAACCTGGATATTCTCCTCTTAATAACACTTCAGTTTTTACAGCCTGATCGTTATAAAAGGACTCTGGGCATTTTCAGGAAATAGAAAACTCCTGGGGGAGTTTTCCTGAAAGATTAGACCAGTTTGGCAAAGCTGTTGTGTTGTTGAGTGGCCGCAGTGGTGGATGGTGGCACTGGGGGATGAAAGCAGTACGCTTAGAGAGTGCCACGGACTGAATTTATCACAAATAAGAATGCCCTCTGGTTACCCAGGATATGCCCTCTAGACTGCATTTATTTTTCTGCGCTTCTTTCCCAGCATTCCCAGAATCTCTTGGTTTTATGGCGCTAAAATCCTTGATACAACCATTTCTGCATGATTTTGCAGATAGCTGTAGGCTTTTATCACTGTTAGTATCAGCTGCTGAAGGGAGCGAAGCAAGCGCTCTGCAGCAGGATTTTCACATCCCGCATGCATATGTATGAGCAAAGACTAAATAGATTAGAACTTCTCAGCCTCAGAAAAGAAAAAAAATCAGACCCTGAGAATGTGACAGCAGCCTGTAACGCCAAAAATGACACAGAAATGGTGAGTGGGGGGTCATTACCTTCATTAAAAAAAAAGTAAAGACCCCAATCGACTTACCAGGTAACATGTTAAAAACAAACAAAAGAGAGCATTTTTTCTTCCAAACATTAGGCAAACATCTGTCAGAAATGACATTATGTAGTTGTTCTTGCCTTGGGGCAAGTGATGGGCCAGATGTCCTCTTGATGTTCCCTTTCAGTCTTGTTTCCTGTGAGTCTATAATTAGGTTGCAGAACTCATTGGCATAAGCTTCAGCAGTTGCCAAAGTTATAAACACGTTCAAAAAAAAAAAAATAAAAGACTGCATAGAATAAAAATCCACAAAGAACTGTTAATCACAACAGCCTGGGTGCAATGTCTCACTCGGGTGAGATCTGTAGATCAGTTCTTTGCTGGGGAAAACATTGGTCTGCATTTACCCTTTTTTGACCTTTTCCCCCACAGCTTGCCCTTCCAGCAAGCAGCCATCATCTCTCTGCTCGGGAAAGTGTCCGGAAGGATCACAGAATGATAGAACTGTCTAGGCTGGAAGGGGCTTTTCAGACCATTGAGTCCAAGCCTGAGATCTGGCCAGGGGTGGGGAGCAGCAGGGGGGTCACTGGTGGGATGCGATTACAGCCCAGCATGATGGAATCGATATCCAAGCACCCTAGAAGCCTTCGTGACTAGTCTTTGTAGGAGAACATCCACGGGGTGAAGAACATCATGAACGTATTGATGCCTTCAGCAGACACACATGCAGCAAAGCAGGCCGGGGCTAAAAGTGGGATGTGTCTGGCATAAGAACTTCACTCAGCCTCACCAGCCACCTTGCATTTTCACCCATAAAACGTGTTTTTGTGGGGCCGTATTTTACAGCGAAGGTACTTGCAACAGGAAAAACCAGTCAAGCAAGGTTAATGTTAGATTCAGATGTTGTCCCCTACCGGAACCATCCAGGGTGTCTTCAGCACACAAGCACCATACTGTCACATACGTGGAGGAGTCATAAAATGTTGTAAATCTGAGTAATTTCGCTGATTGTCTACTTTCTTTGTATTGTTCCAAACTGACATACCTCTATTAACCTAACTGTGAATTTGTGAAGGTGTCAGAAATTTTTTTTAAGGATGTGACACTACAAATTTGGTTTAGCTAATTAAAAAGCTAGGTGAAATAGTCTTTGTTACCCGTCTTTTCCAAATTTGCTTTAAGAAAAAAAGCCAGACGATGTCTTCAGGCACTTGAACGTGGCAGGGAACTGGGAGTTAAGCCAGTATGAGACTGGTGCTGTCAGGTAAAGACGAGCTCCAGCTCGAGAATAGTTATTTCCCAAAAGATGAGTCCCTCGGTCTAGATTTCCACAATGGCTTTGAACTTCAGCATAGGACCTGATAGTCCAGTGCAGCAGTTGGGTCTCTTCAATCCAGGAACAAGGTTTGAGCCCTGAATAATTGGTCCCGAGGACCCTCCTTACACCCTGGCCCAGTGTTAGCTGGGGCTGCTGGTCTCTCACAGGAACTGGCACCCATCCCTGCTGAAGCTGAAATTGCTGCCTTCTCCTTCTCCAAGGAAAATATAACCTATAGACCAGGAAATGGAACACCATAGTGCAGTTCATGGGCAAAGATTTTTAATAAATCTAACAAATCTGAGGTGATGTTATGCAAAGCTGCTCTCTGGTACACCTGCTGGAGTGAGGCGAGGAAGTAATTCCAGCAACAATAAGCCCATTAGCATGGATGGCTTTGGTACACGTCTTGGAGAAAGTCTTAAGACATGAGAGTGTAGAAAGACACCATGGTGAAATGCAGCTTGGGCTTTACTGAAGAGACATCCTTCCAGATTAACATAGTATTGTCAAGGAAAGCCTTGATAATGGAGCTGTTTTTTTCTAGGCAAGGAAAATTCACAGGATTAATCTGTCTGAATTTTTATAAAATGTTTAATAAAGCGCCACACAGGAAATAATCTATTAAAGTGGAATAATGTAAGAAGTTGTAAATTGAATAATAAACCCACTGAAAGGGAATCAGCAAGACGTGCGCCGAGGGGGACCGTTGGGGGAGTGGTGGGGTGAGCTGCTCTGCTCGGGCCAGGAGAAAAGCTGCATTAATGCCTTTGTCCCCAGAATGGGAGAGCACAAAGTGAGGTGGTGTTGTAGAGAGGAGAGCACAGAGTGGGCAGAGCACAGCCCCCACCAGGTGCCGGTCCTACCGCCGGGCAGGGGCTGGGCTGGGTCTCATCCTTACCCATCCCCAAACCTCCTGCTTTTCCCCAGACACCACCTGAGAATGGAATTTCCCCTGAAATGCCCAGGCTTCTCAACGGGCAGAAATAGCACTGGCTCACGTTCAGGGGTGAAAAGCAAAATAAACCTAAGCTTTGTACTGAAAACCTGCAGAATCTCAGCCAGCAGTTGGCCGATGTGGGATGTGTTGCTCATCCATCCCCGCCTCACACTTCGCCGCTGCGGAGCAGGAGATCTCCAGAGCGAGAGCTGCTCTCTCCCTTTATCTCTTATTTTAGAAACTCTGCAATGAGAAGGGAAGGGATCTTAAGGGACTTACGCTAATGCATTTACCTGCCATTTTCTCTGAGACAAGCTGTGCTACTCTGCATTTTAAATTAACTTCTCTCCTTCCTTTATAAAGCAAAATGACAGACTGCTCTGTTGATTTAAAGTGAAATGTTGACTTGTTACTCACTATACTTACAGGTACCCACATTTTCAGATAATGTTGATTTTCGGTATTTCGTACAACTCCGGGCAGGCTGTGTTATCAAGTACTGTAGGCTGCAATATGGGATTTCCTTTTGACAGACTATTCCAATGTTCAGAAATATAATTTGATCCTTATTCTGAAGTGTATTACATTTAATCCCCAACTACGTGAATACAAAAAGCTCCAGTTTCCTTTGGGATCAATATTCTAGTACTCTGACATATGACGTATGTCAAAATAATATAACAAAATGTAATAGTAAATAACATCAAATTAATGTGACAAGTGTCTGGGAAATTATGTACTTGAAGTTAAGGGAACAAAACATCTTTATTTCAATGGAACAGAATACTGTTGAAAAATTAACAAAATCAGCACATTACCAGGAATCTATTTTATTTTAGTGTAGCTGTTTTTTTCAATGCAAATGTTTCAGTTAGCATGTTACTGAAGAAAGCACTGAAGTTTCTCCCTCGATGCCTGCAGAAATTAGTGTGGCCTTTGATATAAACCTAATTAATTTGGATCTCCTTCATGAATTTAATTGAAATTTTTCACACACATATATATATTTATTGATCTGGAACATATGACAGGCAATATATCAAATCTCTTGCTCCATACATTGCAATTACTGACAGAAAGAATACAGCAGCACATAATTTAGCATGTTGGGTCTATTAGCTTATTTCATTCAAACTGTTACTGTGGGTAACAGAGTCCTCTGAACATCATGTTAATGAATAGAAATACGGGGCAACACATTTACCTGGATTTTAACATATGTAAAGGTGCCACATAAACGGCCTGTCTCATTAGAGCCAGGATGGCACTAGACATTGCTTCCTAAGGGTCCTTTATCTTTCTTGCAGTTTCTGATAACTCTCAGTAGTCAAAAATTGATTTAAGTAACGAAACCAAAGTTTGGGTATGAATAATTGGATATGAATAATAGCATTGAGGATAAAAGACACCATTTAAAAAATATTCCTCTTATACAGCATAATACAGTAGAGATGGTGATATTATGAAATTTGCCACAAACAATAATTAAAATTTAACTAGGGATAATATATTTAAAAGAAAATATTTATGAAAATAAAAAGGCCACAATGAGAGAAATCACCTGATTGGTCCTGACCAACAAGCCCATGAGTATTGGCTTAAACTGTATAACAAAATGAAGACATCTGTAAGAAATCGAAGCTATTTCTGCCTGTACAACCAAAGGATAAATCCTCAATTTTTTAAAACTCCAAGTTGCTGAACGTAACACAAAATGAGGAGCTTTATCACTGCAGCAGGCAGACTCTTGCTTTATTAAAAGAAAATAGTCCCTTGGTTACAGAGGGCCAAAAACCTTGTCTGAAACTTCTTATCGCTCCCACATAAGCCAACCGATACAATTCTGAAGGTGAATTTCCCACACTTTTCAATAACCTTCGAAAGGAGAGAAGATGAGAAATAGGATGTCAATTAACAGTAATATCCCCTGGCTAAGCGCTTTCCTAAAATAGGAGCTCTGGTCCCGTATCAGATCCTCCAGACACCAGCCATCAGCAGTAGCTACAGGAAGATGTCTGCAAGGAATAAAAGTGGGCCAAGGAAATGAAACAGCATTTCATCTCGGAGAGAGCCGGCTCTCAAGGTGAGGAGCGCTTGCCTAAAGCAAATGTTATTTACATTCCGGGTGGCATTCAGCCAAACAGAAGGGATTTATTATTTGAAGAATTAGGTCCAAAATAGCTGGATGTGGCAAGAACCACGGTGTATCCCTCTCTATGACAAGGCGTACCAAGAGGCATCTTTTTTTCAGCTTTCTGTTCCTTTCTCTTTCTGAGCTTCTGCGCTTCTTTTTGAAGGAACCACCGGCGGCGGTTGCCACACAGAAGGTATTGAGATCTTTCTGCATTTATACCCACGATGACATTGGTTGGGTCCTCACAAAGCCTCTCGTGGGGAAGCAGCTAAGTCCCACTGCTCTGTTATTGGTGAACCTTGTTGGGTGTCCGTGGATGCAGCAGCAGTGGTCACAGAGCAGCCCACCTTGCCGACCCTTCCCTCTCCTCACAGCCGTGCCCTGGTGCCTCCCCATTCCTGCTCCAGCCCTGTTTCAGAGGGAGATGGTGTGGGCTCGGAGGCTGGCAGGGAATGTCACAGTGTCCTCCACACACCTCAGGGGCTGCCCCAGCCCAGAACCGCTGCAGGGCACAGCAATGTCTTGGGGAAGTCCTGCTCCTGGGATCCTCCCTGGGCTTCTGCTGCAGAGGTGACTGAGCCCCAGCCCTCGAGCCCCTCAGGGCCCACGCTGCAGGACATGCTTCAGGACACAAGACACATACTCTGAGTGAATGTCCTTGGGCAGTATGACACATGCACCTCTTCCAGGGAGAGGAAAATGTGTAGTTTAGAATCATAGAATCATAGAATTGTCCAGGTTGGAAGGAACCTTTCAGATCATCAAGTCCAGTCATCAACCCAACACTGCCCAAACCCACCACTGACCCATGTCCCTCAGCACCACGTCTGCCCGGCTTTTAAATCCCTCCAGGGATGGGGACTCCA
>JAOTQQ010000047.1:13617-29756 GCA_026546715.1 Gallinago undulata
GTGGTGGAGTCTCCTTCTCTGGAGACATTCAAACCCCACCTGGACACGTTCCTGTGGGACCTGCTCTGGGTAGACCCTTTTTGGCAGGGGGTTGGACTGGATGATCTCCAGAGGTCCCTTCCATCACCATATGATTCTATGATTCTACTTCTCGGGAGAGGTATTTTATGCATAATTTGTGTGGAAACAGAGCCAGGGGCTGTTTTCTTCTACTCCAGAAGCAGCTCATTCAGCCCAGATGGGGGCTGGGAGCGGTGGAGTGTGGGCTGAAGAGCACTAGACTCCGGGGGAAACACAGGGAGCCACAGTACTTGCCATTGTATAATGCCACCTGCCTTCAACCACTTGGACCAGCCGGTTTATCTCAGCGAGCTCTCTGCTTTCTGCTTTTTCCACTATGGGCAACTAATGACATTCTGAAAAAACAGGGTTTTTTTTTCTAAGCAGGACAATTTGGCAACTTCCCAGCTCGCGGGGGGGACACAGGGCAAAGGGGTGGTGGATGCAGGATGACCGCGGTAGCAGCTGATGTACACCACCATAAGGTCTAGATTTCATCAGCCCCCCCGTTTAGTCTGACCACAAGCTGTTAGATGTTGGTGGAGATCCCGAGGTGTCTGTCAGAGTCGGGGTGGGATGAGAGGCCGGCTGGATGCCTGGGAAGAGCTGCCAGAAGGAGACCAGTTGCACCCAAACCTCGTTTGGATGGCTGCTGCTCTGACTGGGAAGGTATTTTGAACTGCCCCACCTCTGGCAGCCAGTTTGCTGTTCCAGCCCAAGAGAAAAAAACGGGATCAGAAACTCCTTCTCCCGTGTCCTCTGCACAATGGATTTCTGCATCCTTTAGGGAAAATCGACCCACTTTTGGATGTGCCAGCTCAGGCGCTGGATGTACGCCGGCTGCAAAAGCAGGCTCTTTGTAGGCGATTTTATCTTGCTTTCTAGCAAAAAACGAGCTTCTGCTAGACCCCACGCTGCCTTAGCTGAACCTCTTCTGGGTTTAATTGCTTGCTTAAAGTTAGTTTACATATTTCCACAGTGCACTTCGGTCTACAGGACAGACAAATCCTTTATCTCTCTCCCTCTGACAATAAGCTGGATTTTTTCCCACATTCCCTGGGATAATTTGCTGTAAGAACATATGGAATTGTTGCAGGAGAATCTTGATGTAAATGACACAACTTGCCAGAATGCTCAATTTAACCACCCTTGGAATGGCTACTCACAGAAAGCACAACCATTCCTGAGAAAGCAGGTTTTCTAAAGCTTTCTGCCACAAAGAGCCCGTTGTCCATCAGGACCCAGAAAAACTGCACCCGCTGAAGTTTCTGCCGGTGCAGCTCCTGAATGTGTAAGAGCAGCAGAAAGGCACAACTGTCGCTGGAGACACATCTCTAAGAGAAACCCGGAGAGAAGCAAAGTTCTCTCTGAAAACAAGGGACATTACCAGGCCTGTAGGTATTTTCCTAGTGCTAAAAAATTTAAACCATTTGGAGTGGACACAAAAAGTGACACTTTTCCCCTCAATGTATGTGGCTGTCAAGTTCACATTGTGGTCCCGAGGGTGGCACCTGCACTGCCCAAAGCTCTGCGGGGCTGGTGTGTTTAATCAGCATCTCATCTGCCACAATGGGGATTGCAATCACTGCAAGCTCAGTAAATCCCTTCTACATCATCTACGATCACTCCCTTCGGTAATTGGGAGTCTATAGAAGATTTTATTCCTTTTTTTGGGACTATGTCCATGGGTAAAATGTCTCTGGTAATCAGCAGCGTTGGCAGGCACCCTTTGGTGGGCTCCTGGAGGAGCTCTCTAATGAGTCAAGGTTTTACTCCACTGTGACCATGGCCTTTTTAGTAGCCATTTTAATGGGATTTTGGAAACTGTAACCACTGCAGTTAATGTTGTGATAATGATTTAGTTTTAATTCCGTGTTTTTAAACCTTTAGAACAATGCTGTTAAACCAAGCTGCACCTCATTAGTCAAGGTTTCAAACCAGGAGTCATTATTTTAAGTCTGTTTGCTGCTTGACTGTCACAGGAATTGAAAATGAAAAGGGAAAAAAAAAAAAAGAATAGGCATCTTTTTCACTTGTATTGTGTGCAAATGATCTAAAAAAGTTCTAGATGAAAAAATGAGGTCTGCTTATTAAAAAAATAAATGATCTGATCTTTTAATCTTTTAATGTCATCATTCCCTTTTGCCATCATGATATTCAAGTTTAAAAAGCTAATAAGAGAACAATTTCAGCCTATAATGCAAAGCAAGTAATAATCATCCAGGAAAGATAGCATATCTTACTTAAACCAAAAATTTAAGTTTGGGGTTGATTGCAACCTTTTGCTAATTAAATTCAGTTTGGTGAAGAGTTTCAGGCAAAAAACTTCAGAATTTTTAATCGGAATTTATGTTATGCCTTTACTATATTTCAACATGTCATCTCATTTCAAAATGTAGCAATATATGTCTTCAAAGATTGAAAAAAAATACTTCATGACCTAACAAAAGGGGTTTAAGAAGCAAATTTTTTTTGATGACTCCAAATGATATATTTATTCACGTTTTCCCCATTTTTTTCCCAGTTGTGTTTACCCAGGACTGAGTTTGTTACTGGCTTTGTGCCGGTGGCCAGTTCAGGTAGATCATTCTCCTCCTTGACCTCTGTCTAGGCTGTTGCCCCATCACACCTCCCCTGACAGCCCTTCACCAACCCCCCAGTTCTTGCAGTTCCAGGTGGAGAGAGACAATTTTCAAGCTGCCTCTTGGCCCATCACAAAGTACCCGTGTGGAACGCAGGGGCCTGTTGAGCCGCTCACGTTTCGTTATCAGCCGTGTCCTCTCCTCCCCTGGGTAAGATACACACCTTCACAGCGTCCCCCAGCCCCTCTGAGAGACTGACTTCTCAGCAGTGCTCCTGGGAAACGGGCCTCAAAATGCTCAGAAACCCCCAGCAGCTTACAAAACGCAAAGGTTTTATGGCAAAACTCTCTGAAAGGAGAGTTTATTCTGGTTCTTCTCTCCAGAGCGTGGCCAGCACTCCCCCATTCCAGGGGGAAGCCCAAATCCCACATGTCCAGGAGATGCCATGACGCCTCATCCTGCAGCCCAAGGGACAACGGCCATTACTCAAGCTTATGTAGAGGAGAAATGTGGTGGGAAAAGACCCCGACGGTCTCTCTCCATGGCCCTGTTGAACCCAGCTGGCACAACCCTCTCGGTGGATATTTTCTATTCAAGTCCAAGCAGAAGAGACACCAGGCTCCTGCTCTTGCTCAGCAAGCTCTCTCCACAGGGCCAGGTTGTGTGCCACTTCTTGATAACAGTTTTCACAGCAATATTGCTCGGTTGTGCCGCAGTCATCCCTATGAAATAAAAAGAAATGTCACCAATATGAATTCTGTATCTTAAAAATCAAAACAAACTGAAACTAATGATGGCTTTTCCAGCACTAAGTGCTCGTGTCATACTGTTCTCCATCCTGATAATTTATTCCCTTAACTTTTAAACCGTGCTTTCTCTTTTCTATTATTTCATAGAGCCGGGGTTCTTTAAGCCGGGGTGGGAGCAGTTTCTCTCGGGAGCATGGCTACCTGACATGGGCTGTTAGTGAGGAACCCACCATGGAGTAGCTCACAAGCTCCGTGACACTTGTTCTGGGACCTTTGCTAGGAAAATACTTTGGCACGAAAGGGGATGTGTCATCATTACCCCAAGTGCCAGTAATGAGGTTATCATGCACGGAGTGGGTGGCAGAGACCATCTGAGTGCAGCAGCAGAGCTGGCTTTGTTCTGCGAGGTGTAATTACTGCGCGTATAAATACCCATTAATGGCTGCACAGGGACAAAGCTCTCCGTTACCCCTCCGAACGGGGAGCCGGGAGCAGAGCCCTGGGAGGCATTTTCAGCAGCCAGTGGAGACCATTAGCTGGGCTCTTAAATCAGGGCAAGTCACCCTGGGTTCTGTTCAGACTAATGAAGAGAAATGGGACCATCAGAAGGGCAGTTGTTAGGCAGGTAAATCGGATGAATGGGAACGGATTGCCCATTCCTCCCTACGGACGCTAAAGGGAGCCCGGGAAACTGGCTCAGATTTAGGTGTCTAATATTTATACGAGGAAAGGATTTCATCCTAACTGCATGTGGGCTCCCACGGAGGCACTGGGGCTAAGGAGGATTAATGTATCCTTGGCTACAGGGAGGTGGGAGAAACGAAAATTATTCTGGCTGCCAAAGACAGGGCCCTGCTCCTCCTGCTTTGTGCTGCTTCAACAGGAGTTGTGGGGCCAAGGATGAGCCTCCAGGAGCAGAACCACCCCCACGGGAATGACATCAGGGTGGTGCCTCTCGCTTCTCACCCACCGTGGAGAGGGAGTAGAAAAGCAAAGGAGAGTAACTTTCTGCTGTAGGTTCCCCTTTTCCTCATAAGAGACACGGGGTCAGGAGCCAAAGATCACAATGAACTTCTTGTAGAAAACCTTCTATTCATGAAGTTGTTGTTATTAGCAGCAATAGCTTGATACCGTTAACAGCAGCAGATAACTGTTCACACACACATTCACAAATTCCCTCGGCTGCCTCACACTTCCACTCTTAATTGCCCAGTTGGGAGCCCAAGCCCAGCTCCGTGTTGAGAAGCAGAGGCTGGCACAGTGGCTTCTACATAGCTACTCGTGAAGTCCCTCAGGACTACTACTCTCTAAAACTCACCGGTCCCTGGGAAACCTTCACAGCCTTCTCAACATGTATTCTTCTCTTTGTCCTGATGCTTTCTGGAAGCTCTTTCTCCACCCAAGACTATGCATAGCCTAGAACCCATTCCTACAAACCCACAGCAGAGGTTCCCTTATAACATCACCACCTCCCTCTGTTCAGGTGAAAACTAGAAAGCACTGACAACAACCACAAAATAATAATGAGATTAATTGTGGAAAAACCTCCCTGAAAAAGAAAAATATTGACTACAGAACCCTCCCTTTCAGTCTAAATATCTTCTCTCAGAAGAAGCCAGGAGTTGACTCCATTGTTCTGCACATGTATTTATCCATGTTCCTGCTAAGAAAATGTTCTTTCCTATATCGGGCAAGGAAATTCTGAGATCTGCTTGGTGGAAGTTCAGACTAGAAATTCTGGACACTGGGAAGCAATCTCACAAGAAATATGGTTTTAACTTGATACAGAGGATGTAATTCCATGTTGCAGACACTCCATGGCTTGAACTCCCTAAATTATGAGTAGCTGCTTTTCTAAAAAATTATCCTCTCCTAGAAGAGTCAATGAAAAGGGACAAAATCTGCATCGTGTGTCCTACAGCAGCCCTGGTTAGAAGCTGAGAATATTGTTGCAATAGTCTGAACTCTTCACATCAAAATCAAACCCAATTTTCCCCTGGTATCCTCCAGAACAGGAATATTACCATGGAGACTTAATACAAAAATAGTAATAGTAATAGTAAAACTAATTAACAGGCATTAAGTCTTTCCATCACAAGACATTCAGAATCTGCCACATTAACTGTTAAAACCAGTACAAAATGCATTTATTAAGAAAATGTTATTTTTAAAGCTAAAGTTTCCGTTCAGATTCAGTGATTTAGTCAGACTGTAACAAAGTGTGTTGCCCAACTACAAATAAAGACAAGAGCATATCTCCACAAAGTTGAGGTGTCTGGGGAGTTGTTTTTGACAGATTTCTGGGAAGATATCCATGCTCAGCCCATTAAATGGCCCTGTGCCACCAAATTATCCTGTAATGGGCAGCTCTGCACGCCCCACTGCCTCGGCACACTCTGGGCCAGAGCCAAAGTGACCCTGCACAGGCACTGTTGGTCCCAGACAGGGGTGGTGGAGGTGGTTCCATGAACGCTGTGGAGAGCCTGGTGGGCTTCCATTCACCTAGTGGGGCTTTTTTGGTACATGGGTTTCAATTCAATCTGTGATCCTGAAGTTGTGGCTGAATCTCCCTCTGCTACTGGATAATTCCTGCCGTAGATTTGTGGATGAGGGATGCCCCTTTCCCACCAGTTTGGTGTCATTTTGGTGTCAAACTGCCTGAAACACAGAGAATGGAGGAGGAGGCACCTCATACGGCATTTTTTTCATCAACTGGGGTTCTGCTCCCCTCTCAGCTGACAGCCCCTGCTCTCAGCCACATGCACAGGCTTCTGTGACTGCCAGCGAAGGAGGGCTGATGCCTCCAAACTTCGTTATGTCCTACTCTAAAGCAGAGAACTAGAGGGATGAATGGTCCTCTGGACTCAGCTCACACTGACTGATGGAATCTGTTGGATGGATACTTTTACCCAATATCTTCAATCTGGTTGGTTATTATAAACATATTATATGACTTACTGATTATCTCTAAGCTAAACCCCATGTCCCCATCCTATAGCTGCCTGGGGGACGGGGCAGCAGGAGAGCTGTGCTGCGGTGGTGCAAGGGGCCGTGTCTGGGGAAAACAGGATTTGTACCACCTGTTAAAACTGAGAAAAAAATCTTCTGCTCTTTGAAATCGGAGAAGAGCTGTTTGATCACGAGGTATACAGAATATATTACGAGTGCACATGAGTGAAATACAGTTTGATAATGACGATAGTTCAGATAATTAATCCAGTTGAATCTTATAAATTTATATTGTGGTTTTGTGGGGATTACAACAGACTAGATCTTTGGTACACTGAAGATGTTCATTTGTATTTTCAAACTAAAGTACAGCTTTATGGTTTTCTTCATTTTTGCTTATATGGGAATTCTTTAAATATATTCAAGAACACTGAGCAAGAGGCTCAGAGTGGGATAGGACTAATAAGGTGCAGCTACATTGTACAAAGGTTAATTCCTTTTGCATGAAAAGTAGCAGACAAACAATCCTTTGGGACTATTCCTTAATTTGCATTTTTCCAGAGCAGCACAGGGCACTCACAGGGGCCGATCCCTCAAAGAGAGGTTTTGCTTTTGGGTGCGACAGGAACGTTCCTGTAGATGTTTCCCATGAACTCGCTGAGGATACCCAGGATGGCAGCTCTGTGTTTTGGGACTTTTAGACGAACAGGTGAGAGTGGTGTGAGCAAGAAGTTGTGTGATTCACCAGCACGAGGTCCCTCCACTGCCAGTAAAGAAGGGATGGTCCTTCTTGGGCAGTCGTGCTTCTGAGTCTTCTATTCACCTGTGTTAAAAATTGGTTCCAGGAATTCAAATGCTATAAAGTGGGCACCAAAAAGACTTTTCTCTCCTTAACAAGTGCTCACATGACTGCTCACTGCACAGCCAAAATTCCTCCATGGGTCTAACTAACAAGGTGGGTAAAGTCTCTGATTGAGCCGTATCTGATCAGACGGAGCAACAATGCTGTGGTAAATATGACTTTCATTTGAAAAGCCTTCAGAAGTACCATGTTTATGGACCCATGATCATATTAGGATCAAACTTACTCCAGTTATGAATGAAGTAAGATTCTTTATTTACCAACCTTACAGTTCTCTGTCAACCCTTCAGCTTCTAACCCAACCCAATTGGGTGAGGTTAATTCTGTCTCATTGGCTACAGACCTTCTGGAAGAGAGTCCATCCCTCTGCAGAGGTGGTCTTTGCGACACCTCCAGGAGGTGTCCCTGGGTGGAGGTGGTCGACCCTGCTTTCTGCTGTGTGCTAAACAGGATACATAAAGGCTTTTGATACATAAGGACCACGGCAATAGAATAGAAAAGTCATCTTTCAAATTGCACAATGGCAGTCTGAGACGGAGAGTTTCTGATATCTGAACAGTTCAGTGACAAAATTACATGAGATATAAAATAGCTAAGCTCAGATATTGATAAAGCTTTGAAACAGAAGTAGGTGCAAGTAATTTCTTCTTTATATCCTGACATAATACAGGAATTGTTGAATTACAAAAAAAAAAGCTCTGATTTACAGAAAGCTACATTTATGGCAAGTTTAAATCAATAGGTTTTGTTAGTGTGCAAAAATATAAATCTACATGGATTTTAATTAAGTCCAGGTTCTGTCAGCAGTTATGGGATTACACTTTGGTGTAAGGATATCACATTCACAGTAGCTCTCTGTGTCATTTTCATGGAGAGCTAATCTTTTAAATTAATTTCTTTGTGCAATTTTCATGCTCTCCTTTAAAACCACTCTTCCACTTCATTGTATTTAATGGAAACAGACAGCAAGGCCTATTTCTCATCATACACCCCTGTGTGCGTGTGTATATAATGAAGATATTTCATTATGAAAGAGCAGCTGGAGCAGGTAGGACAGCTGTGGAGCCCTCGGAAGTGTGTGGCACCAAACTCGGGTGAGGGAATAGGGTAACTGCCTGCTATAGGACACCTTGTACCTTATAGGATTCTATAGGGCACTGTGCCTGCCTGTTGCTGTACTGTACACTCCACAAATGCTCATTCCCAAGGGCAGTTGTAGGTCTGGGAGGGAGAAATGTGAGCCCTTATCCCCCTATCCCCCATCCCTTCCTCTGCACAAGCAGGAATAAACCAAAATAAACCTCAGCCATCGGCCCTACAGACTTAAAAAACGTCCTGTGCCAAACTTTCTTCACACTTTTTTTGCCCCGATGCATTTTTGTCTCTGCTGAGTTTGCGCAGCTGCTTTTTGAACCCATGAGAATTGTGAGTGTCAGAACACCCCGCGTGAGGAGTCCCCGGGGAGGACTCTTTGCACATCCCATTTCTCTGGCTCTGATACAGCTTCCCACTGCCTGGGTTTGACGTGTCCTTTAAGTTTAAATGTCCTCCCAAGTTTAATATGGATCTTTTGATCTGGTATTAGAATGTCACTTAAAAGTCAAAGAAAAAATGAATTTGTTGAAAGAAAAATAGATTGGCTTTATTTGTTCCACACAACATGCAATATTTTCTCAAATTTTCTGTGTTGAGAAGAGCACACACAAGATCTTTCCCGCGTCTGACAAGGTTGGTTAAAATTTTGCAATATTGTACAATAATAATCTAATATCCAGTGAGCTCCTCTCTACCTGCGATTACTAAGATTGTTCAGTGCAATTAATGCATTTGTCATTTTCACGAGATCTTGTTTTCAGCCTTAGAATGTTGGGACACCAGGACAACATTTTTTTACATATAGAAAGTTTATGAGCAATTGGATAAGGTTTGGTTTGGTTTGGTTTCCTTTTCACAGCTTATCAGCTGTAATCCATAAATGCTTTATGGCAATAAATGTATTACTGCTGAAAAAGGTTGGAGGAGATTTGATTTATTTTTTTTTAAAAAAGCTCAGTATACACGAATGAAAAATACAATATATCTGTCTGTAATATAAACTTCACCAGATGTGAAAAGTCACTTTTGCTCAGGCAAGCTAGAAATGTAGTTTCTTTTCATAAGTGTGCATTCCTTGCTGAGGAAGTTTACTTCAAAACTTAAAAAACACCTGGAAAACCAATAGGCAGACTTTTGGAAGAAAATCCTGTGGGTCTTACACAAATCTTTAATTTCTGAGGGAATTTTTGCCCGAATGATAACTGTGTGCTTCTTTTGCTTTCTTTTAATTGATAGAAATGGAAATATGGATTCATTTAGAGTCGGATCAGACTAGAGGTTACAGAATTTATCCTTAATACCTTAGAAACTGAGTGTTTCTTAAAATAGAAATAATTTTCTGTTTGCTCCAGAGGCTACAGGAAGGATGGTGAGGAACACATTTCCTATTTTCTTGCAGTACTTTTTCAGTTCAAGGAGAGCTGGGGTCTTACTGATCTGTTGGATAATATCACTTTCTGCATGGCGACCGACAGAAAAGTAAGGGTGAGTAACTTTTATTTACTCAACTCGTTCACATTCTGTCTCCCAGCAGAGACACATCTGAATGCAGGGAGGAAGAAGGAATCATTCTCCTGAATGCCACGTTCTTGAATGGGGATAGAAGCCATTGACTTCTTTTAATTAACGCTAATGCTCAATTAAATCAAGTAAACGTTAAGTTGCACGAATTATAACCTTCAATTACCAAATTATTTTTTAAGGCAGCTTGTCAGGCTGCAGATGCCTGCAGATACACGCCTGCGGGGGAGAAGATCCCACCACGGGGGCAAAGGGAGCCTTTTGGGTGGATTCTCCCGGTGACAGCCCGGCAGCAGCGACATCGCAGCGTCCAGGAGGGTCGGGAAGACCCCGCCGAGCATCCTGCCTCGCCGCCCACCGCAAGATAAAGTGCTACATAGTTTTATGCTTGTTGATTTAATTTACTTCCAATTTAGGTGTCATGATAAAAGATGACAGATTCGCCCTGTCAATCAGATTAAGAAGAGAATAGCAAAGCTAATTTGGCTTATCATCAAGAGAATAAATCTTGTTGGAAGGGTGTTGCAGTGTTTTCTTATTTGTAACAGCTTTCTTTTCCAGCAGGGTCTCAGCCAGTAGGCAGCTCTGGGCTTGGATTGAGACTGTCTGTCTGTCCTGTCAGGTCCAAAATCTTACTCCAATCTCTTGTCCTTTGTGTGTTTCTTTGAGCGAGCAGATAGAGGAGATGCTGCCTCTGTTACTGTGCTAAATACCTCTTGCCTCAAGTCACTAATTCCCGAACAAAACAGTTCCTCACATCTGTGGATTGTCTCTAAACAGCCAGGACAAAGTTGTTAGGATAGCGTGGTGTGTCCATTTATTGGTTGCCCAGAGGAGCTGTGGCTGCCCCATCCCTGGAGGGGTTCAAGACCAGGCTGGATGGGGCTTGGAGCAACCTGGTCTGGTGGGAGGTGTCCCTGCTCAGGGCAGGGGGGTGGAACTAGATGGTCTTTAAGGTCCCTTCCAGCCCAAACCATTTTATGGTTCTATGATGATCCGACTTTTGAGAAATCATTTGGGCGACTTGCACCGGAGCCTGTGTTCCAGAGCCACAGCTGAGATGGCTTTCCTGGGCTGTGAGGAGGAACAGAGCCAACAACGAAGGGCACAGACATGTCAGTGACTCTCAAAACCCCATTCCTACTTCCCACGGGAGCCTTTTCTCTGCCTAGCAAAGTGTGATGTAAAAAAGCTGATATTAAGGATGACTTCAAGAAGCCAACGTGTTTTCTCACAGTTGGTGTAACTTTCCCCCTGTAACTCATTTTTAGTTGACATAAATCCATTTGCTCAGCCCCAGTCAGTGCCCGCTGGCTGCAGAGCAGTTACCAGCCTTCAGCTGTGGTGGCTTTTGAGGAACATCTCCTGAATGGAAGCAGCCCCAGAAGACAAAGACAGCAGTTGATACCAACAGATTTTCATTCCCATTTCTGTTTTTTAGGGCTTCTCCCTAGCTCTTTTTCTTCCTTTTCTGTTTCCTTTCCAGCCATATCCCCTCCTTTCTTCCATCTAGAAGTGAAATGAGGTTTATTTTACTCATCTTCAGAAGCTATTTACGAATGCTGGTTTTATTTAAGAACCGGTAGGTCCCAAGCAGAGAAAGCAAGAGCAGAAAAAAATCCCCCCCTTGCTGTTTGTGAGCCATCCCTGCCCGTCTCACTGTGCCTGCAGCTCACTCCTACCCACCACCCGCCGCTGCTGCTGTCATCAGGTTTAGCTGGGACCCGACACACGGTATTTGGTGTGTCAGCACATCAGCGAGGATTAGCTGACCTCGGAGACACCCGAGTGACTGTCAGGCTGTCAGATCTGACACGGCTATCACCAGAAGGCTGTCTATCATTACCAAAACCCAGCAGGGCTAATGATGGGTAACAGTTCGCTGCTTCTCACGTTGCACCTCGAGGAATCTCCTTTCCCCTGCAAGGAAGGCATCACCTCCCTGCTGGGAAAGATGCTCTGGAGACAGGGGAGCTGCTTCAGAGGGCAAGACTCAGCCCAAGCGCTGGAGATCCCACCTGGAGATCTCCCGTACGCCACTGAGAGGGGCGTGAGGTGCCTGGAGCTACCACTCTTCAGGGCGAGAGCCTTTGTCAGGTGTGGGTACTGACATGTCCTTTCAGGGATAAACTCTGCAAATAATTGAAATTTTCATTTAGAAGATGAACCAAAACTCACAGGTAGGAGAAAAAGATGGCTAACAAGGAGCAGGGAATAAACATAGCTCACTTATTAATAACTTCATGGCATGTTCTGAACAAGGGATTCAAAATTTCAATCTAAGATAACAATTTTCCATGAAAATGTTTGTAAAAGGTAATGATTACATTAAGATTTTGAAATGTAATGAAAATAATGCCTGTCTTAGTAATAAAATAAAACCAGAATTCTGCCTAAATTAACAAACTTCACCTTTTTAGGTGAGGAAACTAGTTATCTGCGAAAAAATATACTCTGTGGGAGGTGTCCCTGCCCGTGGCAAGGGGCTAGAACTAGATAAGCTTTAAAGGTCCCTTCCAAGCCAAACCAATCTATGATTCTATGAATTCAGAGCCTTTTTTGGGGGGAAAGGAGACTAAGTTTGTTTTTTTAAAGATCACTGTCTTGCAAAAATTTTCCATTTGAATATCAAATATAAATAACGCACCTTTGCTGGCTCCTTTGGTGCTGATGAGAGAGGCCAGCTCCAGGCTCTGTGACACCACGCTGCTGGAGCACTCTCTCTTCCCCAGGCCACCTGGGGTGCTTTGGGGTAGAGCCTTCAATTTTTGGCCTCAGTTTCCCTTTGTTTCACTTCTTGGGACTATCTGATGCACCACGGCCATTTTCCTCTCACGGTAGCGTGCCACCCTGCACGAGCCACAGCATTCACCAGGCACGTGAGGGGACGGGTTCACCATGAGCTTGGGGTATGGACTTGGCCAAGTGCGCAGCAGAATGAAGTCCAGGTCCGGGTGGCACCTTTGGGTTCTGTAGCACAAATGATATAATGCAACATAAAAGCAAATACATCAACCAAATGAATTATCAAATTCTCACACTACACGTTGTCAGATGAGGATTTATGCTATTTTTTTTCCCCACTGAAGGGTTATCAATCACGCAGCTTTACTGCTGTGCCTGGCGTGTGGGATTACTCGGGATCTATTTATCTTGTCCTTGTCCAGAGGACAGGAGGTACCTGCAGAGGTGATGCACGCTCAGTCCTGATCTGGCAAGATGCCCTGCTTTATTTCATGCCAGGCTGTGGAAGCACTCCATTCCATCAAAAAACAAAAGCCTCCAGAAATGACAGGTTGTGATAAAGGTGTGTTCCTGCCAGCAGAGCTTTTCAGGGAAGCACAGAAATCAGGGAAAAATAAATCGGTCCCTCATTCCACTCGGGGCCATCCCTGGGCAGGATCCCTGCTCCATCACCGGAGCCATGCTCCATCCCAGGGCTGGGGACTCTCCTGCAGTGAGGACCTAAGAGCCCTTGTCACAGAGCACAGCCCGTCTGGCTGCTGTTGCCAAAATAATGCCCCTGCCTCGGCCAGGTGAGTGTCAGCGCCGTTCCCCTCTCTGCCAGCACGGAGAGGTACCGGCGTTTGGGTAATTTCTAAATAGGTCACGAGTTTCTTACAGGCAAAAGCAGAGTCAGCTCTTGTTATCTGCTCTGTTTTTACATAACCCTGACAGGCTGATGATGAGAAATCCCAGTTCCCGGAGTGCCCCTCGTGCCGCAGTGGCGTGTGTGTGTGTCAGAGTATGTATGGCAGCCTCATCAGGGCTTTAGGGTGGTGAAAATGCAGAAGCCCTTGCTCCTGGCCGAGTACTGACCTTTGGCGCAGACTTTTCACCTGGGAAAAACCCCATCTCTCACCCCCCAGCAGGACTTTACAAACACCATTTGAACAGAAAGACTTCCCAGGCTGTTACCACTGGGAAAGGTCTGGCAGCCTTGGTGTGGCTTGTTCTCCCTGCTCCTCGGGGAGCTCTGCCCAAGTCATCTGCTGTCAGAAAGCACGCTCACACTGAAACGCTTAATGATTTTTAATGTCCCTGAAATTTCAGTTGGGGTTGGAGGGGAGAACGTGAGGCTCTCCCCTCTCCTGGGGCTGCCCAGTCCATCCCAGTGGTACCCAGGCACCGCTCAGCCACAGCATCCCAAAGGCAGGTCTCTCAGGATAAGGTGCTTAGACCTTTGATGAACTGAATCTACAGGACTTGGAACAAAGACTTCGTGAGATGTAATTGCAGTTCTAGAGTGAAAACCACTCTGTGCTTACCAATAAGAACAAACAAACATGATAACATTGCACAGAACCACTGCTCAGGGCCAGACCCTTATCACAGAATCACAGAGTGAGATGGGGTTGGAAGGGACCTCTGGAGATCATCCGGTCCAACCCCCTGCCAGAGCAGGTCCATCAGGAGCAGGTCCCACAGGAACGTGTCCAGGTGGGTTTGAATGTCTCCAGAGAAGGAGACTCCACCACCTCCCTGGGCAGCCTCTTCCAGGCACCCTGTGCTAGAGCTGCCACCAGACATCAGAATATATATTTTTGAGTCTTTTCAGCAAAACAATTATAAACAAAAATTCAAGGAGTCTCAAGCTTTAACATCCTATGTATTTGGATATATATGTGTATAAATATTTGTACACACACAAGTATCTTTGCCTGCTTTGCTGGAGGAAGATAAAATGTCAGTAAAACTAATAAGAGTAATGGACTTGCCAGCCCCGCTGAGACGGGCTGTGTAGATGTGTGTCCGCCCAAAAGAGGATGAAATGGAACAGAAGTGCTGACAGACAAAGGTGGAATACATTTAAAACCCATCTTGCTTTACCGTTTCCAAGTCTGTTGCTGTACTTGTTGTCAATGATTTACATTATGAAAATTTATTCTGGTTATACTTGTAGTTCTAGTCTTTCTCAGCTCCCAATTTGCATCTCCACCGCCGAGGCGGCAGCGCTGTGATCAGGATAAACACCTCGCTGCTTGATGAACCATTTTCGTCTGTTGAGAAACGGATCATGAAAACACGAGTTCAAATCAGTTTTATGACTCCCTCACTCCACTTTTTTCTCCTTTAGGTGAAGGGAAGTTTGTGAATCCTCAAGACTTTTACTAAATAAACGGCATTCTCAGGATGTTAGAAAGTACCCAGAGCTGCTGTTTAAGTTGGTGGTTTTATGACCTTTGCCTCAATGACAGTGTTATCTGACTCATATAATTTTCATTAAATACTCGCTTCATTACTCTGTAAAAAAAGATTCATATCAAACTGATTAATTTTAATATTATCTAAATCTTGAAAACAGACTCTGAAATAACTACCGACTAATTATTTTTGTTTTTTAAATAAAGCTTATTTAGCTGACAACGATTAAAAAAAAAAATCAGCCCGCTATCTACAGAACGTAGAAAATGCTAAAGTAATTTATTTTACAAACTTATCAAGCACATCTGGTCTCAGTACACAGTGCTAGTCCTCTTACTAAAATTCAGATAGTGCCTCTTTTGCAGCTGAGGAACAGTGCAAATAGGTTTTATAATGGAAATCAGGCAATATTAAATATAATAATGAATTATAAAATTAAGAAAATTCTATTAGAGCTCATTTCCATTAGTTGTTTCATTTGTAGGAACTGGCTTATAAGAATAAATGCATTTTTCCTGTTTTGTGGGGCAAAGATATGCTAAACAAGGCAAGCCAGTTGGGAAAAGGAGTCCAGGATGAGCTATAGGAAAGGAAAATTCCTTCAACACCTTGAGTCGGTCTTCTCAGCATTGAAGTGTCTCTGTAATCCCACTGCTCTGTGCAAAAAAAGAGAAACTTTTGTATGCAAAGGAATGGCCAGCTCTCACAGCGAACAACTGGAGATCTGAACCTGGAGACTGCCAACAGGGAATGGTTATACCAAAGCCAGATTTGTCAAGCTGGCTGCTGAGTAACAGGCCCCAAAGTGGTGTTTCTGTGTTTTATTAACATTTCTACAGTGTGTGTCACAATTTCAGTGGAGCAGACTGGAGGTGCACCCAGACCCTGCCTGTGGTGGGGAGGTGGTCCATGCCTGTGGCCCCTTTCGCGAGTGCTCACTGGGGCTGAACGGGTGTTCTCCACACCTGGGGGATGCTTCTCCAGCTCAGTCCTCCCAGGCAAAGCCAGAGAGAGGCAAGACACGGTATAATGTTGGCAACAACCCACATGGAGCAGGGGGTGGATGAGAAGACGGCTGAAGGTCCCTTCCCACCAACATCTGTTGGAGCGGGGCCAGAGGAGGCCACGGAGATGCTGGGAGGGCTGGAGCCCCTCTGCTGGGAGGAGGGGCTGAGA